>CM052708.1:68011183-68077753 GCA_028551405.1 Uromys caudimaculatus | reverse complement strand
GATTGCATTGAATCTGTAAGTTGCTTTCGGCAGGATGACCATTTTTACTATATTAATCCTGCCAATCCATGAGCATCAGAGATCTTTCCATCTTCTGAGGTCTTCTTCGATTTCTTTCTTCAGAGACTTGAAGTTCTTGTCGTACAGATCTTTCACTTGTTTGGTTAGAGTCACACCAAGATACTTTATATTGTTTGTGACAATTGTGAAGGGTGTCATTTCCCCAATTTCTTTCTCAGCCTGTTTATCCTTCGAGTATAGGAAGGCTACTGATTTGTTTGAGTTAATTTTATATCCGGCCACTTTGCTGAAGTTGTTTATCAGTTGCAGCAGTTCTCTGGTGGAGTTTTTCAGGTCACCTAAGTATACGATCATATCATCTGCAAACAGTGATATTTTGATTTCTTCCTTACCAATTTGTAACCCTTTGACCTCCTTTTGTTGTCTCTAGCTAGAACTTCAATTACTATATTGAATAGGTAGGGGGAGAGAGGGCAGCCTTGTCTAGTCCCTGATTTTAGTGGGAATGCTTCAAGTTTCTCTCCATTTAGTTTGATGTTGGCTACTGGTTTGCTATATATTGCTTTTACTATGTTTAGGTATGATCCTTGAATTCCTGATCTTTCCAAAGCTTTTATCATTAAGGACCTTTCGTTATTCTTACAACATTATTTCTTGAAGAACGTTTTTCAGGTTCCATACAACCTATTTATAGATGAACTTTTAGAACACGAAGCTTCTTTAATTGGGAATGGTCTATGTTCTATTTTAGTCTATGCCATTTTTATTGTTACTTCCTTGAGTTCAAATATTACCTGACACGATATCTTAAAAACACATTGTGGCTTGGTGTGGTGGCTCACACCTTTATTCCCTTGCTGGCAGGAAGGATCAGGCAGATCTCTGCAAGTTTGCAGTCAGCCTGTGCTATGTAAGGAGACCCTGTCTCAAAACCAAAAACAACCAACCAAACAAACAAAAAACAAAACTATATTTTAAACAGCTTTGTTGCTGTCTTTTATTACATATAGGGGACCTCACCTGCCTTCACTAAAGACAGATTAGTGGGGACATTTTTTTCTCTTATTAGGAATTTCCTGTATGAAATAAAATCTCCTTGTACTTGAATTTTACATGAAATGTACTTGTTTTTACAGTTCATGGTATATCCCATGTCACACTGTTTACAGGAAAGACCACTGTGGGCAGGCAGCTACTTCCTTCAACTGGAGAACCAGATGAAAAGCTCCCCACAGAGAAGATGATAAACTACTTTGCTCTCTCTGCTCTTACACAATTTGGACCTATCTTGGTCCTCTGTCAGACCTCCCAGTGTTCCTGCAGATCCTTACGTTCTGAGGGGTCTTCCTGTAACTATCGAGTTATGTCTCAATGACTCTTTCTTAATTGTGTTTCGTTTGGTTGAGATACAGTGTCATGGAGCTTAGGCTAGCCCCAGGCTTACTCTGTGTCTGGGTTGACCTTGAACTCCTGATCTCCCTGTCTTCCCTCCCAAGTGCTAGGGTTGCACATGTGTGCCACCGCACACACTTTATGTGCTTCTTGTATGCTAGCCTACTACTGTCTGAGCTACGCCCCAGCCCTTCTTCTTCTTTGATCTTTAGAACTTAAGGCTTTGATGAAGAGGCATGTGTACAAGACTACACACAACAAACCACTGAAATGTCTTTATCTTGCCATGGTGGAAATCTGTACTACTGCTCAGAACTTTGCATCCTTGTCTGAAATTACGTATGCCCTGGAGCTTATGTAACCACTGTACCAGGCAGAGCCTGTGAATGTGGAAAGCCTCACTCCTGGTTAAGCCCCAAGGCTGGCAAGGTGAAGACCCAGTCACCAGAGCACATCTTTCTTTTCTGAGCTACAGTCAATACACTCTCCCTATTGGCTCATTTCTTCATCCCACCCCCAACCCCTGAGACAGGGTTTCTCTGTGTAGCCTTGGCTATTCTAGAACTCATTCTGTAGACCAGCCTGTACTTGAACTCACAGAGCTCCACCTGCCTCTGCCTCCTGAGTGCTGGGATTAAAGTCGATCTGGCCACTGCCTGGCCCATTTCCTCACTTATGAATGTAGAATTTTAGCTGTTCTGAGTTCCTTTGCTTAAGCTTCTGTTTTAGTAATTTTTGTTTTGTTTTGGACAGAATGTCATGTAGCCCAGGCTAGCCTTGAAGCTACTACATAGCCAGGGATGTCTTTGAACTCCTGACCTCCTGCTTCTACTTCCCAAGATCTTAGATTACAGACCCTTGTGAGGTATTTTGTTTTGACAGTTCAATTTAATGCTTGCCAACAACCTTATAATTATTTTTACTCCAATTCTCCGAAGTAATAATACACAATGAAACATATCTGAATTGTATGGTGATGGTGATGACGTGTGTGTGTGTGTGTGTGTGTGTGTGTGTGTGTGTGTGTGTGTTAGCGCGCGTGCGCTCGCACACATGGGTGTGTTTAATAGTGCGACTGTAGATGCCAGAGGGTAACTTTACTGTCGGAGTTCGTACAGAATCCAGACTGCCCAGGCTTACCCAGCAAGCCTCTTTACACACCGAGCCATCCTGTAGGCCCTAGCATTTTTTTTTTAAAGGAAAGTTTTTATTTTAGGGAGTAGAAATGAAGGAACCTTTAATTTTGAAGTATTTGAATGTGAGTTCATAAAGGATGAGAAGGCCAGGACTGCAGTTTGTCCCCGACCAATGTGCCTTTGAGAGTAAAGCCTGTCCTTGTTCCCCAATGTGTCAAACAGTTTATTCAAGACCCTGATGAATAGCAAAAATATATTTATAAATCAGGGGAGTTTTAAAGGCTTTGAAATTAAATATTTAATTAGTGTGATGGTGTTTAAATATGGTAATGCTCTCTGCAGCGCTTTGCGGACAGAGGGAAAGGATGGAGAGTTCTGTTTCTTGCTCAGATGCACATGAAAGGGTCATGACTGCACACTTGCACTGGGGCACAGTCAACAAAAATAAATACATCTATGCATCAAATGACACAGATAAGCAGCAGGTTCTATTATTAGGACACACAAATGCTCTTTAAGAGCAACTGAACTGAAAACCCTGGCCATTTTCTTCACTTGGTGACAGGAGAAGCTGTAAGGGACTAGGGATCCCTTCCTTCTGTCTTCAGAGGAAACGGGGAGATGGCTCAGATCTGGCCAGTTCCCTGCGACTTCAACTTGGAAGTTGAGAAAGTGAACAAATCCTGGCATTCCAGGCACAAAGTCTTTTTGAAGAGATGTTAGATTGAATGATTAAACTTTTAGAAAGGATTTTAATTATTTAATATAATAATTACGCACAATGATGCTTTTCACTATGACTTTTGCACGTGTGCATTTTGACCATATATCTCTCCCGTTATCCTGTCTTATCTCATTCCTCTTCCCAACTAGTCCCCACCCCCCCCCCCTTCTAGTACCATGGCTTTCTTTCCCCTTCTCTTTGTTTCTTTTTTTGTGTGTGTGAACAAATGAGTTCAAGTAGTGTTACTCACAAACATAAGCAAGCAGATATTCACAGTTGCACAGGCACCTTGGCAGCTACACCACTGAAGAAAGCGTCTCTTCCCTCCCCTGGCAACTGCCCATGGATCCTCAGAGAGCCCCGTGAATCACCATGCCCCCAGCAACTGTTAGTTATCATGATTAGTTTTAAGAGGCCGTTTCCACACGTTAGTTACTCAGGTAGGACTGACGATTACATACCACAGGCAGGTTTGGTAGTCAGGGCTGGTATGGAGAGGGCTCGCTGAGTAAAGTGTTCACTGTGTAATCTAGACCTAAGTCTAGATTCCCAGCACCCATGTAAAACCTAGGCATAATTACAAGGAGTTATAACCCTGGGGTGGGTAGGGAGAGAGGCAGAGAATCCCAGGGCTTGCTGGACAGGTAGTCCAGCCTAGACAACAAGCTCCAAGTTCAATGAGAGACTTTGTCTCAAAAAATAAGGTGGAGAGAGGTACAGGAAGACCCCTGATATTGGCCTCAGGTCTCCCCATGCACACACATAGGTGAGCCTCCCTACCTCTCCATGCATGCATGCGTGTGCATTTGTGGGTGGTGCACACACATGTACATACACATGCGCCGTCCTCACGTGCATACACACTAACCGCACAGTCCCTGCTGAGGGCAAGATTATAAATGGGCCTGGATCACCTTAGAACAAATGGTTCCTTCCCCTGAGATTGTATAGTGCCTGACTGGTAAAATTCTTAAAGTCCAGCGCTGATTTTAACTGTGATGTCAGCTCTGTTTTCAGAAGCTTATTGATGATTGTACCGTGAGGGGGAAAGACTCAAAAGCCTTCCTGACAGAGGACATCAAGACAGCCAATTTCTTCCAGGCCTGGCTCTGAATTGTTGGAGAGGATTAGTATGGGATAAGATTAAGGAGTCATTCTGTTTATTAACAGTCCCCACCCCCCAAGGGCTTTGCAATTGATTGTTTCCAACATTGTTAATCTTTTTGTGACAAAGACTGTAAGAACAAAAAACTAAACGCCTCAATTTTTTAGAGAGAAAGATGGTCGCTGGTACAGCTCGGGTTGAAATTGGCTCAGGCCTGTCTGGTGTTCTCGATGCACTCAATTCCAGGGGCGTGTTGCATGTCACTGGCTCCCGTGGGGCATGCTGCATGTCATTGGCTCCCGAGGGTCAAGTGTGCAGAGCTTTCTGCCGCTGCTTCTGCAGTCACACCTCCTTGGTAGCCCGATCTCGCCATGGTAGGGGTATTTACACCAAGGCAATTGGCACAGACTATAAATCATCTCCAGTGCACCCCGAGAACCAATACACTGTTAAAACATTTACCAACCCACCAGTGCTTCAAAAGCATAAGGTGATAAATCTGTGGCTTCAAGATCTTAAATGCTATCTGCCCAGGCGCCATCACAAAGGAAATCAATGCCTTGTGCTCTTTGAGAAATCACATTTTCAAACTAGACTACCTTCTCCCAAGCATTTATCAAACTTTTCTTCCCCTCACACTTGAAAATAAACAGGAGAATTTTAGCCCGAGTTAGAATAAATATGTCTCTGGCTATATTTCAAAATGTCTGTTTGATTTAATGACTCCTTCTGGGGACAGGTCTGTCTGCACCTGAGAGCCAGGCACAGTTACCAAGGTTCTTTCCTCAGGCTGCTTCTTGCCTGGTGTCTGGAGAGGCTGAGTACCAATGGCTGACAAGATGCTTGCCCCGCCCCCTTTGCTTGTTGGTTTTATTTTTAAGCTAACACTTGTCCTTTGGAAAATTACTTAAAGATGGCTCAGGCAAGAAAGAAAATGTTTTACTTCAGTATCTGTTGAGTCTCTGTAAAGCAATATAATTTCTTATAAGGCTTACTGTTTAATAGGGTTAACATTCTGGGTTTGTTTTTTTAAGTCATGTTTGGATGAAATATGCAGAGCAAAATATAAAGTTTTTTTTTTTTCACATAGAAGAATAGGAAGGAGTCCTGTGAGTGAGAAAATGTCACTTTAAATGTGCTTTGAGAGTTGATTTGTAGAATTATTTCACGGGAGAATATTGCTCCCATCAAATCTGCTGCTGGGGTGATGTACAGGATAGGGAAATTTCTAAGAAATTTAATCTACTTATTGATATAATTCTTTGGCAATTATTTTAAGTCAACGTGTAACTTAGCCAAAGTTAGGTTCTGGTATTCAGATACACTTGTTATCAAGACTTCCTCCCCACCCCCTCCTAAAGCATACTTGGAATTCTCTAGCCCTCTGGGAGGGGAGGGATATAATCTTTGCCCCCCCCCCCCCCGTCTGTGTCTGTGGTTCCCCTTTCTGTGAGAGATGCACCTTAGCAGATGTTTCTTCCATGCGACTGTATATTTGGTGGGAACGTCTGCAACTTTCTTATGCAGTGTACTGCACAGTCTGGGTGTGATCATGCTTTGCCTGGGGCTAGCCTGTTTCCTTTTAACCCCTGAGTCAAAACCAGAAGCAGACATCAATTTTTTAAAATACGATTTCTAGGCGTCTGCTTGCAAGAGGCCTTTCTTTTTTCTTTCTTTCTTTTTAATTTTTATTAATACTGGGAGAACATCTTTCATCTAACTGACTTTAACACTTCCATTGCTTTTGCCAGGAATCCAACTAATAGAGACCGTTACCCGTGGCTGTGTGCTGCATCTGTGCCAGGCCCGTAGTCTGAATTGTTGCTGACTTTGTTTTTGAGACGTGGAATGGAGGGCCTCTTTAACTTGTCCTGGCTCTCACAGCAGCTGTAGAGTCTAAACTGATCTCCAAAGAGGCCTCATATCAGAGCCCACCTCCTGACTGTTCTGAAAAAATTTTAAGACCTAGATAAATGGAAACCATTCAGAACAACTCACAGAATAAAAAGAAATGGAGAGAGAGTCCTGGCCTAAGTCACCTCCGTCCTGGGATGCCCAGTCATCAGGATGGTGGTGCCAGCCTTCCTTCTTCCTGGGCTGGGGTTTATCCAGAGGACCCCAGATGTGTCAAATGGCGATGAATGGCATGGATTTTACACAGCCCCAGGCCCATCTTGCAGCTGAGAGTCGGCGTCTCCAGGCAGAATGTTTCACACTATTTTTAGGCCTGAACTTCTTTAGACTGGAAGTAAACCAGGTAGGAAGGAAGTTTTGAGGCACATGTGCCAGAGCTGTGGTGTTCCTGAGCAAATTTAATTATAACTTTAAAACTGAACCTAGGGGTTTGGGGATGTAGCTTGGTTGACAGAGCGTGCTTGTTCAGCATGCAGGAGGCTCTGGGCTCTCTCCCCAGGACTGAATAAACCCGTCATGGCGGCCCATGCCTGTCCTTCCAACCTTGGGAGAGAGACTCAATTGGATCAGAAAGGTAAGGCCTATTTGGGCTCCATGAGACCCTACACCGCTCCTCCACCAAATAAAAAAGTTAAACCTAAGGACCAAAAATGACCATTCCTTTTTTCCCTTGTGAGTCACAGAGGTTTAGTATCAGGACAGGTGGCAGGAGAAGGGAAGAGTTAACACAAGAGGCCTGTTTTGCAAGCGTTGACCTCTAGGCGACAGTTTGGCAAGTCTCAACTCCTAGATTTCCTGTGTGATTTTTTAAAATAGTAACTCTTGACCCATCCAAAAGAGCCCATTGCAGAACAGGACCCGTCTTGCCAGTGCAGGAAACAGCATCCAAGGCCACAGCGAGGCGGGGGTCCTGTGGAAGAGCCTATGCATTCCTGATTCTGGACCTGACCTTCTGTTGTTCTTGTCCTGAGCCACGAGAACACCTTTAATTTCGAATGCCTGCAGTTATATAGAATACGACCTTTGACTCCAGAAGAAACCAGATGAGGCTCAAGAAAATACATGACCCACTGATGAGAGAGTAGATTTTAAATGTTCGTACCACAAAAACAAGTGGTAAGTGTGCGAGTCGATCATGGCTTAGCTTGATGCAACTGTTTCCCGTGGAATTCATGTAACAGAACGTTATTGAGAATATATACATTATTTACCCATTGTCCTTTAAAGAAGCTGGTGGGGGGTGCAGGATCTAGGATCTCCTCAAATATAGAGTCAACAATACCAAAAACATGCATAAAAGTAGAATAACACAGATATGTGCTAGAATGCTTGTTAAGCAATGGTGACTGATGATGTGATGATGATGGTGGTGGTGGTGGTGGTGATGATGATGATGGCACATTAAAGCACATATGGTAGGAGTCAGTCTATATAAAATTTATATACAGGCAGAAAGTATTGCCTACTTTTTGGTCTTTTTCACCCAAGGAAATAGACCTGGCCCCAACCACTTCCAGCACATGGGTGCCATCTGATGCCCTACCTGGGAGAAAGGTGGTAACCATCTGATTTTTAATAGTGTGCCCAAGCGAGCACAACTTGGCCCATTTCAGATAGATCAACGGAGCAGGAGAGTCACGAGGGAAGCAGTTCATCTTGCTAAAATGGTTTTGCAGCTGGAAAGGTGACTCGGTGATGGCTGTGCTTCTTTCTGCACAGGGATGACCCAGGCTTACCAAGAGGCCCTAGTTCAAAAAAAAAAAGGTAGCAATTTATCAAAAACAAAACAAAACAAACAAACAAACAAACAACAAAACAAAACCCTAAAACCCAAAACTCAAAAAAACACAATCAACAAAAAAAACCTAATGAGCCAACATTGGCCTCTGGCCTCTACCCAGGTGTGCAAAACCACACACACACACACACACACACACACACACACACACACACACACACACACACACACACACACAAATGACTTTGTTCCCTTTGCATTTCTTGTGTTATTCATGAAATCTTAAAAGAGAATCAGCATTTTTTCCTTTAGAAGATTCTTTTTTCTCTAGAGGAAAGGAAGTATTTGTTGATTGAGTATTAAAAGGTACTACTTATGTGCCACCTCTTATTTTGAGCTAAAAAGGACAATTTTTTTTTTTTTTAAATTTGGAGTCCTTTGGTGGCAGTGTCAGGATAATGTTTGTTAATATGCTGAAAAGCTCTTTTGTTTTGTGACAATGGTGGTTTTGTTTAAATTAGAAAACAGCCATGCAGAGTTGGTTATTTTATCATTTTTCATTTTCCCTGAGAAAGCAATAGTTATGTCATCTCTCTCCCATTTTGGATTCTTAGAGAAAAGATTTTCCTTCAGTGACCAGGAAGTTCATGAGAGGAGGTGTTGTTCATGGCCTGTCACATGGGCAGAATACAGGACTATGGGGGACTTCAGAAGTAGGCTTCTGACACTCTTCCAACGAGCTTATACGTAAAGTCCTACTTTGAGCTAAAGACACGGGCTTGATACACTCCATGGCAGTCTGGGAAAGTCCATATTAACACTGAAGGTTGGAGTGTTGTTTCTAAGTCAAGTGGTTCAGGCTGGGAGACACCTCTGCACCCCGGAAAAGCAAAGTGACTGGCATCTGCACTTCAGCTGTCCTGGATGTGACCCTTGACTTCTGGCCTGTTGTTGAGGCCCAGGCACAGGGATTTTGTTTTTCAAAGTGTGTCCTATGTATTAGCAGCACCTGCTTCTCCCAGGAGGTGTCACAAATGCAGTCCCAGGCCCTGCTCAGGAACTGTAATTCAGAACTTACATTTTAGCAAGAGCCCCGGGTCTGCACGCTGAAGCCGGGGAAGACTTCTTCCCGCTCCTTTAAGCTGTCAGGTGTAAATGCTTGAAAAACGGAAGTGATTTAGTTATCTAGCTGTACAGCTAATTGATCCAGAGATTGGAATCACTGGATAGTGTCTCAAAATGGTCTTTGTTATTTTGGAAACAAATCTCACGACCCCTCAGGTCACATCTGGGAAGGCAGTAATGCCGAATATAGTGAGGGCTATCTGGGACCTGGGCATGTTTCTTCCATCATGGCTTCCTAAAGTTGGCTTTGCTGTCTGAAAGTCACTTCTACCTTTTAAAGATGCTGAGCAGGTAAGAGAACTTTTGTATTCATCAGTAAGTATGAGTCAGACCAGAGACTATTGGGTTACCGGAGGAAGCTCCAATAAGCCAACATGCCTGTACCTGACAGCAACTCTGTTAAGAAGCAATTTGGGGATACATGAAAAAAAAAAAAAACCACAGAAAAGATGGTTGCAAAGTATCCTCAGACACTGGAAAATTGATGACAGATTCTCCTGGAGGAAAGAAAGTAAGAATGGTTAGGTTCGGTTTGAGGACAAACAGGATGACCTTGGCTCTGGTGTATTGACTGTCAGTATGGGTACCATCAGAATGTGCTGGGCACAGTTGGGGATCACATGCCGGGCAGGCCTGAGGCCATCTCTTAGTGGACTCCAAGGCCACTTCTCTTAGGCTTTCTCGACAGGCAATGTTCGTATGCTTTTCTGGAGTTTTAGGAAGACAGGGGCCATGGCTGCCCAATATCTCTACTCCTCTAACTTAACCAGGAAGAAAAATGAGAGGTGACATTTCTGTTTTGACAAGAATTTAGCATGAGGAGACAATCCATTTGGGTTGTCACAGAGGAAGTAGTTTAAAGTTCATACGTTTCTATTATGATACTATCATATCCTTTCCAGCCATATAATAACTTACGTGTCAGCGTATGCTGTAGGAAGGACAAGACTTTGGGCATCTCTGAGTGGCTCTATATGTCTCTTCTGGAACAACGCCATTGACCTTCTTACACAGATCCTGGTTGTGGGGAGCCCAAGCATCACTAATTTGAGGCCTTTAGGTGGTTGCTTGCTTTGAGATCTACTTCAAGGGAACATAAAATTTCAGCCACAACAAATCTGAACACAAAGACTGTGCTCACTGAGGTTTAAATAAAAGCCTACAATTAAGGGTTGTCTTAGGGTGACCGTTGCTGCAATGGAGCACAGTGACCAAAGCAACGTGGGGAGGAAAGGGTTTGTTAGGCTTACACTTCCTCATCTCTGTTTATCATCAGAAGTCAGGACAGGAACCCAAGCAGAGCAGGAACCTGGAGGCAGGAGCTGATGCAGAGACCACGGAGGAGTGCTGCTTACTGGTTTGCTCCTCTCTCATGGCTTGCTCAGCCTGATTTCTTATAGAACTCAGGACTACCAGCCCCGGGGTGGCCACACCCATGGACCTGGCCCTCCCTCATTAATCACTAATTAAGAAAATGCACTATAGGCTTTTCTACAGCCCCATCTTATGGCTATATTTTCTCAATTGAGGCTTCCTTATCTCCAGTGACTCTAGCTTGTATCAATCAAGTTGACCTAAAACTAGCCAGCACAAGGGTCTAGGCAGATGGCGCAGTGTATGAAGTACTTGTACAGGCATGAGAACCTGAGTTCAGATCATAAGCACTCTTGTAAAAGAAGTCAGGCATGGCTTTGCATGTCCATAATACCAGCACTAAGGTAAAGACAGGCAGATCCCTGGGACTCGCTGGCCAGCCAGTCTAGCTGAAAGGATGAGCTCCAGGTTCAGTGACCAACCCTAGCTCAAAGAATAAGGTGGAGAGTGATAAATGATGATAGTCTGATATCAACCTCTGTGTTTTTGGACAAGCAGATATATGACATGAATACACTGCACACACAAACCATCACTCAGTCACCCAGTCACTCAGTCTTTTATCTAGCTATGTATGTATGTATGTATGTATGTATGTATGTATGTATGTATGTATCTATCTATCTATCTATCTATCTATCTATCTATCTATCTATCATCTATATTTATCTATCTATCATATCTATCTATCTATCCATCATCTACCTACCTATCTTTATGTCCAGTGGAGACCCAGAAGGTAATTGCAGCCTTCCTTCTCAGTCACTTGGGTCTGTAAACAAACTCTGAGAATGGACAAAACAAGCAAGAAAGCTGCAGTTTTAGTTATATAATTGCATAATTATGAAGTTTTTAACTATTAAGTTTAATTAACAGTTCTTACAGCTACTTCTCAATGTACAGGGAAACCTGAGAAAAGAGACCTGTGTGTGTGTGCATGTGTGTGCGTGTGTATGTGTATCTGCGTGTGTGTGGCAAAGTGACTCTAAATGACTAAAACAGGGAGAAAACAACAAAGAGATGCAGAAAAAATTGTTCAAAGATGACAGAAGATTTCAGTATGCTTTACGAGTGCTTGACAAGTGTAAGGATCTTGTCAACTAATAGAGTCTGAGGCAGATATCTGGAGCTGAAAGAGAGAGAGAAAGAGGAAGAGAGAGAGAGAGAGAGAGAGAGAGAGAGAGAGAGAGAGAGAGAAAGAAAGAAGGAAAGAAGCTGTTTCCTACTTGCAACTATTCTTAGAGAAAGAGGCCCATAGTCAAGTAGATGCCAGTGAGAAATGTAAAATACACAGAAAGTACCTAAAAACTAAAGCTAAAAAAATGCCTAATCTCTTTGAACTCCAATGTATAGCCTCATATCTGTTCTTGACATGTTCAGCCCATGACTACTGCTTGCTCTGGCCTCTCGAATTTTTTCCCATATCTACGTTCTAAGCTTTAGAGTCTAAGGTGACCCACTACGTTGTGATATCTCCTGACTTCTAGCTAAAAAACCTCTAGCCATTTAAAAGCCACTCTAAACAAAGTTAATGTTAGTGCCTAATCATCTGTGGGCGTGCAAGGGGCCTTCCTTCATGGACCACCGTCATACTCTGGTTGTATATTTGTGTGTGTGTGTGTGTGTGTGTGTGTGTGTGAATTGTCTTGACCTTAGACCTCAGTTCTAGGAGTTCAGAAAGAGCAGTGCCTCTGCTTCAGCACCCCAACCTCACACGGGTTACGGGGCTGTGAACACACAGCGCTGCAGACGTTGGCATTTAACTCTTGCCACCAGAGCGTCCCCTGTACAGAACACTGTCTGTCCTTTAGGATGATCTATATGCTAATGACCTCTAAGTTGTCAGCTGCGATAGTAAGTAGTTCTAATTCAGTTCCAGCACTATGAACAGGGGTGGAGAGGTGGGTGGTGGGTGGGGTGAGAATCTGATTGCCATCCTCCAGACTGGAAGTCTCTCATTCACCACACTGGGTGAATTCTCAGTGACGGCGTGACTGAGGAAGCAGAGTTACAGCTGCAGGGTGCTGTGCCTTTAGAAGGCCATCAGATGGTTTGCTGATAGTTGATTGCATTGATTATCCAAGCTGAACAGCTCTCTGTAAAACCTGCTTTGGAAAACTGGTCAGAAATCTATGTGCATAATTGCTTAATACATTTTGGTTCTCAGGTATATGGGGTTTCAATGCCAGATAGAGGAAGTCCAGGAGAGGCCAAAGCATTTATACATAGCAGGAGACATCCATTCTCTTGAGTCAAGCTGGGATCCCAGGAGAAAGAGCACTGTCCACCGAACAGTACTTTGTAGTTTATAGACACTCATGGCTGCGATTTCATCCAATCCTCTTCATAGCTCAGATCAGGGCAATGGGGCTTAAGCACTTTAAACTGAAGCAGCCTGGATCACTCAGCTGATTAGGTGACAGGGCCAAGTAAAGGGTGTGAATCCTCTGCTCCATGGCCATTCTCTCTGCCGGCATCTTATTTCTCCTGTTTGACTTTATCAGTTACTTTTACATCATATTCTAAGATGTATCTTTATTATTTTTAATCATGTGTAGATGTGTGTGTGTGTGTGTGTGTGTGTGTGTATGTGTGTGTGTGTGTGTTACACACCGTTGTGAGCCATCTGGTATGGGTGCTGGGAACCACTGAGCCATCTCTCCAGCCCCCACTTCTGCATTGTTTTGACGGCCACACCTGGATAAATCATTAAATTTAGGTGAGAAAAACTGTATTTGGGTTCACAGTTTCAGAGGGGCTCAGCCCACCATACTGGGCAGGGCACAGTGGAGTTCTGTCAGTGGAAGTGTGTGGTAGAGGCTGTTTACATCATGGTGGAAGGGAAGCAAAGCAGTGAGGGAACCAGGGCTGGACTTGAACTTTAAAAGGCTGCCCCACTGACCTACTTCCATTGGCCTAACCTAAACACCACCACCACTACCACCACCACCACCACCACCACGCACTGGGGAACTGGTGGGGGGGCCCTCATCTGGGACCATAACAATACTGTAGAAACAATACTAAGCAATTGTTTTTCTCTTTACAAATCAGAAAACACTCACCATTTTAGCTAAGCAACACCTTTTACCTCCTAGTCCCCATACCCTGGGGTTAATTTTACTCCTTTATAATTATCCTAGCTTAATCTTTGAAGAAATGTCATAGGAAAGGAGAAAGGGGCAGAAAGTAGAGAATCAGGCTAAGGAATGTCTGAGGGTTTTTGGCTTATTTTTCATTTTAGTTTTTTGAGACAGGGTTTCTTTGTGTAGCCCTGGCTGTCCTGGATCTCCCTTTGTAGACCAGGCTGGCCTGGAACTTACATAGATCCACTGCCTCTCTCCAGATTCTACACCTTCCGAGTGTCTGGATGCAGTGCTAACCTGTGGTTGGCATTTACTTGACTGTGATGGACCATGTGGATATACATTCCTTAGAGTTCCCCTAGAATGTCCGCAGGAGCAGGGTCCCAGCGATCTTAAGGAGTTGGCTGGGTTTTGTGTTAGTTCCTGCACAGATGGGTGGAGCCTCCTCTGGAATATGAGGTTGCTGGGGGCTGCCAGGGGCTGCTGGGGGTCCCCAAGCAGTTTCAGTCACCACTCTTCCCTCCTGTTCCTTAAACCAGTTGATGAGAAGGCCCAACTTCAGCTTGTGCCTGGCTGCTAGCTTATTTGTAAACTGCAGGTCAAAAAAGTAATGTGTATAAAATCCAGACCAGACAATTGCTCATTTCATGCCGAGAGGGGTAAAAGGGAACCAGCTGATTTCCTGACTAGCTGAATGAAGTGTGAATTTTAGTTTCTGTCCTCTTAGGAAACGGCATGTGAATAGAGTACTTGTACAAACAGGCTTTTCTTTTTTGTCAATGGTTGGAAATTTGTGAAAAAAGAAGAGAAGTCTGTTTATTTTAGCAAACCAAGATTCAATGTGTGTGTGTGTGTGTGTGTGTGTGTGTGAGAGAGAGAGAGAGAGAGAGAGAGAGAGAGAAAGAGAGAGAGAGAGAGAGAGAGAGAGGAAGCAGAAATAAGCATGTTGGAATCCTTTGGTGGTCTCCAGTCCTGAAATTCTATTTCCTTTCTCCCTCTGCCCAAAGTTGTTGGGTTGCCGTAGCAACGTGACTCCTCCCCCACAACCGTGTAAGATTAACTGGATACAGATTTAGCAGCAAGTCAGGCCGAGCAAGTCAAAATCCAAATATAGGACCCTGATCGCAGAAAGTGGGAGGCCAGTGGCTCAGGCCTGCACACACCTCCCTCGGGCTGTGCGTGCGGTGCCAGGCCTTTCGCCTGGATGACTTAGGTGGCCTTGCAGACTGCAGATGGGTCTGGATGAGGAGGGGAGCTGGATGCAAGAATATTTAACCCTGTGTCCGTGAAATCGCTGATGCACTGTCCGTGAGATGGAGCGCTTGGCCAGCCATCACAGAGGAGTCACTGGGTGAATGGTACAGAGATAAAGATGCCCAGTCCTCAATGCTTCCTTCCCCTGACGCTCTTCAGTGACACCAGGGTAGTTGTGACGACAGTTGCTCATGCTGACGGAGTGCTTGCTGCGTCTAGACAGGCTTCTACCTACTTTGTAGCTCATTTCATTCCCACAACTCTTTGAGTTACATAGTGTTGTTTTACAGATATGGAAACTGAGGCACAGAGAGCTTAATGAGCTTCCTTGAGGTCATGTAGCTGGCAAGTGGCTGAGTTGGGATGTGAGCTCTTGCACTGTCTCCTGAATCCAGGCTCTTAATTGGCATAGTACTGCCTGTAACCACTAGGCAAATGCTCTTTAGGGCCGATCCTTGACTGGATTATACAAGGACTCTGAACTGGACTTCTTAGTTTTATTTTTCTTGGGTGAAGACTGAACACAGGACCTCACTTATTCTTAGGACTCTCCCTACCACTGAACTATATCCCTAGCCCTGTAGTATGTATAATGCATGTGTGTGTGTGTGTGTGTGTGTGTGTGTGTGTGTGTGTGTGTGTGTTGTTCTCGAGTTACTGTCCACAATTTTTTAAAGATGGAGTCTCTCACTGGCCCATAGCTGGCCAATTTAGACTAGACTGGCTAGCCAGCAAGCCACAGGGGTCCTCCTGTCTCCACCTTCCCTATGCTAGGATTACAAACATGTCCCATCATGCCCCGCTCTTTTCAGTGTGTATTCTGGGGATTGGACCCTCTATCTTCATGCCTGCATGGCAAGCACTCTACTATCTCTCTAACTTCAGTAGTTTTCTATGCGGTGTGTGTGTGCGTGTTTGTCTGTGCGTGCGCGTATGCACATGCAGGCGCACTTGTATACAAACCGAGGCCAGAGACTGACATTGGGTGCATGTCTTTCTCAGTTGCTTTCCAGCTTAGTTAATGAGGCAGGGGCTCTCTCTGAACCTTGAGCTCCCTGATTTGGCTTGAATGGCTGGCCAGCAAGCACCGGGACCTGCCTGTCTCTAGCTCCCGTCCCTTCCCCTCCCCTGCCCCAGTTACAAATGTGCACCTTCATATCAGCTATTATAACTGTGTTAAGGATCTGAGCTTGGGTCCTCATGCTCACAAAACCAACACTTGGCCAACTGGGCCATCTCCCCAGCTCCACTGTAATTTTTTTTGTTTGTTTGTTTTGTCTTTTGGTTTTTGAGACAGGGTTTCTCTGTGTAGCCCTGGCTGTCCTGGAACTCCCTCTGAAGACCAGGCTGGCCTTGAACTCAGGGATCTGGCTGTCTCTGCCTCCCAAGTGCTGGGATTAAAGGCGTGCGCCACCACACCCAACAATAGATTTATTTTAAGGGGAGCACCACTGTAGGATGAATTAAGCCTCCCCTCAAGCACAAGCACAAGGTCTGGAGTTAAGTCTCCAGAATGCACATAAAAGCTGGTGTGGCACAGTGCAGCTGGGATACCTGTCCTGGAGGGGGGGGGGGCATGGGCAAGAAGATCCTTAGGGATTATTGAGCAGCCAGTCTAGCCGAACCAGAGAGCTCCCGCTTCCATGAGAGACTGTGTTTCAAAAAAAAAAAATAAGATGGACAGTGATCGAGGTAGGCACCTGACTTTAACTTCTTACTTCCATATATACGTATACATGCACATATCTCCATGCATGTGTGCGTGCCTACCCTTATGTACACACACACACACACATGCACGCGCACATGCACACACACACTGTGGGAATGTGCGTGCCCAGTGCTAATGCCCTATGATCGAAGTGGCCACAGAGGCTGAGACTGGTCTAATTCAGCTGTAAGCTGAAGCTCCCCAAGCTCTCGTGGCCATCAGCAGCAAAGAGGCAAGGAAAGACTCTGTCCTGAGTCTCAGAGAGGCCAGGTCCTGGTGAAGCCTTCATTTCTGCTTGCACACGCTCAGGGGGACTCACTCTTGACAGAACCTGTCTCAACAGGAACATGCTTGTTTGATCAATTGATTGAGACAGGGTTTCTCTGTGTAGCCCTGGCTGTCCTGGAACTTCATCTGTAGATAAGGCTGGCCTTGAACTCAGAGATCTGTCTGCCTCTTTCTTCTGAGGGCAGGGATTAAAGGAGTGGGCCACCACCACCCTGAATTGTGGTCGTTAATTACAGCATCCCTGAGAAACTAATGAAAACTGTGTCCCTGTTAACCCAGGGTCTGTCGAGACTGAGTCCCACTGAGCCTGTGCGAGTAGTTAGCTTTGTTTCTCAGCTCCCTCTTAGCATGACTTGCTAGGCACCCTTGAGCTCCTTCCTTTTTATCTGATGGGATTCTGAGCATCCTCTGCAGCATTTTTTTCTTTGAAGTTCATTGGCATATCTTGGAGCTCAGTTTTTAGATTTAAAAACTTTTAAGTTGTGATAAAATGCACATAAAATCTACCAGCTTGATTTTATTTGTGTATACAGTTCAGCAACACAAAGACACTCACATGGCTGTTCAGCCACCACCATCATCCCCTGTGGAACTCTTTTCATCTTGCAGACTTGAAACTCTGTATACACACATTAAAAATTAACTCTAGGGGCTGGGTAGATAATGTGCCTGCTGGGCAAGTGGAAGGCCCACACTTCAGCTCCAGAGCCTGTGTGTGCCAAGGCAGGTCGTGCGTCTGGTAGTTCCAGCACACCTTCAGCGAGGTGGGAGATGGAGGCAGCAGAAGCTTGCAAGCCAGCTAGCCTGGCATACGCAGCAGAGAAGAGCAAGAGACCTCACCTCAAACAAAATGGAAGGCAAGGGCCGATCCTTGAAGCTGTCCTCTGGTTTCCACGTGGTCATGCTCACACACAAACTACGTAAGCCGCATGGCAACCGTTGTTTGCTTTCTGCCTCCACGAATGTGGTCGCTCTTGGTACCCTATAAGTAAAGTCACATGATATTGCTTCCTTTTGTGTCTTACGTCGTCTCCCATGGGATTCATTCATGTTGTATAAGAATGCTTTTAGGGCTAAGCAATATTCCATTGTGGGGATATCCCGCACGACGTTTTCTTTGCCTTTTACCCACCTGTAGACACTCAGGTCACTTCCATCGTGAATAATGCTGCTTGGAGCATGGCTGTGTAACTGTCTCCTTCAGGCCCTGTGCCCAAGTCTGTCCGTTACATACCGATGAGTGGGATCACCGGACCGTGTATCTGGTCTCAAACAAGAAGTCTTCCCACTCCTGAGTCTATCAACGATCATTTTCTAAACTTCAAACTGCCCAAATACAATTGTATTTGTGTATGCGGCCAGACAGCATTTCTAAATTTGTCCATGTTTAAAGGCTTGAGTTGACTTCTTGTTGTTACATACCCTTCTCACTAGTAATATTGTTGCACCAGCTTCTTGACTTTTGAGTAGAGTTGTCCCTCATAGTTTTTGGCCTGAGATTTGAACTTTTAACTTTTCATACCAAGAAACTAACTAGATCTCACATCAATAACTTTTGTGCACTTTTAATCTAAAAGGTCCTTGTGCTGTTAACTCTGCTTATCTCGGCTCTTGGCACTTGCTATTCTTTATCCAGGGCTTCAGTCCCCCCTGCAAGTATGTCCAGTGTTGGAACTGTGCCACTGAACTGCATGGCAGACAACCCTGTCCATTTCAGCTTAAACTGTACGAGGGTCTACTGAGCTTGAGTCCCTAGTGCAGCGAGCGTGCCCTGCCTTCTCAGCACTGCAGAGAAAACCCATAATCTTAAGTAATGATTCTAATGGAGACATAAGTGGTCACCAATAAACAGGCTATTTACTGCTAGACACAGAAAGAAATACCACAGGCAATGTGCTAGTGGCTTGCACATATTCTTTTTGATTTTGGAAAACTCTCAGCTTGGCCATCTGTCTACTCTTACTTATTTGAGCAGGGAGTGTGCATATGACATGCACACACAGTAAAAATCAGGTGGCAATCCGTGGGTCTTCTCCCCTCTTGCCCTTCACCCAGAGCGTTTCTGGGGTAGCTGGTTGTTTTTACTTTTTTTACCTTCCCACTCTTTCTTCTATCTCTTTGCTTAATTGTACACAACATATATATTTGTGTTTGCTTAATAATAATAATAATAATAATAATAATAATAATAATAATAATAATAATAGAAAGAAAAGAAAAGCTCCAAGAGGTTAAAGTTGACATTTCAGGTTTTTTTTATTTAAATGCCTGTCTTGGAGAATAGCCCACGTACTACTTGAGGTCACAGGATTCCGTGAAGAAATGTGTATTGGGAGGTGGTTTTACATAGAGATCAAGAGTGTGGGATCTGATCTTCCAGTTTACCACTTGGCAGCTATGTATGTTGGGCAAATACTTCTATGCTCTCTATACTTTAGTGCTTTTTCATATAAAATAAGCTATGTGATGGCATTTAGTTCCCAGACATTGTAGTGAGGCATGTATAAAGTGTCTAATGAATTTTCAATCCTATTTAAGGAGACTTTGTTAAGGAACATTTAGGTCCTGGCTAGAATTTTGCAACTCAGCAATAAATAATGCTGATATGTAATTTCACACGTGTACATGTTTATATTTAGAATTAAATTTTTGAGATGGAAATTCTGGCTTAAATGAGAATATATGTACATTTAGGTTTTGATAGATCTTGCCATTTGTCTGTTCAAAGAAGCTGTACCATTCCATAGTTTCAGCCTTAGGGTTGGTTCTACTGCTGTAAAGAGACACCATGACCACAGCAGACCTTCTAAAAGAAAGCATTTAATTGGATCTGGCTTACAGTTTCAGAGGTCTAGTCCATTATTGTCATGGTGGGAAACATGGCAGCATGCAGAGAGACATGGTACTAGAGAAGGAGCTGAGAGTTCTACATCTTGATCCGTAGAAAGCAGAAGAAGACTAGAGACACACTGGGTGTAGCTTAAGCATAGGAGACCTCAAAGCCTATCCCACAGTGGTTGATGATGTACTTCCTCCAACAAGCCACACCTCCTAATAGTGCCACTCCCTGTGAGCCAAGCATTCAAAGGCATGAGTCTAGTGGTGGTGGCGGTGGTGGGGTGGGGAGGGCACATGCCTATTCAAACCACCACACAGCCATAGAATATAATTCTGGATATGTGGGTAGAGTTAGGGGAATACTTTAGCTTGGGTGGTCACGAAGTCCACTCTGTGGATGTAACATTGACATTAAATCCGAGATGATGAAAGAGAACTAACCACATAAGCTCTGAAAACACAAAAAGCTGGGGTTGACCCTTATGTACTCAAAGAGTAGGAAATAGGCCAGTAGCTAGTGTTGGAAAACACACCTATAAGCCCAGGATTGAGGAGCTGAGGCAGAAAAGTCATTGACAGTTTTAGGCCAGCCTGGCCTATGTAGAGAGGTCATGTTGGGAGAGGAAGGAAGGAAACAAAGTAAGAAGGAAGAAAAAGTGAAAAGGAAAGGAGCAGGCTAGTGCAGCCACAGGTGGGCGATGAGGAGGCAGGTGCAGCCACAGGTGGGCGATGAGGAGGCAGGTACTGGGCTGTGGTTAAGATGGGAAGGTGAGGTTTGTACAGACTCTACACAGGATTGTGTTTTAAGTACAATAGAAATCAGTAGAAGTCTGTTTGTATGATTGCTTTTATTTTGTTTTGAGGCAGGGTCTCTCTTGGAGTTTGGGCTAGTCTTGAACACATTATGTAGCTGAGAATGGCCTGCCTCTGCCTCCAAGTGATAGGATTGGGGCATGGGGCACCATGTTTAGTCCCATTAGAGGATTTAAGGTTAGCTTTTTGAAATTATCTTTCATCTTAGAGAATAGAGAGTTGGAGGCAAGGAAAGGGGGCAGGGAGATGAGTTAAGAGTTACAGACCAGAGAAACTGGAGATGGAGAGGTGGAGCCTGCTGACTTGGCTGATGGCTTGGATCCAGAGGGCTGGGGGAAGGGCAGTGAGACAGAAGAGAGAAAACCCAAGGACTGGGCTGCTCTCTTGGCTCTGCTATCACTAGAGGTGTGACCTTGAACAATAATCTTTCTTATCAGTTCTTTAATGTTCTTTTCTTCTAAAATGAAGAGTCATTCTCCTGGAGTGGTGGTATGAGTAAAAGGTGGTATATATATATGCATGCTACATAAAGTCAGCTGATGTCATGCATTGAGCTGGGGAAGCTATTCTTATCTGCTTTACTACTCTGTCCTTAGTCTATGCAGCAGTATTTGCATGTAGTAGCCATTAAGTACTGTTGAATGAAATGATTGGATGAGCAGAAACAAGACCCATGAGAAGCAGAGTGGGATTGAGCAAATGTCAAGAGAGACATTACACTATAATATACATCCATATTGATAGTGGAAAGCAATTGTGCTATTTATATAATGAAGACTAAAACTTCAAAATTATTTTAAAAGATACTGACACAGTACCATAAGTAGTGGTATCAGCAGAACTTTCGAGTGAAGTTTTCCCTCTAGGCTTCTGGTTCCCAGGACTAAGAACCAAGGTTTGACACCTGAAGCTCTTCTGTGCTCCCTGCGCAACCCCATGACATAGTTTAGACCCTGGAACTTGTTATTCAAGAACATTTGTAGAGAGAAAGAAATTCCATTTCTTAGTAATGCCTTTATAATTAAACGTAGAGTGAAGAAAGCATATAGCAATCTTAAGAATTAAATAATTCAAATGAGGAAAAATAAAACAGGGACATTCACCGGCACAAAAATAAAATGTCAAGACCTCAAATTCAATTGATCTAACAGCAATAGCCAAGTGCTCACTCCTTTATTCTAGAAAGAGTCTCCAAGCATCTACGGTATGGCAGACACAGGCACTCAGGACACCTCGAACAAGAAAGAGAGGGAAAAAGAAAAAAGGAAAGTAAGAAAGATCCCTGTCTTCTTGGAGGGAATGAGGAAGGCAGCCAATGACAGGCAGTGTCCAGCAGGAGAGCATCGCACCTCAGGGCTTGCGAGAGCTGATGGATGCTGAGAAGAAGCAAAAGGGCAGGCAGAAGACTGCAGCTGAAAAGTTGGAAATTGTGTGGTGTGAGCCTCGGGGGAGAAAGGAACTTAAGGAGATTCGTTTGCATTTGGGAGAAGGTTGCTTCCACTTCCTCATTTCCGTCTCTGCCTTATTTTTAAAGACAGGGTCTTTCAATGAACCTATAGTCCACTGGCTGTCTAGACTGACTGGCCAGTAATCCTTGGGGACCCTGTCTCTGTCTCAGCACCGGGAATACCTGTGCAAGCTGCTGCCACACCCAGCTTTTTATGGGGATGTTGGTGGTTCATGTGCTATACGGCCAGCACTCTGCTGATGGAGCCATCTCCCTGCCCCCGTGACTTAGACATTAAAAGTGGAATTTGGCTTTTGGAATGAGAATAAACTCTTTTGAGAAATGGGCAGACCGGTTAAGAGGTTGGAGGAGTAAGAGAGATGATAATGGGTCACCGTAGGCTGACACTTCTGGTGGAAAATAGTCATGTTCTGGGTCCTATCTCCCTGGAAGGCAGTCATCAAACGTTCCTAGCACTGGATACAGGGTGTGAGAGAAATAGTGAAGAATTACTCCCAGATCTTGAGCCTGGATGAAGGGGTGAAGATTTTGAGGCAAAGGGCGTGGGTGAAGTTCAGAAAAGCAGTCTGGGTCATGTTGTCGTGGACGGTAGGTGCATCACCAAGCCCTAATGTTGACTAGGCAGTTGGATATGTAAGTCTGGAATTCAAGGGAGAGTGAACAGGTAGACAAATAAATCTGGGAATTATTTGTCTGTAACCATTTTTATGACAAAAGAGCGCACAAGCTCACGAAGGAACTGAGGAATGATAGATCGGAGACAAGGAAGAGGGGCCGAGCTGTGGACTAAGAAGCAGGAAGAGGTATAGGAGTTAGCAGGAGTTGCCAGAGCTGCTGGTACGAAGCCAGGACACACAGAAAACCTGAAACCAAGAAAGAATGTCAAGAGGGAACTGTATCCTGTGAGATGAGGGAAAGACAGGCTACCCCTGTCACCCAGAGAGACACCGAGGATCAGCACCAGGGTGACAATGCAGAGGATTGGATAGAAAGGCATCAAGGTCCCTAAGACCACCCCATCCATCTCCTCCCTTAGAGGAGGAAGCCTCTCCTTCCAGCTGTCCGGCTTCTCCAGGCTCAGGGAAAGGAGCAGGCTGGAAATAGCATTTTGAGCGACGCAGCGATGTGCCTCTGACCCTTCGGTGACACCAGTTACATTAAACTAGTCCTAAATGGCCCTTTGGGATCCCAAGCAGATAAGATTTCTTTCTCTTTTGTTGCATGTGCCACTCAGGACCTCTTGAATTCTTGCAGTTTTTATTAAGAATTCCTTATCCACCAATAAGCAACACATAGACCCCTCGACCTCTGTGCTAACAGATTTCATGTTATTTAAGGATGGTCTCAGGCACCGGGATGGACCAGTCATTGCCCAAAGCCTCCACCTTATTAACCACTTGCCAAATGGTCGGCCTCTGTCCTTCCTTCCTTCCTGGAAGCATTCTCAATCCCCAAAGCTAATTTTGTAGCAAAGAGATTATGACAACATATGGAGGCCTCACTCTGCTCCTCCAGAGCACAACAAAGTCTTGTCTTTGCTTCAGCCAGCCACTTGGTGAATGCCACAGGCTTTGGGCAACTGTGAATCCTCGTGATTTGTGGGACTGTAGCAGAGAGCCACAGCGCACACGGCAGCTGGTCTGAGGAACATACTAACCTGATGCTTCCCATTCGGGTTGGGCATGGAATTTTCTCCATTTGTCAAGCAGAGTTGGTTCTGTCAGTCCCACAAATCCCTGGGTGCATTCATATCTCTGCCTTGAACAAAGGCAGTACACTTCTAGAAGATTAGCGTTTGGAGAGCAGTTGAACGCAGTGAGGGCTGTTGAAGACTTTTAGCTTTAAATATATTATCTCCTTTCAAATAAACATAAAAAGAAAGGAGAAGTTGTGATGAGTTATCAGCTCTCAGTTAAAAAGCGGACTCATCTATAAGCAAAACATTATTATTCTTTGAGCAACAAGCAAACCTGAGTAGGCGATTGTCAGTCATGTATTATAGTGTTCTCTACCGTCTCAGGATAGAGCACATGGCGTGTTGTAGCAGAATCCCCAAACTAATTTATACATCATGGCAACTAGTTACAATAATTTCCAGCCAGGCTCGAAATTGAAAAGTTCATTTTGTTTTCTGGATCCATGGCCGTTCCACGAGAGCAGACACTTGGCAGCTCAATTTTTAAATGTTGTTGAAGAAAAATCTCTCCCTGTACCGATCAGGTTATTTTGGCTTTGGGAAACTTAGTGCGTTTTAAAGAAATCTATGTTCAGGTTTCTTCACCTTAGGGCACAGAAGTCTTCTTTCTTGTCTTACTCTGGGCCTGAACGCTCCAGGCTCAGATTTGTGGCCCATGCCCCTCAGTGCTAACGGACCTCAGCACATTAATACTTCTTGGCTCCTGTTTCTTCATCTCTGTTACTGAAAAATGGCCTTTGTTGTAAATCTATGTGAAAGTCTCAGTAATGCCTCTTGTAGTCACTGGTGTGATAAGGCTTGACCATGGGGGGTGGGGGGAATATGATGTGAGTTAACTTAGCAGGGTACCTCAGTATGTGTTTCTCATCTGCATCCTCTACCCTCCCTTAAAGCCTCTTACCCCCACCTACAAAGGCTTCGGGTCAGGGGTGAAAGGGCCAGATGAGGACTAGGAGAGTGGTCAGCTACATGTGAAGGAACACTCTTCATGGTTGCCATCAGTTGGGCCACATAAAGCAGCAGTGGCCAAGTGGTCTCTCGGGCAGGGCCAGCACCACCCTTTGTGGCTGGCTGTAGCTTTGATTGAGTGTATACCTTTTGCATAGGGATTTCAAACTAACCAGAACACTCACTCTGCTGCTTGCCTATCTCAAGGCAGTGGCTGGGGTAGGGTGTGTGTGTGTGTGTGTGTGTGTGTGTGTGTGTGTGTGTGTGTGTGTGTGTGTGTGTGTGTGTAATGAGCAGTAGTCGAAACACACATACACTCACACCCTTGCTGCTGGTTCCTGATTCTTCTGCATCTGGCTTCTCAACAAGGAAGGATGTTGAATGATCTGACATTCTGGTATTGACTTTCCCTTAAAATACCAGATCCTTAGAATTCTGCTTCTTTTCAACAGACTGTGTCCGGCCAGAAAGTCTACATGAATCGAAGAATTGAAGCAAAATATTTGTATTTGATTGAAAATATATATAACTTTAAGATTTTGTTTACAATATGTTTTGAGAACGCTATCTGAAGACATGGTACTTGAGGCAAGCCAGGGAAGGGTCGCTCCTGTTATTGCGCCTCCAGGGGAATAAACCAAACGTGTCACTACTGCATTTTCTCTTTCTCGGGAAACCTACAGCCTACCCCCAGCACTTGACAATTTGGTATTTATTCTGGGGATTTCTGTCTGTACTCTGGTTTTGTGACTTTGTTTTTGCCACCATAGAGATTGGTGGCTAACCTGTGAAGTATCTTACCTATGTTTGGGATGTCAGGGGTCCTTGTTAACATTGGTGGTTTTCTCAGACAGTCCTGGATGGGACCATCCCACTGAGGACGCTCGTTCCCCTTACTTCCCACATGTAGAGGGCTTTGGCTTACCTGGGGAGAAGCTGGCTGTTTCATTTGCAAACTTTCTGTTTTTCATTAGCAGTCTGGTGGTGACAGCGAGCCCTAGCTCACTGGCTCACAGGAATGGTGCTGAATGCTCAAAGGTGGCATGGAGCTTCAGGGATGGCAGGGGCTTCCCCAACGTGCCCTCACTCCAACCCTCAATTGTCACAGCAGCAGGTCATGCCTCTAAGAACGAGAACATCCGTTGATTAGCGTGCCTGGTGCATTGGGGCAGGCTGTGTGGAAAAATGCCATGGTGTGCACCAATTTCTCAACAATTATATTGTCAACTGCCTACTGCCCCCTGCACACAGGTGACTTCTTTTTTTGTCTCCCTTACAAAGAATTCCCTTCTCACAATAGGATTCTTGAAGGTCTCTTCCCCACCTCTGGACCTTCCTTCCACCCTTGCTCTCACCCCATCTTCCTGCACTCTTTCAGTCTTGGTGAGCAAAGGCTCCCCTTCCCTCCCTTTTTTACTTTCTGAGACTTTTATCATCTGAGATACTGATCTTCAAAAGAAAATACACGCTGAGGAAATCCCCCTTGATGAGGACTAGGATCCCAGCCTTTGCTTGTTTCCCGCCTGTGGGCTCTGTAGTACTATTCACCTCACAGTTATCTTTAGGATGAACAAAACAGTGTGGGTAGGGCTTGTTTGATGGCTTTGTTAGTAAAGTACTAGCTATGCAGGCATGAGAATCTGACTTTGAACCCTTGGAACCCATGCAAAGGTGAGTGTGATAGCTCGTATCTGTAATCCCGGTGTTCACGTGTCAAGGAGGAAACAGGAGAGTCCCTGCAACCCCCAGGTCCAGGTAGCCCGGGAGACACAGTGGTGAATAAAAAAGAGCCCCTGTCTCAAACAGGGTGGAACAGGTTAGGGCTAGCTAATACCAGGGGCTGCCTTTGGGCCTCACGTGCAGGCGAGTTCTCTGCCTCCCAGGCGCCTTTCACATGCACACAAGAGATAGTGCATGGAAAGTACTCAAAAGAATGCCAGATATGCCATAGCCACCCAATAATGGCACCATCACCAGTGTCCCTTTCATCCCCAACATCTCCAGGAAGATACTGGGTCTACAAGCAAGCTCCTCCTGTGGTTTTTATATTACTATTTCACAGATGCTGCAGATCACAACCCATATCGACGCTGAGATACATCTAATGCGATACCAATTTCTTCTTTTTGTTTCTCCCCTTCAACACTTGGGATTGAACCCAGACTTTGTGTTGTTAGGCAAACACTACCACTAAGCTACCTCCCAAGTTCCCTCTCCCCACTTAGGGTCTCTCCAAGTTACTCAGGCTAGACTTGAACTCACTTTAGCTCAGGCTAGCCTTGAACTTGACATCTTCCTGCCACAGCCTCCGTAGTAGCTGAGGCTACAGGCCTGCATCACCAGGCTCAGGTTCCCTTCTACAAAATAGTCTTTTTGTGCTTTCTTTTCTGGTATGTTTTACTACACTCATGAGTTTTTGAAAGCAGTGTTATAGAGGTTCTCGCATTGAATCCATACAAACGGCCCTAGGAGGCATGGGCTCTTTCTTCTCCACTTACATTTGAAAACCTTCCAGATCAGAAAGACTACATGTTGGGTTTAACACATCCAACCAATGAGAGGCTAGCCCAGTTCTCAAACCCAAGGCTTCTGACTCCAAGTCCAGTATAGTTTTGGTTTGGTTTTCTATGTGGGGTCGGGTATGTGTGTGTACATGTGTGTGTGTGTGCGTGTGTGTGTGTGTGTGTGTGTGTGTGTGTGTGTGTGTGTGTGT
The DNA here is from genome assembly GCA_028551405.1 of Uromys caudimaculatus. Lineage (NCBI taxonomy): Eukaryota > Metazoa > Chordata > Mammalia > Rodentia > Muridae > Uromys > Uromys caudimaculatus. Next base: position 68,050,409 of record CM052708.1, on the reverse strand, counting down.
GTGTGCACATGCATGTGTGTCCCCAGTAGACTTTAATTTTCTGAGATTTTACCAAAAAGTCAACAAGTTCTAAGTTCCCCAAATGGTAGATATTAATTCTGAGTCTCTCTCTCTAAGAGTGTATGTCTAGTTTCCCAGGTTAGGCCTTGACTTCCTTCCTGACATCTCCCTAAGGGTAGAGACAAAGGCCATGACAATGCGGATGAGCTTTATTGAGGCTGAAAGCCATCCTGCAGGAGGAAGTACAATACAAGGGCACCCTGTCTAGTGAGAGCATGTCCTCTGGGATTAAAGGGGGAGCAGGTGTTGCTGCCCTCACCCTCCAGTCACCCTGGCAATGCCTCTCCAAGGAGAGTCCTTTCTGATCCCCATGGCTCTGAAGCATCTTAAGAACTGACCTGGTCCTCAGATCCTCGGACAAGCCCTTACCCCATGATCCCCAGGTACCCTTTACTCTCTTGGGCTCACTTACTCTGCCTTCTCAACAACCCTGAATGGAAAAAGACGCACAGGAAAGGGAAAATTCAGAAAGGTGGCTCCAGAAATACTTACCCTAGGTGGGGGATTCACGGAGTGAACTTGTACTTGGTGGAAGTGAATAGAAGCAGTGAACCCTCTGTGTCAGCACCGTTGGCAGGCATAAGCCTCACACCCTCGACTGGCTGTGCTTGTAACTGTCACGGTGCCACTGAGGGGGATACTGGCACATGATTGTCCACTATGGAAATACCAGACTTAAGCTAGAGAGTCTTCTAGGCTCAAATATATGCAGGCGAGCGTTCAGTACATTGTTATCTGTCCTCGTGACCTATTCAAAATATTCTGGAAATGTTTTGACCGTGTGCTTAACCACTTTAATTTCCAGTTAGGCCGGCCGCAGGGATTAGTGTGCTCTTGGGAGTTTTGTGGTGTTAAAAGACTCTTGAGAAGTTATGTGCAGTCAAGTATTCCAGGTATGTTTAAACCTTCAGTTCCTGCCGAGTTTGTGTGTGCCATCAAAGAATGTTTTGTTAAGCAGGTCAGAGAGATTTGATTACTTCTTGTCTGCTGAGACAAGAGTGGAAAACTACTTCCTTTAGATTTGAAAGAGAATTAATCCCAGAGTTTTGTTTATTTCTTTCTGTCTCTTTTCACTTTCAGCCTAGAGAACAGGAGTCTTTGTAGCAAAGGGTAGGAGAAAAGAGGGTCTTAATGCAGGCCTCGGAGGCCGCTTTACACTGAACTGAGAACATGGCAGCGTCAGGAAGCAGCAGCAGGACAAATGCTGCTGGTGGCAGCTGCTGCGGGGAAGCAATGCAAGGTCACTTGTGTGACCTGGAAACTCGAGAGCTAACTACTGGGATGTGCATTTGATTTCCAGCCATAAGCTAAGGCAAAGTACGTTTGTGTTAGGGAACTTTATCATTCTGTTAAGGAGAAAGAGCCCAAGATGTGTACTTTGTCACAGACTTGTGAACACAACTCTTCTTTAAAAAAAAAAAAAAGGAGTATCATCAAGTCCTGAAAAGGATGCCACAGCTGTAATTGTGCGTAGTGTCTTAACTTAGATGCTGATTGATAATGGGTAGGGTTTATTGAGCACCTACTAGGTACCACATACTTGGCTACTTTCTCTGTATCAATTATTTTATTTGATCTTCGGTACTTTACCAGCTAGGCATTGTCTTTGTTATGTCCCAAGGGAAGAACTCAGCAGGATTAGACTCACAACTGATAACTGGAAGTGCCAGACTGGGCAGACAACATTCGTGTCTGTGATCGCATCCTTCTGTCCATCTGCCAACCACAGGCCAATCGTTTAGTGGGACTGGGTGATGACATCCGACTCTGGTTCTGCTAGACTCTTAAGTTCATAAACTGTAGTGTGCTCCTGAGTGCAATCTGCATTGGGATTGAGTGTGCGAGTGGGGTGTTGTTGCAGGAATGCAAGATGACAGGCAAGATGATATGACGTTAACAGGGCAGGAGCAGAGATGGCAAGGAGTGGAGGCTGCCCATGGAGTCTACTGTATTGTCAATGAATTCTTCCACATGAGAATAAGGGGACACTCTGTGTCTACCGCAGTGGCTGCAATGATCACTCGAGCTGCTACCTAAAGATTTATCTGTGTGTGAGTACATGTATGGATGTGCACATGTGTGTGTGCTGGTGGACCTGTACAGGGAGGCTAGACATCATTCTTGAGAGCCATTCCTCGGGTGCTGTCCACATTGGTTTCTGAGAGGAAGTCTTGTTCAACTGACTGATTGACCAGTGATCTCCTGTCTCCTCCTCCCCAAAGCCAGTGTTACCAGCACACCACCATGCCTGGGTTTCTAGGAATCAAACTTGGGTCCTTGTGCCTTTACTGATTGCTTATTCTCCTTAGACCTACCTGAGCTTCTTATGTGACATTCTGTGTAATGGATACCAAGGTTAATGACCCTTTGAGTGCAGACTTATTATTTTAAAGTTATTTTTGATACAACTTTTAAAATTGTACAAAATGTCTATGAAGTTATATAAACCTTCAGACCTGAGGTTTTAAGAGACAAAGTGCAGACTTGTGCTGCTCCACCCTAGCTGCCCAGACCTCAGAGTTACATTTTCTCCTTTCAGAAACTACCTGGCCTTCAACTTTTTCAATATATAGTTTATATAGATTTATGAATGACTCCTTATGTTATCTTAATTAAAAAGAGCATAACAATCCTCTTTGGAAAAAGATCTTTAAACCATGTTTTTAAGAAAGCACAAGACGTAAAATTTATGCATGTTGAATTTTATTTCTTCCACTAAAAATAAATATGACACTCTGCTGGGGAATACATTTGAATTGCGAAAATATAACTGTCAACCTTAGAGATGCAACGGAGTATTAAAAAGAGCTTCTATTTTATTTTGTTTTAGATCTTTCAGCAAAATGCCAAAAAAAAAAAAAAAAAAAAAAGATATCAAAGGTGTTCTTGCTCACAAGTCCTCATATGTGATCATTTGAATTTGGCAGCACAGAGAATGAGGCTATTTCTCAGGTTTTGACTGTTAGAAATATCACGTCTTGAAGCTGGAGAGATCGCTCAATGGTTAAAGCACTGGCTGCTCTTCCAGAGGATCCAGGTCTGATTCCCAGCCCCCACATGGTGGCTCACAGCAGTCTGTAACTCCAGTCCCTCTTCTGGCCTTTGAGGGCACCAGGCACCCCACGGTTCACAGACAGCATAGAGTCAAAGCACCCCCCCACACAAACAAACAAAATATTGAAAACCATAGAAATGCTATGTTTTGCAAGACACCTGCAGAAGGGTCCCCGTGTCTTTCTTTTTTCTTTGTCATATAACCAGTGGGATTTCATTAAATAATAATAAATTCAAAAGGTATTTTGAAAGAATTTAATGACACTTTCCTAAATTAATTGGGTTACTCTGTCCTTTATATCATTCCATCTCTTATCATAAATAAGTAATTCTTATTATAAAGGCCGAGTAAATTAAACCATATCATTTTCAGCCAAGTTTCCCTTGGGTTCCATCCTGTACGATAGACAAAATAAGTAATTGTGAGATTAGCATTCTCCGTGCAGCCTACAAAAGTCCCATTACCTAGAATCTGCTTAACATTATAAATGATGCCATCCATTTGCACAACAGAAAGTCAAGTCTTGGTCAAATAGACTGAGCCCATTATGTGTCAATATAGATAAGAAGCAGTTGAAGATGTTTTCAACACCACCTGTCCACAAGGAGGTCTAGTGATGTCACTACTGGAGCTGCCTCAAATATAGAGCACATGACATGAAAGAGAGGGTGGAACTATACTTCCACCCTGGGGCACCAGGAATCCATTGGGGGGACTGTGCGTAAGTGAGAGCCTGGGGCAGGAGCTGATGTTCTGGTGCTGTAGGTCCCCGCTGCTGTTGCTATTGGTATAGGTTGCACACACTGAGAACTCTGGCTCAGGGCATGTAGAAGTCATAGCAAAAGTTGTCATATGCAAATATATTTGACTCTGATTTTCAGCCATTGAAAGCAAGGAAAGATGTACTCTCCAGACATGTGGAAGGCATGTGCCTATTTTATTTTCCCACTGAGATGAACTCAGACACATTCAGTGAAGACAAATGTTCCCGTGCTTCGGATTACAACTCCCCCTGTCCTCCTGCCCCGTTACTGTTGAGTTCCTTGGATTTTTCTAAAAGACTGGCACAGCGAGCTATGCCCTCCATATTTAGCCTCATCTGTGTACATTTCACTTTCAAAGCAAAATCACCCTTCTAGCGCTTAAGGAACGGAAACTTGTTCAACTTGCCAAGCAGGGGTCACCATTCCTGAGACAAATTTTCCAAAGGGCTGGAAAAATCTACATGCTTTCTACAGTAGACAGAATGGAAATGTTTGAATTCATGGTGCTCTAAAACATATTTTCCAAGGTTTGACACTGAAGGCACACAGAGTACACTGCAGCTGAAGATGGTTCATTTAACCCTGTCTGGCAAGACTTCCTTCCCAGCGTGCTTTCAACCTCCTCCTGTGATATTCAGGTTTATTCTGCTTATTACTCTTCAGTGTAATTGATATACCACCCACAGCTTCACTGACAGAAGCCACGTATAACCTATGGCTAAATGATTTACAGTTATACACTCATTTAATTATCACTATAAGAAAAACTTATTTTTTTTTTAAATAGAAGCTTCTACTGAGGATTTTAAAGATTACATAACCCCCAGGCTAATAATTGGCAGCATAGATTTAGGCCTGGAGAACTCTGAAGCCTGGATGCTTCCTACTGTGTTATCGTCTTTATTAAAATGTGTTCTTTAAAGAGACACAGAAAAGGCATAACAGCCAAGCCAGCATTGAAGAGGTATAAACTGGATATTAGTTTGTAAATATTTACACAGTAAATAAGGCTACTAAAATAAAAATCGAGTTTATGTAGCATAGGGCATACAATCTATTTTTGCTTGAAAATTGGGGGTGGATCTCAGGAGCTTTCTAAACTGAAAAGCTGAGGCCTAAGACAGTCAGGTTGGTTGGAAGCACTTGCTGGGCATGTGATTTATTCATTATTTGGTTCTGTTGGGGGAGGGTTGAAGGCGTAGCACTTTCAGGAGACTTTCTGTGCTGATAGGACAGGCTAGCACAGTGGCTCATTAACTACATATAGCTAGCCATGGCCAGTACAGCTGAGGAATGGAGGTTTTTAATGTAAAGTGGCTGACATTTAAATAGCCACACGTGGGTAGTGGACACCCGTATTGAACAGCACAAGGCATAGAAGGCAACAGGAAAGTTGAGTAACCGGGGGGTAGAATGGAGAAGCTGAACTTTGTGAATGACCACTCTGAATACAGTCCAGAGGAGACTCCAGTGAAGGAGTTAGAGGACCTGTGAGTTCTTGTTCCTGTTGCCAGTTGAGATGATGGCTCAGACCAGAAGAACAGTGTCTGATGTGTGTGGGGGGGGAGGATGTGGGGGAGTGGTTAGTGTCTGGAGGGCTATTTGGAAGGCAGTTAATAGGCATTGTGGTTGGACAAGACGTATAATGTGGAAGAAAGAAGTGAGTTGGGGTGACTCCAATATTTTTGCTGAATTGGATATATTATTCAGATAGAAACACTGAGTGAGTACCTGAGTTTTCAACCAAGGTCAAGTTTTAAGCACGTTAAGTTGGTTTCCTATTAGATATTTGGGGTGGGGAGTGGGATAGGGCTGTCAAGTAGGCAACTGCAGGTGTGACCCTGGAGTTGTGTCCTGGTCTAGTGAGCCCTGGTTTAAGGCATTGTAGAGAAGGGAGGAGCCAGCAGAGAAAAATAAGCCGAGTGACATGAGAACTCAGGGCGGGGCAGAGGTCCCAGGGGTTAGAGGTCCCAGGCTCCCCTTGGAGGAAGGGAATCGATCTTTGGGAGGAACAAGCTATCCTGGACATGATGTTATTAACCTGAAAGCAGAGCTTCATTTGGTGGGGAGCATGAAGGCAAGAACACAGTCTGGCTTCTGGGTGGAGAGAGAGGACAGGTGAAGGAGAACTCTAGGCTTAGTGACCTACAGACAGAGCACAGGGCAGAAGTCACCCAACAGGATGACTTTGTCACGGAGTAAGTCAGTGTTTGCCTGCTCCTGGTACATGAAGGTATTTGTGGGCCATTTAATCAAACTTCATGCCTCTGGGTTGGATAACAGAGTTGGAAGTGTTGACTTAAAATGTTTTTCTCAAGACGGTATAAATGTCAGAATTTAGGAGAAATATATGCTGAAAATATTAGTTTGTTAGAAAGGGGAACTTTTTTTCTACCTTTTCTCATTTGCCTGTGAGTATTTGTCACACATAGTCACCTTGCCTGCATTTTTATAAATGTAAGATTTCCATTTATATGTCACTCCCCATTTTTTAAAATATTAAAATAGCCAGGGTTGATCTATTTGGTATTTACTTCTAGTCCATTTAAGTTTTCAACCATTCAAATGTTTGCTTTAAAAAGCAAGATTATAATTTTTATCATCAATACCGACTTCCAATGTGCCAATAGGGTATATAAGGAACTCCGCAGAACCCTACTTGAATGATCATTCCAGAGATAATTCTGTCTTCTCTCTTTCCTTTTTCTGTTCACTGATCCTCACCTGACAAAGTCAAAAGGACTATGAACAATGAGACCTAAACCATCAACTCACAAGTTAGAAACCCTGATCTGGTGGCGGAGGGAGCCCTAAGGGATAGTTACCCTGCAAACATGAGGCCCTGAGTTCTCTCCAGAAGCCACACTAAAACAAACAAACAAACAAACAAACAAACAAACAAACTGTCAGGGTTCTAGAAAGATGGCTGAACAGTTAAGAGTATTTGCCACCAAAGGCCTGAGTTCTGTCCCCAGCACCCACATCTGGTGGCTCACAACCACCTGTGGCTCCAGCTTGCCCTCTTCTGACTTCCATGGGCACTCATACATGCATCACACACACACACACACACACACACACACACACACATGCAGGCACACATGCACGCACATACACAGGCATAAATAAAAATAATAAAAAGTAAATCTTAAGAAAAGTTTATGCATGGTGGCATGTACTTATAATCCCAGATCTGGGGAGATGGAGATAGACAGATCTCTAGAGTTTGCTGATCTGCCAGCCAAGCCTACTTGGCAAGCTCCAGGTTAAAAGATCCTGCCTCAGAAAAAGATGGACAGTGCCTGGAGATGACCACAAATTGTCCTCTGCTCTCTACATACATGTGCACACCATTGTGCATGTACCCTCACACAGCACACAGACACACAGACATACCTACGTTCACTCAGATGCACACAGACTCTGGCCTCCAAACAGATGGTGTGGTGGGTTAAAGGGGAAATGCCCCCCATGGTCTTGAACATATGAACACTTGGTCTCCAGTTGGTAACACTGTCTGAGGAGGCTTAAGAGGTGTGGCCTTGCTGGAGGAGGGCTATCATTGTGGGTGGGCTTCGAGAACCCAAAGCCTCATCTACTTTTGGTTTGGTGTTTGTGCAGCATGCTTCTGGTTGAGGGTATGAGCTCTGAGCATCCCACTCCCGCCCTGATGCCTGGCCACCACGATGGAGTCACTCCTCTGGAACCATAAACTCAAATAAACTCTTTTTTCTATAAGTTGCCTTTGTTATGACTTTTTAAACACAGCAATAGAAAACTAAATACAGAAGTCTTGCTTTAAAAAGAAAATCCATGTACCTTTATATCATTTATAAAAATCACTAACTTCTCAACGTGTTTCTGTTTCAACATCTCAACCAAGGATCCCAGAACATTCATTCACCCATTGAAAGTATTAAGTGTATCCCCTGGCCTGTTCCTGAACTGTCAGTAACAGTTGCCTAAACAGACACAATTAGATTTCCTCCCACGAGTCCTGTTGGTGAAAGAATTCCGATGCCACTGGCCTGTGACTTTTCTTCTCTTCTGTGTTGGTCACAGTGGCCCCTTTGTTGGAGGTCTCCAGGCATTACTAGTAAGTGTCAGATCAGGCATTAATAGTCAGGGTCAGATCACACTCAAGTTTCACCTCGTGGGTCCTGGGTCAGTGGCAGGGAAGATGGCTTTCCCTTCTGATGCTTCTGCTCAAGCAGCTGCTGCTTCTCCCCAAACACCCCTTACCCTTACCCAGCTCCCAGATACTCCTTTCATCTGACAGGCCAGAATATGCCAGTGGCACCTCAGGAGCAGGTCTAGCCTGTGACTGTGCAATTGGCACTGATGCAGTTTCTTCCTTAGCTTTTATCCCCCTATGAAGTGCTTATGTGATCCTCTTGCTTTCTCTCCCCAGAGAAATAGTCCACCCATCGCCCCCCCTCCCCGACCTCCGACCTCCCCCCCCCCTATCTCTATCTCTTTCTATCTCTCTCGTATCCACGGGACAAACTCCCTGAGTCACAGGCTTGTACTAAGTATTCCTTCAAGTTTCTCACTTTCAAGCCATCAAGAGCTCCAGCCTCATGGGAGGCCAGGGCTTAAAACCTTGCACAGACCAGATACTTTTCTTCAGAAAGTTAACTCCTTGATTTCTGGGTGTCACAGAGGTGCCCCTGGCTTCCGATGACCCTTGCCACAGATTTTTCTTTGTCACTATTTTCACATTAAGGTTTAAGAAGTCCTGTTGATAGAGAGGAACTATAAATAAGAGTAACCCCGGAGAGCTGGGATGAGCTCAGATTGTCCTAACTGCTTTGGCCTTTCTCCTGGTGTAGAATTCCTCCAGGGCCACTTCAGTGAAGTGTCTTGCTCACCTCAGGATAACTGGGGTTTGAAGTTTCTTTGACCACTTTTAAAGGGGCATTCCCGATTAAGGAATCTATCGTCTTACTGTTTATTGAAAAGCTCAAGGGTAAAAGGAGTTGACAGCGCCAACTTAATGATGCTATATGGACATGGTGATTGTGCCCGAGATCAATGCTTCATTGCACATCTTGAGAAATAAGTTCTCAACTTCTCTCTCATTTGACAGGTTTAATTGGCGTTTAACAGATTTGCTTCATGGGAGGTACACTTATGCGTTCTAAGGATAAATGAATGCTCTGGGATTCAATGGGCAAGATGGTGGAATTTAAACGCATTGAAGAATCAGTGGTTTTAATGAACTTACTAGTAAATATGTGCTACCCACAAAAGATTTAGAAAATAAGCTACTCTGAATAATTATTATTTACATGTAGTCACACTGATATCTTATTCAGAGACTTCTGGAATCAGTAGCGATTTCCTTATAAAGGAGTTATACACACTCTCTCATGTCCTCTCCTCTAAGATATTCATCACAGAGTAATATCTGGCTTGATCTTATTTGCTTTTTGAAGGCACATCTTAAGTTTGGAAGAATCACCACAGTCTCACAAGGAACCAACTCCGTGACCATGCCTGTCACACAAACATCCAGGGACACGTCTTGACAGTCTCCTGTGGCTGCTTTAGTGGCTGCCCTCACCACCTGCAACATTGGCCCTTGTGTGACTCGGCCTTCTCCTCTTTGCCCCTGCCGAAAAGAAGCCAAAAATGCACCCGAGTCTGTTTCCGCAGCATCATGTCACAGTTGTAGAAGAAACTCAGAAGCGGGCTCCCCCACCCTTCACCTCCATTCCTAACCTGTGGTTAAACCTCTGTCAGAGTATTCCCACTTCCTCAATCCATTCTCTACTCTTCTGAATGGTCTCGGTTCAGCAGATCTCGGAGACTTCTGACAGCTATGCTTGCTTTTGCAGGTTTTCAGCCAGAGAATAGAAAAGGTAAAGGAATGAAGGCATAGTCAGATGCGAGTGCTCCTGTTCCTTCCTTTCTAAATGAGTCACAGTGACCTACTGGTGGAAGAATGGAGCTAACCAGAGTCCTTCGGGATTTTCTGGAGTAGTACGGAAACTGCACATTCTTCCGACTAACTTGTGGCTTGCTAGCACATTCCTCTGCAATGAGGTGGAGGAATCTGGTGGCCAGGCAGGGATTTGACGGCCTGGGGTGGGGAGAGCTGCTGTTTAAAAATACACTTAATTATATTCTTTTTCTGCTGTAACACGGATACCGCTTTTAGCTCACTACAAACACTGTGATTTTCATTTAAATCACATCCATTATCTTATTGACCTAGTTTTTATTTGGTGATCAAAATGTTCTATTTCTAGATCGCTTAGCCCAGAATCTTTTGTGGCTGTTGTTGGTTTTTGAAAGGTTATGAACCCTTTGTGCAGTTTTTCCTCCTTCCATGTCTGTGTACAGATGAACTACATCTGAATTCACAAAATATAGTATGATACTGTTTTGAGAGAGTGGGCTTTTGTTGCTTAAGTTCTGTACTTCATGGTGGCAGGGTTAGTCATGGGACTTCACTTCTGTCCGTCTACTTGAGCACCAGACAGTGGGAGGGTTATATTCTATTTCTATTTAAAAACTTGATATGAAGCGCCCGGCTCTCCTCTGCTCTTCCCTTCTATGCCACTCCTCTTTGGGAATTTCTCCTCTCCCTTCCTCTGCCATGAACCTTATAATCTATTCACTCATACTGACTCTTAAATCCTTTTGAGGCCTGGAAGATCCCATGTATCTTAGGCCTTTGCTACACCCTTTCCTGGCTCCCTTCTCTCTCCCATTCCTCTCTCTGTGGCAATGTCTCTCTCTTTCTCTGGAACTGTCCCTGGGACTCTGTTCTATCCATTCACCCCCATCCAGTCAGGGTCTTGGCACACTTGCATGTTCTATTTTTTCTTTTAAAGCCTTCTGCCGCCTTCTTCTTCTTCTTCTTCTTCTTCTTCTTCTTCTTCTTCTTCTTCTTCTTCTTCTTCTTCTTCTTCTTCTTCTTCTTCTTCTTCTTTCTTTTGTATTTATTTTATCTTGGGGGCTAGGCAGCATGTGCCATGGCTCACAGTGGAAGTCAGAGGACAACTAGTAGGAGAGAGTTCTCTTTTTCTACCATGTGGACCCTGAGGACTGAGCTCAGAGTGTCCAACTTGAGACTAAATATTTTGACTGGTCAAGCTACCTCTTAAGTCTCAGTCTCTCTCTCTCTCTCTCTCTCTCTCTCTCTCTCTCTCTCTCTCTCTCTCTCTCTCCCCATTGGCCACCATCTCTTCGGTTTTTTCAAGACAGGGTGTTCTGTTTAACTCTTGCTCTCCTGGAACCTGCTCCATAGACCAGGCTGGCAAAGGTGTGCACCATCACCACCGGGCTTTAAGATTGTTTCCTCCTGTCCTTCTTGAGTCAGGAAGGTAGCTTGTGCTTTCTCCTCAGACACTGAATTGAGTCTGAACAATTTAGAGTTCAGCATATGTGGCATCTTATTTTGTGGCCCTGGAACTGATTTCCCCTAAGATCCTAAGTTCCTTAAGCAGCAGAACCAAGTTCCCACCTCTTGGGGTCCACTTCTCCCAGCTCTTCTTAGCTAGGAATTGCTGCAGATGCTGTGTCTGGCTTCTTGTAGGGTTCCTCTCTCTCAGTCATTATTAGCTGTATGAAGACAGGGGTTTGGAAGCCTGGTGTGAACTCGTTGAATCCGAGCTCAGAGGAGGCAGAGGGAAGTAGATCTCTGTGAGTTGAAGGCCAACCTGGTCTATAGTGAGTTCCAAGCCAGCCATAGCTACAGAGTGAGACTCCATCTCAATACAAAAGAACAAAACCGTGTTGTGAAAGTGTGAAACGACAGAACTGTGCATGTCATGTTACTGCGTAAAGAAGACACTGCGATGACGGCCACTGTTGCAGCCCCTCGCTGCGGATTTTCCCAGGAATGCTATTTTGCTCTGGTTTATTTCTGTTGATGTTTTTATTCCTAAGAAGTGGTGGATGATGAGGACATTGACTATTCAAGCTAGAGTTCCTTCCTGCCTGCCCGGGAGTCTCCCTTTTAATCAGGAAACCACATTCAAAGCTGAGTGCTGAACTCTGCCCAGCATGACAACACAGCTCGGAAGGAGAGGGAATTCCTACTGGTAGTAGCCCTTAGGGAGCGGGGGAGTAACTTGAGGTCAGATCCATCTTCATATCCACATTTGAGCCCTTTGGGGGCTGCCTTTCAGTTTTCTAAATCTTTCCTGTAGAAGCAAGATGAAACCCAAGGAATGTATCTCTGGGCCAGTGTTTTCGTACTGTGGGATTTTACAATCTAACAAAACCAAAGCCACATTTTGGGGGGAAGTTTTTTGCTGTTTTCAGTTCTTATGTCTTATGTTTTTAATTTTTGAGATGGTATCTTACTATCTATGAAGAATATGGCTTTTGGAGAAGAATTCCAAAAGGGCCTCGCTCTGAAACCCCCTCTCTCAGTGGAGCTTGGCCGTTCTGATTTCTGAGGCCTCGCTAGTATCTAAACCCCACACAGATCAGCACCTCTTTCCTTTCATCCTTGGACAATCATGGGCTGGAGGCACTACTTCTATTTTCTTTATGTTTTAATTGAAGAATCCAGACTCCTATGAGAAGCTGTGTCACTTGTTTCAGGAAGGGAAGGATCAGGGACGTAAAAGTCCAGGAAACTGCCACTAACTGCTCCTCCATGATGACAGTGCAGAACTACCCCCGGAGAGAGACTTCCTTGATCTGCCTGTGGAAAATCTAGTCATTACAACCCATTTTTTCTGCTCGGCTGGCTTACCCACCTTACATGGTTTTATGGAAAGCCTGGAGAAAATGCCCAGTTCAGAGCTGCAGTTTCCTTGTTTAGAGTCTCATTATGTCTAATAGCTGTCCCCATGAACAGCATTTGTACAGCCGTTTTATAAATAGGATTCCTATATGATTCTCCACCTGCAACCTTGAATGACTTATCCTAGACTTGATATGCAGGCAGATGTCTCCAGTCCTTTTAGTTACAAAATCATTTGCCTGTTAAAACCTGTATTTCTGTGCGCACACACAGAGAGGCCATGTAAACCAAGCAATTGTGTGCTGTTCAGATCTCTTGTGAGCTCCACAAGGCCTTTCTCTCTCTCTGTAAATTCAGTCAGTCCTCTGTCTCATGAAAAGAGAGTGAGAAGCACCATAGACTTCAGGCCAAGCATCCAATATTTAGGCCCCAGGAAAGCAGCTCCCACCCCCACCCCAGAGCCTTAGCTTCCTGGTCTGTCCACGAAGGTTGTAATAATAGTGACAGCTCTAAGCTTTTGGAAGTTCATATATTATTTGTTTGGTTGGTTGTTTGTGGCAGTGCTTGTGGTCAAGCCCAGGGCTTTAAGCATGCTAAGTAGACACGCTAACACTGAGTTCTGGGGTGCCTCCTAAAGAGGCACTGCCAATTAAAATATTATCTTTTGGGCTACATAGATATTTTTAACAAGGAAAAAGATGCAAATTTACTTACATTGCCATATTAGAAAACTATAGAAAACCATTTTTCTTTCCTACTTACGTTTCAGATCTTCAGGGTTTTTTCTCTGATGACTTTTTATTTCTGTGGAATTAAAATCTGTGCCTGGGTGCATCTGCTATGTTTAAAAGTCTGTAATCAGTTAGCTAGCTAGCTAGAATGGAGTGCTAATTAGCAGGGAAAACCAGAGTATGACGTAGACCTTCTGGAAGTTTCCCCTTGGTTTTTCTTACTTTTGAAGGTCACTCCCACCCAGGTCAATGGTGGCACCTGGATCTTGTCTGGGCACTGGCCTCAGTCTTCACTGAACCTGTATGACTTATGAATTCTTTCTTTGTACATGCAAGTAAGCTTCGTGCTATTCCGTGACTGCCTCTCACACACAAAGATTCAGCCAGCCATCCCCAGATGTCTGTTCTTGGTGTCAGAGGATTTGTGGGTGAGTGTGGATGGTGTGTCTCAAATGGGTCCCTGCTAATAGCAAAACATCTCCAGCTGGCCCGAAGCATCTCTGTTCTGAGGGCAGCCCTTTACCGTAGCAACGATGAACCAGGTACCAAATGCTTTTTCTCTCAAAGAGAAGATTCCCAGGCATGCTCATATTATGTGAACATATTACATGGTTACACACAGTGCTTTATGGGGGGGGGGGAGAAGAGAGACATCAAGTGCAAATTGAGATTGGGCAGTGACAATTCATATGAGGAAGAGCCAAGAACAGGGGTTTGGGGAGCCAGAGAAGGTAAACAGAAGTGACTTCTAGGCACTAGGATACTCCAGGCCTTCCTGGCAGCCACGTGCGGCAGCTGTCACCTGAGGTTCTTTGAAACCATCACCTGTTAACATTCCAAGTTCTGCCCCGCAGTTACCTGGCAACAGCCAGGTAGGCCTGACTCACTATAAAAAGGACTGCTTGCCCCCTCCTCGCTCTCTTGCTCTCTTTCTCCTCTCTTGCTCTTCCTTTCCTGTCCCCACTCTCTTCCCATTCCCCCTCCCCCAAGTGCTCATGGCCACCATCTACTTCTCTACTCTCTCTCTCTGCCTTTCTCTGCCTCTACTACCCTCTTGACTCCCCTCCCCATGCCTTACATAAATTCTATTCTATACTATACCACCTTTGGCTGGTTCCTCAGGGGGAGGGGGTGCCTCGGCACGGGCCCGCAGAGGCAGCCCCTTTCCCCACACCTCACCACACCTCCATAGAAGCCCCCCCCTCCTTATCTTTTTATAAACACATCAGTACCTATGAAACCCAGGTGGATCTGTAGTACACTGAGATGATTACTGTGAGTTTTCTGCAGCCATGAGTTGGACTTGGCGGGCGTGTATATACTTAAAAAGAAGCCAAGCCTCATGGCCTTGGCTCCCTCTGCACAGGTGTGGCACTGTTAATGACTCTCGGACTGGTGGGTAGTCTTCATACTGTACACTGCCCTCCAGAGAGGCCTTGCACACCTAAGGGGATGCCCTTCGAAGTTCCACCAGGGTTTACTGCGCTTTCTTACACCAGGAAGCTAAGCAAAGGTCACAGACTCTGTCTCTGTGCAGCCTTTGTTGTCAGCGGAAGGTCTGGACCACAGGAGTCCAACTTAATTGATCACACTGGGAAAACTTCTCAGTTGAAGTTGGACCTAACAGGATGAGAGAGAGAGATGGCTGAACTGATTAAGGGTGAGTTTAACTGAAGAGCTATGCTGCCTCAAATCCTTCATGGAAGGAGACAGGATGTAAATAATGAGTTATAAATAAATAAAACTCAAGAGCTAAATGAAAGCTCTTTAAATGTGCCATCCCTCAGAGCTACAGGAGATTTGAGGTAGAACTGGCCAGTGTGTACTCAACGTTGACAGGAGATCTAGCCTCAATATGTTTTACTTTCAGACGTTTTTTCTCTGAGCTCATGTCATAGCAATAATAGGTAATCCGGTGGTTGGAGGTCACACCCACTGAACTAAAGCACGTGGAGCTCACTTTTCAACTCAGCCAGAATTTCAGAGATTAAAGTTTTTAGTCACAGAATCTCAAAATACAGCATGAACCTCCACACTGCGGGAAGCACTAGAAACACAACACCAAAGAGAGAAGTTTGTATTCTGTCTCTCAGCCTCTGCTCTGTTAGAAGCAGAATTGCTGCCTTTGAAGGTAGGTAGTCTGTAACATAAAAATTGACAGACAGAATCACTCAGCAAGCTTATAGCAAGACCAGCTTATCTATGAGCCTTCTGTCATTCTGGTCAGGTTTCTCCTCCCCCCCCCCTTTCCTCTATGTGTGTGTGTATGTGTGTGTGTGTGTGTGTGTGTGTCTGTCTGTCTGTCTGTCTGTCTGTCTGTCTGTCTTTGTCCCCAGTGTTAGAATAGATCATTAGGTATTTCTTTGAGTGTTAGATAAGGTACAGAACAAATTCCTGTAATAATCCATTTACCAATCCACCTGTGCTCTTCTCCCTAAGGGACGTGTACACCAATCTCCATCTGTGGTCCAGTGAGTTCAGTGCTCTCTAGGGGACCCTGTACTATCCCACCAGCCACACTGGAAGACTGTGGACAGTTGTGTGCTCCTGAACCTGTTTATGCCCGTTGTTCTTGCTCTGTTTAACACATGTACCTGAAGAACGTTTGATCAAATGAAGTTGAAGTGTTAGTGCGGAATGAAGAGTCATTTCTATGAAACCATTGTTACCTCAGAAAGACTTGTTAATTAACGATGAGTTTGCTTTAAAACCTGGGGCCAAATTAGATACGAATAAGCTTACAGATTGAGGAGAAAACCATCAAAATCTAGGCAGATTTGGCACAGTTCTTGAGTTTATTTAGGAAAAGATGACTGAGAGTTCCAGGCAGCGGATCCTTCTCCTAAGACAAGGCTTTGTCACTATACCAAGTTGTTAACGAGTAAACACTCATATATTTGTTTTTTATTATCTTTTTATAGTTATATACTTCAGATATTGTTTTAAATTAAGTGACATTGAACGCATCTTGATTGTGCTAAAATTAAAGGATTGCTTTTATATCCGCAACAGCCAACTATGTTAGACAAGGTACACATGACTGCTGGCCACCGTATCAGGACACTTACACAGTGTGTGTGATAGAGGACTGAGCCAGGCAGAGGAGAGAGCAGACCCCCAGCCTCCTAGTCAGGTTCGCTGGGCCTGGGCTAATCGAGGGAAGCTGGGCAGAACTGTTTTCACAGGCTCTCACAAATACACACTTCCTCTTTCTCCCAACCCTTCCTCTTTTTTGCTTCCTCTCTCCTCCTCTTCCCTCAAGCAAGGAAACTGAGTTCAAAGAACCGAAATACCCTTATGAGCTGACCCTGAAATAAACAAAGGAGAACCATTTGGAGTGGAGCAACAGAGCAGTCCCTGTTCTAAAGAGATGTTGAAAGATGAAGGGAAAACCAAACCATGCCTCTGGAAAGAACATGCACGCTTCAGCTTTTTATCTATCTGTCTGTCTGTCTGTCTGTCTATTTACTTGGCAGTGCTGGGGATTGAACTGAAGGCTTTGTCCTTGCCTGGCAAGTGTTCTGCTACTGAGCCCCAGCCCCAGCCAAGCTTCCCTTTAGTCATACTTGTGTATCTCATGGAGTGAGATTAGGATGTAGGGAAAGACACGTTCCAGGAAGTATAATAAAGTCCAGTGTGCTTTAGGTTGGTTTCTTGTCTCTTCGGTTGGAAAACACTTTGGAAAGATGGTGATCTTTTTCTGTTCTGGTCTAAGCTTTGCATCTGAGCACAACGGTAGAGAGAAATGTAAGGATGCCTGTTGATACTGGGACATTTTAACAGAAGTATCTGAGAACTTTCAGGCAGAATACTATCTCACAGTGAGGTGGTTGTTATCTCTCACAATAAATGCCATTAGGAACGTGCTGTAACTTATGCTAACGTGGCACGCTTGGAATCGTAAAGCAGGTATGATTGTTCGATCCCTGTTTACTCAGAGAATGCTGACCCCAAAGATAAATATGCCAGAACATGAGCTTCGTGGGCAAGCGCAAGCTTCCTACCTCCACTCCAGAAGAGACCACCCTCTAGCACACTCCTCATGGCTTTAATTTGGATTTTAGGAGGTGTTTTATTCTAGAGCATAACAGATGATTTTTTCCAATTAATGGGGGAACAGCTGATGGCTGCCAGACCAGCTAGAAAAGATTCCTTCTGGATTTCTGTACACCACCGTAATTCAGTAGCATTTCATCTGACCCAGCTTTCAGGATTAATGGCTGTGCCTTCCACCCTGAGGGCTCCGTCTCAGTTTGGAGCAGAGGGCAGAAAAGATGGGTGGCCATGGAGATTTACAGGTGGCACTGGCTGCATTTGGTTCCTTGGTCCTTACTGATTCTTGGCTGATCATCAACCACCTTGATTTCTGCGGATCTTCTGGGACTGCAACATGAAGGCGTGCTGCCCAAGCTCACAACAGGCTGAAAGAACTAGCTGGGTGTTGTCTCGGGCTCATGGAAGGGTCTGGCTGAACCCGAAATCTTATTTTCCTTGCTTTGAGTGACAGTACTGTCTCTATTCTGCTAATATGGAAACAGGGGTCAGAGTATGAACCCCCAAATTCAGGGAGTTGCCTAAGGGACAGATTGCTTCCAGTTTTATTCAGTTAAACTTAGTAAGAGACTTTGATTTTAGGTCCTCTGGTGGAGACTCAGTCACCTATATTTGAGGAAGACTGACCCCCTTGCTCATTACAGAACGTGGCATGAAATAGCAAAGGATTGGAGGGCCCCTCAGAGGCATTCTGGCTGCTGGTGGGGGGCAGGTCGAGGAGAGATCTCGGCACTGCCATGTGCAGCAGCTCTCTGTGGCAGGGCTTCCTGCCTGAGCCTCTTGATCAGTGACCATGGCTCCTCAGTGACCATGGCTCCTCAGCTACCACTTAGGGTCGCCTTGGCAGCCTGACTGTTCTGCTCGTTCTGGACGCTCCTCTGCCAACCAATTGCATGACTATTGTATCTATTATCATTGTATTAGCTTCCATTCTGAGCCAGATGCTGCTAGCATATAAATAGTATGCATTGTCAGAGGCACTTAACTGAGAAGACAAATGATGCCAGTGTGATCGACACCGGGCATTAACCCTTTAGTTGTCGATGCTCTACAAGCATATGGGTACCCCACGTCAGTGGAATGGGACAAGTCCTAAGACCTGGGAGAAAGGACTCAAGGGTAGACTCTTAGTTTTAAGAAAAATTAAACAAGTGTGACATCTTCCTTCCTTCCCTTCCTCCTCCTTTCCTTCCTTTCCTCCTTCTTTCCTTCCCTCCATCCTTCTTTTTTTCCTTCTTCTCTTTCAACCTTTTCAATAAGCAGCCACAGGGGGTTAGTGTACGGATGCCTGTTAATACTGGAACACGTTAGCAGAGCATTTGAGAACTTTCAGACAGAACACTATTTCACAGTGAGGTTGTTAAGAAAAGCCATAAGGCTGGGCAGTGGTGGCGCACGCCTTTAATCCCAGCACTTGGGAGGCAGAGGCAGGTGGATTTCTGAGTTCGAGGCCAGCCTGGTCTACAGAGTGAGTTCCAGGACAGCCAGGGCTACACAGAGAAACCCTGTCTCGAAAAACCAAAAACAAACAAACAAGCAAACAAACAAGAAAAGCCATAAGAATGTGCTGTAACTTAAGTTCCCTGCGCCCCTCAGCCCACCTGCAAGACAAGGTTTCTCTGTGTAGCCTTGGCTGTCCTAGAACTTGCTCTGTAGACCAGGGTGGCCTTGAACTCAGAGATCCACCTGCCTCTACCTCCCGAATGCTGGGATTATAAGTGTCTGTCACCACCACCTGGCAAGTGTGACATTTTTCCAGTGGTCCTTTTTTTTTTAAACTTGTGCAGAATGGCATTTTATTAGTTAACTGAGAAATAAATCAACACTTAAGCCAACTTTTTACCTTTCATGCAAGGCCCAATTTCAGTAGTCATTAATAAGGAATAATAGGATTTAGGGCTGGAGCTGATGACAGAGTGGGGAAGGAACTTGTTGTGTAAGCTTGGCGACCCGAGTTCGGATCTCTAGGACCCAAGAGGGGGGAACAGGTATGTGCCTGTCATCCTAGCGCAGGGAGGTGGAGATAAGTGGATGTTCAGGGCTTGCTAGCTATTAGCAAGCTCCAGACATAGCATAAAACCAAGCAGCTACCTCTGGCCATTATACTCTTTTGAATGGGTGCCTCCTGCACACACATGCATGCACGTGTGTGTGCACACACACAAATGATGATGACGATGATGACGACGACGATGATGATGATATAATAAAATAGTAACAAATGAGATTTCAACAGATATTGAAGCTTTATTTCTAATTTCATGCTCTTTATTTTGAGGTGAAATTTTAGACCAATCTATTAAAACCGATTGAGGCAAACCAGCCCAGAGAACACTTGGGAGTGAGGGTCAGGTTTTCAAATCCAAGAAGTCCTTCACGCTGAGTTCAACCGTTGTTGCTCACTCACCCAATGACCTTGACCCAGTTTCCTTATCTTGAAAATGGAAATGGCGGTATGTGTGGGCTGCTGTAACAGACCCAGGCTCTGATACCAACAGTGGGTAGATCACTATCTGGCCTTGGGCCAGAGCTTGGAAACCAGGTTTTTCTTCTTCTGAGAACTCATGTTTGTAGGTCAAAGTTCCAGGCGCAAAACGGCATTGGCTTTATGCTCTCCTCTGTCCGTGCCTGAAACACAGTGACCGGGATGGACATCGGACTGAGGAGCAGAGAGAGACTTGCTCTGTTGCCTGTGTGTGAAGATTCCTAAG
This sequence comes from Uromys caudimaculatus, assembly GCA_028551405.1. Taxonomy (NCBI): domain Eukaryota; kingdom Metazoa; phylum Chordata; class Mammalia; order Rodentia; family Muridae; genus Uromys; species Uromys caudimaculatus. Next base: position 68,030,328 of record CM052708.1, on the reverse strand, counting down.
GCTCTGTGGCACCCCCCTCTCTCTTGCTGTCACCCGCTGTCCATCTCATCAGTGACTGACTTTCAGGTAAACAGTGACTCTTCTGTCATAGTTGTCTCATAACTGTTAGTTACCTTGTCTCCTAGGTCGCTTGGCAGGTGCCTTAGCATGTGGGCACTGTCTCAGTGCAGCCTCAGTGCGCCTCTTTTGAGGTGGAGACAGCTACATCAGATGGGAAGGCTCTGGGAGTCCTGACAAGGCCTGTCTGGCCCCTGCCTCTCATCCCTCATGATGTCTTCTCCATCCTCCCTGCTGGCAACGACCCCCAGATTCATCTCCCACGGTGCCACTCTGATAGGACTCTGCGCTCAGGAGCTGCCCGTCATTTCACCACACGCCCCATGTGCTTTACCCTCCTTCTCTCATAATCCTTCTCTCAAGCACTACTAAAGCATCCCCTTTGCCAATAGCCAAGTACTCTGCATTCCTGTGGGCATGACCCTTCCTCCTCCCAAAGCACCGTCTGCCACACACATCACTCATTTGTCTCCAGGGTTGAGGCTACCAAGCCTCCTGAGAAGGCCCAACATCAAAAATCCCCAAAGAGGTTGGTGACACCCTTGCAACAGCAGGTGACAGAAAGAGAGAAGAGTATAAAGGAGCCATTTTCTGAAGCATGAGCCCTAGGAGGCAGGGAGATGATGGAGAGATACTTCCTCCAACAGTTACCCCTGATACCTGGTTATTTCCGCTGCCCAATCTGGCCACTGTGTTTACAGAAGGCCAGGGTCTAAGTCTCTCCCAAATTCCAGACCAGTAATTGTTTTCTTCCTCTAGCTTTTACCTCTTTCCTGTAACCAAACTGTAGCCTGCAACCTTCAATAAATGTTTCTTGAAAGAAAGGGAAAGAAGATACAAACAAAAATGTAGGCCTGGCTGACGTTTCTAGAGCACTTTGTTTATTCTCTGAACCATCCCTCTTCATTCATGCCTTCAATATCTTTAGGAGGTAGCATATTCATCAAGGCTGGCTGGCCAGTGAGCCCCTGGACCTAAACGTTTCTACCTCCTTAGCACTGAGATCACCGATACGCTATGCCAAGCTGGGCCTTTTAACGTGGGTTTGGGAGTTGAAACTCAGGTCTCCATGCTAGTGTGCCACACACTTTATTGAGCTCCCTCCCCAGGCTTTGAGCATATATTTTGATTGGGTCTTAGTTTGCCTTCTGTCAATTTGAAGAGAAATGTAGTTATAAATCTTCTGTGAGGAAGTGGGAGCTGGCAAGGCTGCGAGGATCGTGGTAACTACCTGGGTTTCTGTTAGATCCAGCCGTTCCCTGGACCTTTCACCTACATTCTCCCCCTGCACGTTCTAGTCATTCCAAGAGCCTCAGCAAAGGACTGTCAAATAGTCAGTGTGTCCCCAAATCAGAGTCCCTCAGAGAAGTCACCTTGTTGCTGTCCCCCTGAGAATCATCCAGAATATCATGAGACTCTCAAGGAAGGATGGCACACACCGATGGTCACTCTGACCAGAACAGGGTGCCCAGGGTCAGGGGGGGCTGAAACCAGCTGACAAAGAACACCCACTGGAGCTTCTGGTCTTCACTTAATCCTTGTCAAGGCTGGGTTGCAGCCTCTGTAGGTGTTGATGAGAGCCATGGAAACAAGGCAAAGGATCCATCTGTCACTTAGTAGCCTGGGAGATGACTTTGCTACTGCACACAGAACACTGCACCGAGAATCCCAGAGTGAGCAGACTGCACTCCGGATGTCATGAGTCAGAGCTGGATCATGAGGAAGTGTGCTGCAGTTTGAGGGATTCCCTGCCTGTTCCCTTCCCTAGGTGGAAGGAAACCACTTTCCCTGTGCAAAGAACGTATTCGGTTTATGCCCAGACCACAGACTTGGTTTTGTGGCCATGTTGTAGGTGTCTTAAGTGTTGTGGACCAGCAAATCTTTATAGGTTAATGAAGCACGATAAGCCTTTTCTTTTAAACAAAACGTGTATTTCTCTCTGCTTGCTTGATTTCAAGCAAGTCTCTCTAAGGGTCTCCCACCCCTGCATGCTCTGTTATCTCATGACTGTCTTGGTGAGTGTGTGTGTCTGTCTGTCTGTCTGTCGTGTCTGTGAGTGCACACATGTGAAGGTTGTCTGATGTCTTCCCTGGTCTCTCTCTGTCTCATTTGGAGACAAGGTCTCTCACTGAACCCAGAACTTACTGATTCAGCTATACCAGTAAGCTCCCGGGATTCTCTTATCTCGACTCACACCCATCGCTAAGATTACAGGTCCATGCCAATGCACCCAGCTTTTTACAGGCGTGTTTGATCCAGATTCAGGCCCCCACTCTCCTGAGGCAAGCTCTCTACCACCTACGCCACCTCCCTGATCTTGTGTTGGTACCTTTATATGTTCACCATCCAGTGTGTTTCTAGACTCTGAATTAGAGGGAAATAGGTTGCTGCTCAGTTAGTTTCTTGGAAGAAGTGTGTGTGTGTGTGTGTGTGTGTGTGTATCTTTTCACTTAAAAGGCCAAGCCATAAAGAGCATCCAGGAAGTACAGAATGAATGGTTTCAGCTGACTAGCCTTTTTTTGGCACCCCAGGAGCCAAAAGAGATACTGCTGTATAGTGGATGCAGCCAAACTGATCCTGGCATGGCAGAACTCCGTGCCAGCCTCCTTGCTGTGTTCTAACAGCTTCTAACCTTGGCCAAGTGACTGAGCCTTGCTGAATCCCAGTTCCCATCTGTAAAGTAAGAGCGATGAGGTCACTTGTGCAGGATTTCAATACAGGATGAAAGTGACTAGTCTGTGCTGAACAATAATTGCAGTTGTCATGGCCGTGGCTTTCAGCCTTGACATTCTGTCGTCACCACTACCTCCTGTGTGTGTGGAAAGAACAAAAGAGAAACTGACCACAGTTCTGCCCATCTCATAAGATAGGGCTTTGTGTGGCAAGACTACCTGCGATTGTGGCTGAAAAAATAACAAGCACATAAGTGTAGGGACAAAGGATGTCCCCTCACGCCAGCTGAAGTCCCTGAGCTGAATGACTCTCTCCCTTCCCTGTTTCCTTTTCTCCACCCACAGATATTGACAGGCATACACCCAAAGTGATCTGGGGTAGGGTGAGCCACGGGGACCAAAGTAGAATCTGGTGTGGAATCCGTTCCTTAGGCACTTCATGCCTATCAGGAGAGATGAAAAAACCCACAAAGATCAAAATACTGAAGACATAAAAGCGATACAACCAAAGGCATGGAACTCCTGGAGAAGAAGAAATCAATGAGGAACCGAGAGTGTATTCCTGTGCTTCCTGCCTCATCCTTCAAGCTGGTCTGAGAGCTAGCAAGACTGCTCAGCATGCGCGGGCACTTGCTACTAAACCTGAGTTTGATCTTCAAGGTAGAAGGAAAGAACTGACCCCTGAAAGCCGTCCTCTGAGTTCTACATGTGCTTTGGCACATAAGTGCACTCGAGTGCAGAGACACACACAAACACACAACACAATAAACACGAAGACCAATAAAAACAACATGGAGCTAGAGTTGTATGACAGGGCATGCAAAGTTCATGGAGCAGACTTCGAAAGTCTTCTTTTAGTGTTCATTAAATTGGTCAAAGGCCAAGTACAGAATTTCTCCTGAAGTAGAGATGGGCAGGATCCTTCCAGCGTGAGTCAAGGCAGAGTCTACACTCAAGTAAAGAGTTGGGAAAAGCAGCTGGAACAAGAAGTTGCTTGGGAAGCCAGGACAAGATTGTGGGGTCTTGAGTGTCAACACTGGAGTCCTGGACTTTACTGAACACGTGACATGAGCTTGGTCCTCTGGAACCCGGCAGTCACTGTGATTGAAGCTAGAATCCAGACCTGTCTTGGGGCAAGTCTCTACGTCTTAGTGCCAGTGACTACAACAATGAGCCGGTTGCCAGCAGGCGTGAGATTGAATCCTGGACTATCAGGGCTTAGAACCCAGGCTTGAATGGACTCCCTCAAGGAAGGGCCCAGCAGAGTCCAGGTTGAAAATTAGGCTGCAGGGCTAAAGGTGTGGGAAGATAGGCAAGGGGGAGGGAAGAGGGGAGTAAAGAGGTCACACTGCTGCCGCCAGCAGCTGCTGCTTCTCAGCGATGCTGTTTGCCTTTCCTCCGAAGACACTCAGATTTGCTGGCTTTGTGTTTTATTTTCTGAGTCTTAGAGTGTAAATTCCCCTTAAATGCAGTTGCCTTTATTCTCCATAAAAGCAGGTAGAGGGCGCACTGGGGTGGACAAAGGTGAAGTCAAAGGAAACTTTATTATCATCTATGCACCTGGAAACCTATGCCTCTTGGTCTCTCCTGAACATCTGTAGATAAGGTTCAGGAGGACATGACAAAGACCTTACCACTCACAGTGTCCCCAAAAAGATTCCCTGTCAACCTTGAGATTTACTTGAAAATTTTAAAATTGGATAGTTTGAGCAATAGACTCGATCATGTTCAACTCCAGCTACCATCAATTTTAAAAAATTATCCAAGGGTCACATTGATATACATACGTGTGTGTGTGTGTGTGTGTGTGTGTGTGTGTGTGTGTGTGTGTGTGTGTGTGATTTAATGTTAATGGGGTAATAATATTTAATAAAATGGGACAATGAGAGCAATCCTCAGACCCCATGTATGTATTTAAAATTCTTTTGGGAACAAGAAAGAACATAAATAAATCTATGTACAAATCAAATCAAGACCAATTACTATAAAATGTCCATGCAGCACAGGAGCAATGAGCCGACCAGTGAGAGTTTAAAGTCATCTGTTGCTCCGAAGCCAGATCTGCATCTTCCCAGGAGATGAAGGGAAGTGAAATGGCCGCATTAACAGGAGGGTGAGCTCCTGGTCCACACCTGCATCCGAGGCCTACAGAAAGGCGTCTCAGATGGTCTCTGGAGAGGAGTCTGTCTGGTGTGCTTCTCAAAGGCTGCATGCTGTCGTCATGGAAGGGAGAGAGGCTACTTCTCCCAGGATGGAAAGTATTTGCTGGTTAGGTTTTAAAAACATTTTCTTCATACTCCTCGGGTGGCTCATTTTCAGAGCTCTGTTTTCTGGGCTGGGAAACCGTGGCTTACCCGTTGCATCCTTACTCAAGGGGGACGTTTGCCCTCAGCTGTTTGAGAGCCAAGTCACCCTGACTTCAATGGGATCAGCACATGTTTGTCTAAAGGCAGAATTTGGCTCTTTCTGTTTCAGACCTAAGAGGTCTGTTTGTTATATTATGTAAGAAAGAGTGAGGTCATATAAATAGTCACGGCTCCTACCTTGTACCAAAAGCCATCCTTATTTGGTGCTTCTTCCAAAGTTAGAAAACAATACAGGCACGAGAAACATTCTTGGGGTCACTGAAGAAATAATGACTGCCTTGTACTTGACCATGGGTTTGGAGACAGTGTCGGCAAAGTAGGCCGCCTGCTGCGTTTAGCACTTGAAACTTGGACTCACTTCATTAACCTCTCAGCTACTAAAAAGAATACTAGAAATACAGTCAGCCTTTACCTTTACCAGGATGCCCAGGCATCACAGGGGTGGGGCCCTCTATCAAGGCCCCATAATGTGAGGCAAAGCCTCTGCAGCCCTTCAGAGTGAAGTCTTCCAGTCAGCACTGCCACTCCAAAATGCCTTTGGTCATCTGAGTCTTGGGAGAATTAGCTTAGCTCTCCTCTTGACCATCACATCGGCTGACCTGAAGGCAGATCAAAAGTCAGTCTTCAGTCTATGTAAATATTAACAGACATTATCCCTTGGTTCAAGAGTCTGAATCGGATTCCTTTGGGGGATCTAAGCTCAGAAGGCTACTCTCTCCTACTTTTGAAGCACCTGATGCCTGAGTCATAAGAGGCCAGGCCTGGGGACATTCAGTTAAGTAAGAGGAGCGCTGAGGATTTGTTCACTTCTCCCTGCTGCGACCTAAATCCATTTTAACATCCTACTTAAATCCAGAAGAGTTGCCAAGATGAAACTGGTGCTCCCATTTGTTCTTTTCCTTGGGAAGAGTTTATGCAAAGGAAGGCCAGGTCTCTGCCATGGCAAGCAGGAAGCCTGGCAGTGCGTTTATCTCCTTTGGGCAGTAAATATACTCAGTGGCAGCAAGCAAGCTGCCAAGGAAGTTTATCCCATTTTTAGGAAGAAAAGGAAGGACCTGTGCTGCTCCTTTATGTTGCTCTTCTGCTGTGGATTTTCTGCATAGGATTCATTCTCTCTCTCTCTCTCTCTCTCTCTCTCTCTCTCTCTCTCTCTCTCTCTCTCCTCTGTCTGTCTCTGTCATTTTGTCTGCCTGTTTTTCACATTCTAGATGTATTTATTTTTATTTTTATGGGTGTTTAACCTGCACGTATGTCTGTGTTCCACGCGAATGCCTGGTGCCCACAGAGGCCAGGAGAGGGCATTGGATCCCCTAGAACTGGAATTGCAGATGAGTGTGAACTACCACGTGGATGCTGAGAATCAAGCCCAAGTCTTCTGGGACAGCAGCCAGTGCTCTTAATCACTGAGTCATTTCTCCAGGCCTGCATGGGGTTCTCTTAAATAAAAGTCACAGGGCAAATGCAGCTTTCTTAAAACCTGACCTCACTGGGTACCCAGAAGTTTGTGAATCAAAAGAGAAAGCCACAGGTTCTTCTCTCTAAAGCCCCTCGCATGCTGAGTTCTTACACAGTGACGTGGCCTCTGCCAGCACAATGCAGAGTCTGGTCTTCTGCAGATATCTTTAGATGTGAAGAAAATGAGAAGGAACTCAGCTGACCTGCTGGATGCGTGTGCAATGAATCCAGTAGCATCTGTGTAGCTGTGCTCAAAGTGGTTCTCAAATACATGGGACAGAGAGACTTTGGAAGACAGACAGACGCCCCACTACCGTGGCCAGCAATGTATTTTATGATCCCCAAAGCCTCAAAAGGTTTGTGAACCTTTTTGCTGGAGGGCAACCTTTGAAATCTCTTCCTTAGCCATGTTCTGATTACATAATAATGTGAGCACATAGGGACCCATGTTTCAGCAGCAAAGAGCTTCGGGTCTTTAGTTTGTTGCTAAATGTGAATTCCAGGAGTGCTGTGATTTAATCAAAATGATTGCTTCTGGTAGCAATTTAGTAGAGGTGTCATGTCAAATTAAGTTTTCTCAAGTTTCACTAGATAAAGATACTCAGTCAGGACACCAACACAGCCTGTACTCCCTGTGCTCATGAAAGCGAGGCTAGAGTCCTGCTTTGGTGCAAAGAAGGTCTTAATAGACGTGTTTTGATGCTCTAGGTCTTGGGGATATCAGAATCCAGTGAACATATGAGTGACTGTTTAGAAACCTCAGGATGGAGTCCTTGCTTGCAAGGTTCAGAAAAGTCAGGTTTTTACCTGCCTCTCAATATGGAAAAAGCTAGAAAAGAATTGGCAAAAGGTCCCTTAAATTAGGTCATGTGATCTATCTATCATCTGTGTAAGCTGAGTCAAGCCTAAGCATTAGAGGCCTCTCCACCCCTTCAGAAAGAAGGAAGGAAGGAAGGAAAAAGAAAGAAAAGAAAAGAAAGAAAAATAGACAGATAGACAGATAGAAAAGGCAAGCCAAGCTTGTGTCTCAACATTAGGAAAGAAGGGGCCACTGAGAATACCCTGAGAAGAAGATGCTGCTACCTGCCACAGCAGGCCTTGTTGGAAGAGAGCTGCACAGGTTCCTGTCAGTCGTCTCAGTAATTACTCACTCCTGATGGCTTTAAAAATCTGAGCACACTTGTATTTCTCCATTTTTCATGATGGTGCTTCGTTTCGAAACCATCTTAACATGCTAGTTTCAAACAGCGGTTGTTAAGTTTCAAACCCAGGACAGATGGCTGAGGCCCTTATTTAACCTATCAAAGTAGACCAGGCCTCCAGGTTCTCCCAGCATCCTACAGTCCTCACCTATTATAGGGTGTGGCTGGCGCACCGTCACTGTCTACCTGGAGCTCTCCAGTTCCAGGGCTGGGCTGCCCTTACCCAGGAGGCTCTTCCCTGGCTAATCAAGACATTTTGGCCCCTTTTGTATCTTTGGCCTCCTGGCTGCTGCACCTGGCTCCCTCATTTCCCCATCTCCCCACATGGCTCAGGGTCATGTCCATTCCAGATTCCCCCAGATGTGTCTGCCTCTGGCTATGAGCTATATGTATTGGGATATAATATATATCCATGTATTTATAATAAAACTTCTCCCCACCATACTTAGGAGTGGCCCTGTCCTCTCCTGCCCTCCTGATCTTTCTTCCCTTCAGTAGATGCACTCACAGGTTCGAAGCCCATGCTAACACTTTGTTTCATTTCTTCTGAGACAGAATCTTATTTTGTGGCTCTGTCTGCCCTGGAACTTTCTATGTTGGCCAGGGTGGCCTTGAACTCGAGCAATCTGCTTGTCTTTGCCTCATAAGTGCTGGGATTAAAGGCTTCCTGATATTTCAAAATATCAGGAAATTTCTAGGTCTATGAAGTATGCTAAATTCTTTAATCTATGGTCCTGGATTATAATGCTCTAAGCCTTCATATCTTATGCAGAGTTGAGCAAATTCTCAAGACAGTATTGAGCTAAGGAGATCTGCATCCAATTTACCAGAATACAGAAAGGAGCTGGACAGGCTGTCAAAGAGGTCACCACCAGCCAGAACCCTGTCTTACACCTGTAGCTTTACATTTGTTCTTAGCTATGCTTTTGTTCTGACTAAGCAATAATGTAAGAACATGAGAATCCTGTAACCCCTTTTGGGAGTCTGAGACAGGAGGACCCCAAGTTCAGGTCCCACCTTCCTTACAGAATAGGGTCAAAGCTAACCCGGGCAACTTTGTAAGGTCTTGTTTCAAAATAAAAAAAGGATTTTTGTTGTTGTTGTTTGTTTGTTTGTTTTTTAAAGGAGGGCTCTGCCTGTAGCTCAGTAGTAAGTGCTTACCCAGTACACACAAGACCCCCTTCTGCCCCCAGCACCACATGTAAATAAAGAAGATAGTAGTAATTCCGTTGAAATTTTCTTTTGCTATATATGATAAAATGGATTTTTGAAGTGTTTCTATTTAAAGACTGCAAAACATTAACAAAAAGCCCAATCCCTGTTACCCCAGGTCCTCTATGCACAAGTGCACTGTCCAGTCCCTGTTACCCCAGGTCCTCTATGCACAAGTACACTGTCCAGTCCCTGTTACCCCAGGTCCTCTGTGCATAAGTGCACTGTCCAGTCCCTGTTACCCCAGGTCCTCTGTGCATAAGTGCACTGTCCAGTCCCTGTTACCCCAGGTCCTCTATGCACAAGTGCACTGTCCAGTCCCTGTTACCCCAGGTCCTCTGTGCACAAGTACACTGTCCAGTCCCTGTTACCCCAGGTCCTCTGTGCACAAGTGCACTGTCCAGTCCCTGTTACCCAGCTCTTCCATGCACATAGTACGATGCTATGGTTTATTCCTGACCCTGACTCATTCAGCTTTCTCCTGGAAGTTGTCAGGATGTATGCCTGGTTAATGGAGAAAATCGGTGCACTGCCCAGACTACACAATGCCATGACTCATTCCTGGCATTTCAGAGGCTTTGTAATGGAAATTGTGGTGCTGGGCCACGGCTTGTACCAAGTGGATATGTGAATGTTAATGAAACAAGGCAGAAGCCTCTGAGGGCCCTGCATAACTCTCACCCCGGATTCCGTGTCCGTGTGGCAGAAGGAAGACTTTGGCGGGGTGGATTGTTCCTCCCTGTGACCCCCCCCACATCCTTGAATGCCACAATATTGTTTTGATTAGGGCTTATAAAGCACAGCAAAATATTTGTCCTTGGTAGAAGAAGGAAATTCTCTCGTAGGTTGGAATGTTTTGTTGAAAGGGTATTTGTGTCTACTGAATTAATCTGTTGGGGCTTACTCTAGTTTTTGAATGCTTTTGTAAATAGCCTCTAATGTTCTGTAGCCAATTCACATTCTATCAGTCATCTATCATCTATCTATCTGTCTGTCTATCTATCTATCTATCTATCTATCTATCATCTATCTTCAGTTATTACCTACACATATGTATCTAATTTAGGGACAATGAAACATCTTTTACTGGGCTCATGGTTGAAGCTCCAATTACAAAAGATAGTATTTGGGTTGGAGAGATGGCACAAGGGTTAAGTGCACTTCCTGCTCTTACAGACAGACCTGGGATCAGTTCCCAACACCCACATGGTGTCTCACAAGCATTTGTAAGCCCTATCCCAGGGAATCCAGTGCCTTATGACCTGCCAGGACACTAGGCATGCATAGGACACACATGTACACATGGAGGCAAAGATCATGGAAATAAAATCTTTTATAAAAAAAAGAATTTAATAAGAGGATAGGATAGAAATGGATGTACCTACACTTTAGATGACATGGAACGAAGAGACACAGAAGAGGAATGATGTGTGTTGATGGTTTGGGTTGAAGAGAGAAAACAGTGTGTAAAGCAAACTTAGGAGAGAATGGGCGTGGTTTGGCGATGATATATGGGATGGGGGCTTCCCAAGTCCTATCCATCTGGATCCTTCCAGGATCGTCTGTGTCTTCAAGGATGGTCATGTTTGCTCCATGAAGTTTAAGACCTGCCTCAGGGGAGGACGGGGCAAATGAGAGTGACCTTCCTGCCTCAGCTGTTATAAATTCAACAGAACTTGTGCTGTTTGCTCCAGCGCCATCAGCCCATGTTATGGGAGGGACACTGTGGGGACACTGTGGAAAGCATGAAGTCCTGGCAATAACAACTCTTTTTCTCTGCCTAACACTGACCACAAACTTCTTTCAAAGGCCATCCCCTTTTGTGCTGTGTAAGAGTCATGTAAATAGTCAAGAGGGAGACTGCAGAAGGAAAGGAGGGTAACCAGGGCAGACCATTCTGACACCTATCTTTTGTAAAGTTACATTGAACTTGGATGTGGTGGGCTGGCAGAATGCCAATGAAACTCACAGATAAGACTTCCCCATTAGTCTTTGAGACAAAAGGCCAGATATTTAAAATTGGGTTTGGGGGATCCTCGTGAATTTATAACCCCTTGGAGCAAGGCTGTTTTGGAGTAGTTCACTGGCGGTCCATGTGTAGAAGGTATTTTCAGCAGAAGAGAACGTTCATGTCCCTTCTAACTCAGCCACTTTATTCCGCTCCTGTCTTCTCTAACAATAGCTCCCTGCTGCGTGCTCTTAAGACACAAGTGCTAATATTATGAGGAATGAATTGTATGAGAAACAGTCTAATCTTTTCTAAAAGTGCTAAAAATACCCATCTGCTGCCAAGAATGCTTCAGCATGCTCTCCCACTTCCAGATGCTGTGGGATGTCAAATCCACACGTCAGTGGACACCGTGAGATCTGGGCAGGAGTAGAAGTTTAGCCCATAGAAAACCAAGAGCCCCAGATAAGGATGTGCAGAGAAAACACCAGTCATTACACCAGGGCTGAGTCATTAGCCACACCAACCATTCTTTTCTAGAACATTCCTTGAAGGTAACTTGTGGTAGAAAAACCTCTTTTTTAGTCTCCTAAGGAAACTGAGGAATAAGCCATTACATCCCCAGAGTTGAGGGAGATAGCTCATTCACCAGGGTCCTTAGACCTGTATTCAGATCCTCAATACCCATGTATAAAACTGGATGTGGTGGCATGTGTCTGCACATAGTGACTTGTGCTGTTGTCCTAGTATTGAGGGGGTGGAGACAGGAGGATGCCTAGAGCTCCCTGGCCAGCTAGTCTTTGCCAGATCTGTGGACTCCAGGCCCAGTGAGATACCTTGTCTCAAAAAATAATGTGGAGAGTGATTGGAAAAAATTCAACATTGACTTCTGGGCTCCACAGTCACACACACACGGAAATGTGCACAAGCATACTTACATACATGAGGGAGGGAGAGAGGGAGAGAGAGAAAGGAAGGGAGGGAGATTGTGCCTGTGTTGCAGACCTAGAACCTTGTGCTATGTCCCTGAGGTCCTGTGTGAAGTCAAGAGACAAAGCAGAACCCAACCCCTGCCATCTCCTTCTCATTGGCTCCTGCCCAGTCACCTTCAAGCCCCTGCCATATCCAGTCAAAGCCTCAGAACCTCTGAAGGGCAGTATTTCCTTCTGCTTGATAGTCTTTGGGGTTTGCCAAGAAGGTCTCAGACAAGACCTGGAGTGACCTGGAGGATATAGAAGCAAACGATTAAGGGACAAATTGTGTGGGTCCAAACAAGAAGGAATGATAGGTTTACAGTTTCCCAAGGCTGCACCCAGTGTCTTCAGTTCACACGTGATGTTCACTCAGCCCAGCGTGCCCCTCCCCCCATTCCTTCTTATTCTATATCTGCTAGGAAATCTCCCAGCCTTGCCTCAAGTCATTCTGTCTTTGTACAGTTGTAGACACAGAACTATAAAAGGCAGAAGTAGTGTCGATTTTAATAAAAACAAGCAGATTTTTTATCTGGAAAAAAAGACACTTCTCCTCAAAAAATAAAAAGCAGTAAGATGTGAGTGCATAGTGAATGAAGCCCTACCAGCAAACACTTGCTTTCTAAACATAGATTTCATTGCAAAATGGCTTACAGCTGACGCCATGTGAGGCTGAGGTCTGCCTCTGGCACGCCACTTGTTTATATTTCTGGACTGTTTGCTAAGGTGATATTTATGCTTGTAATGTATTAGAGTCATTGTTGTTGGGTTTGTTTGTTTTCTGTGTGACTATTTTATTTTAAGGGGGAAATCAGCTTACCTAATTTACATTTATCTAAATCTGTTAAACGTCTGTGAAAAATGACAGTCAAGACAAGATCCTGAAATCTCCGTTCAGCATTTTTGCTGGCTTCCAGTGTGATGGTTTTAAGAAAGCTTAAAGCAACCAGGTTCACTGATAGATAATGAAGTCATTTGTATTTTAGCTTTATTATTTCACCTCAGAAACTTGCTGGGATGTAAAGGAAACCTTATGATTTTAGTCTTTTCAAAGGGCATTGCCAGGAAGAGTGCTCTTATTATTAATAATCATAATGGTATGTTCTAGAGTCCTCCTCATCTGACACACCCAGTTCCCTCACAGCCAGAGAGCAGAGCCAGAGAGGGGAATAAAGCAATGGCTTGTTTGCTTTCAGAATTTGATTCTGTATTGCTGTGGAGGCATGCTGGGATATGCTTTTCACCTGTGATTAAATTTCTAATGTCTGTCAAGGTTTGGATTTCCTACCAAGGAAAAACCAAGAAAGCATAAAAGATGCTATGAGGCCTTGCCTTCAGCCAGTGAGAGCTTAGCCTCCACAGGGAAAGGCAGTGGACACCAGGGCTGCTAGGAACAAGAATGAGCCTTAGTTTCCCTGCCAGTTGCCAGGTACACTCATTTTGGAAATGAGAAGCAATTATGCTTAGGAACAGATTTTGCAACCTTTTAAAACCACTACTACACACATAGTAAACGGTATTAGTCCATCAGACAGGAATCAGGGATTGAGCAGGTAAACATAGTCTGTGTGTACCCATCATTCGGTTGTGTGGGGGGGGGGGGGAGTGCCTGTAATTTTAGAAAAGTTTGACTTTATGTAATGTGAATGGAATGCCAAATTAAAAAAATGTATGAGAGAAGCTAATTTAGCAGAGCTTCTCTGAGGAGAGGGAAAGGGAAAGGGGAGAGGGAGGGAGAGAAGGGGGAGTGAGCGAGCGAGCGAGCGAGCGAGTGCTGGAAATCTCCCAGAAGCAAAGCTGTAGGAATGAGCTGGAACACAAACACCGCTCTTGAGTGGGGAAGGATTTATGATGGATACAATGTTGCTCTTCAATAGGAAGTGTGTAGTTACTGAAGAGAGACCACAAAATCATTACGTTGTCATAACATGCAATCTATGGTTACAGAGCTGGCCTGATGGGAACTGTTGGGGTGAATAGCTCAAACACACGCAGAGATGGAAGGGGTCTGTGGTTTCACAAATCTCTCATGAAAGAAGGATCCCGTGACATATTGCAGTATCACCTTTAGTGCTTAGAGATGTGGGGCTCTGCTGTGTGTGGGGGAGGGTCTGGAAAAAAGGATCAACAGAGGGAAAATACTAAGCTGTGCCAATACCCATGGCATGAGAGGCAGCAAAAATAGCTGGACCTTGCTCAGTTCCATATCAACCTTCTTGCTCCTCCTATTCTATTCCATTTTTCTCTCCTACATGGCTGTTGTGTCTTCCCAGGTCATGCCTACATACATGAGAGTCTTCCCTTGGGCCAACTGTAGCCATGTAACAAACACAGAACCTACCTGGGCCCTGCGTTCTAAACCCAACTCAGCTTGCACATAACCACTGAAGTCTCTCTGTGTGACTCTCAGATATGTCCCCAATCCCAATAACCTTAATGATAGTGCCTGCTGCTCATTGGCTGTATTTTAGGCATCTGCTTATGCAGACCCTGGTTCTACAGGGTCAGGTCTCCATGATGTTCTGCTCTTGGTATATACTCAAAGACTTTATTCTTTCAAACAAAAGTGATGCAGTGGAGAAAATAAACACACACTAAATTAAAGCCTAAAAGGAGATAAACTGAGACCAGAGTTCCTCTTTACCAGCAACACAGGTCAGCCGGGGGTTCGTGACATATATTTAACCAGTGCTGCCTTGTTTGTAAGACGCCTTCTGGACGGAGAGAAAAATGACTGATTCCCACTGGTTGCAAGATTGCTGATATCTAGGGTGATGGTTCAGTGGTTCACAGTCCTGGGTGCTCTTTCAGAAGACCCAGGTTCGATTCCCAGTGCCCATGTGGTGATTTATAGCACTCTTTAACTCCAGTCTCTGGCCCTCCTCTGAACAAACACAGTGCACATATACGCATGCAGGCAGAACACCCATACACATAAAATAAAAAATAAATCTTCAAAAGAAATATTTCTGGGGCGTGGATAATCAGCCGAATTTTCTCTGAAGCCTTCACGTTGGCTTCTTCTGTTCTCAGATGCCACACGTTGCTGCCTGAGGTGGACCCTCCCTAGGGAAGCCATGTTCTGGAGGAACAAAAGTGGCTGCTGGTGCTCTGGCCCTCCAGAGTATAGGTTCTGCAGAAGACCAGAGAGGGCAGTCATTTCCCTCACAAAATCATCTCTGCAGGACACCTCCAAAGGGGTTGGAGTGGAAGGCAAGTGGAAGTTTCCCCGGGGTAATCCTAGTGAGGAAGGCTAAAAACGCAGGTATAAGTAAGTATGAGGCCCAGGTTCAGGTTCATGGAGACTGAAATCATCCCTCCTTCTGTCTCAGGAGATGCAGGTGGATGACAGGAGACCCCAGACCCACCACTTAGGACTCCTATGCTCTTTACTGAGAGGGCTACTTCCAACAGGTTACCAGGGCTGTGGTGATGGAGGGGTTGGGATCCTGAGTGGCCTTTTGTCAATCTTGTGTGATTCTTCACCCAGAACACTTCTTGGTTTCGTTTATTCCTACCTAAGAGCCCATCACACACAGACTTGAGTTCTTCCCCCACAGAGCGCTCCAAGCCTTCATCTGTCTCTCTAGCTTTCGTGAGAAAATGTAGATTCCTATATCTGGCCCATTTCATGGAGGAGGGCTTGGGAGAACAGGAGCTTTTTTAAAGGGGAAAGTGATCATGAAGGAGTTGTTTTTAATCTTTGGAGTAAAGGACTCCTTCTCAAACCAGGTGACCGAAGTCTAAACTATTCCACACAGGAGAGCAAATCTCCTGCTTATCCAGGTGTGGTCAACACAGGAGAGAGGTGGGACTGACCCTGGCTCATCTTGTGGGCACAGACTCCAGGAGATGACGGGTTCTTAAGAACCTCTCTGGCAAATTCTAAAACCAAAAGATTCCCAGAAAGGGTAGTTTTTAACTCTGCCTTTTCAAACTCCAGGCAAAATACTGGCATTGGAAAAGGTTTTCCAAAGTCAACCTATTATTGGCTCTGATATTAACAGAAAATCAGAAGTCAAGAAGATGAAGGTAGAGAAATCAGACAGCTATTGACATGTGCTTTGTCTAGCTAGGAGGTGAGGCACACATATATGAATACACATACATAAATACCTTATACATGCATGCATATACACACACTACACACATGTATGCATGTATGTATACACATCCTACACAAGTATGCATGCAAAGACACACACATACACCCTACACATACATGTATGTATACAGGTTACCCTATGAAGGGTAGTTCATTTGACAAATAAGTGGAATTCCTTAGAAAAGCCGCATGCTGTGCTTGTCAATATTTACCAAGTTAGCAACACTTCACATGGTACCCCCAAATCATTGGTCCACTTCCAAAGGGCAAGCAGTTCACTTTCAGGAAATGGATGACTCCTGTGGAGCAAGACCAACACCCAGGCTGTTCATTTCAACAGATTTCAGAATGCAAAATGGAGCTTTCCTGCCTCAAACTTTATAACCTTTTCCAGATGGACAGGGGGTCCTGAGTGTATCTTTGCACCCATTGGGATGCAATCTACTCAGATCTGGAGGGATACACCCACTTACAGACTTTTCTGAACACCCCGATCATGCTCCCTAGCTTTTGGCAGAGTACAGAAAAGCAGCCATTGAGACCCCTACCCATTTCCATTTGCCCAACACCCAGAAGCCATCAGAAAATCTCTTGAAAGGCCAGTATGTGCTGAGCTGAGCCCCCTCTCCCATTACCTTCTCTGGGTTGGCTTCTCAGCTGCAACTGGCTATGGCCATGTGGGGAACAGAGCCAGGTCTGGGACAGTGGGTAGTGATGTGGTTTCTTGTTTTTAATTCCTAGACTTGTCCTAGTAGCTGAAGCAGCTAGTCAGGGGACTCACTCTGTGCAACTCTAGTGTTGGGATTAAGGGAGTGCCTTAGAACAGGACTCTGGGAAGAAAGCAGCTGAACACAGTGCAAGGCTCAGCTCTGGATCCCTGGTTTTCAGAGATATTAAATATACTCAGAGGAAGGACACCAAGAGGCGGGGGTGCCTAAAAATCACATCTCCAAGAATAATTTTCAAATGCTCTGAGCTTTAGGCTAATAAGACAGATATGGGGGAATAGCTGTTTTGTGGAAAGGAGAGTAGATTTATCTTTCTATATTTTCATTGTCATAAAATACGCCTAACATAAAATTCACCTGCTTTAACCATTTTAAGTACTATTCTAGTATTAATCACATTCACAAAGTTGAGGGGCCATCAGGGCTATCCTGTTCTGAAATTCCTTTGCCATCTGAATTAAACAAGAGCTCTGTACCCATTAAATGGGGAACATTTTTGTTGCCCATTTTCTTTTCTTGCCCCCACCACCAGCAACTTCCTTTTTGCTTTCTATCGCTAAGAACTGATTCATGTAAGTGGAATTGTACATTATTCACCCCCTTTTAATCTAGCTTAATCCACTGGGCATAGTGTGATAGAAGCTCGTGCACGTTGTGGCTAGTGTCAGAACTTTCTTCCCTATTAAGGGTGAATAGTATTCCATGTGCATCGCCCATTCTGCTTATCAGCTGATAGACATTTGAGTCCTTCCTTGTGTGTTATATGACTACTGTAAAAAATGGCATGTGGGTATCATAGACTTGTTCTTTGCCATTTTAGAAAAATGGGTCCCAGTTCACTGGGCAAATGTTACAGAGGCCAACTGTGGCTTTGTAGTCCCAGTTCTCTGACAGTGGAGGGTTCCCATGGCCTGGAGCATCAGGTCCAGGTGACTCTTAGGCAAGAATTCTTTGGGAAAGGCATTCCTATCCAGTAAAGGGGGCCCCTTCCAACTCTATTATCCCATGATTTAAGGCAGAGTTTGTAGTCCCTAAAGGCCACATAAGAAAATGATATCCATGTCAGATGAACCTTCATCTCCTGAGGGATGGGGAAGAGCTGCGGTGTCAGTATGAGGAGCAGAATCTACTACTGTCTCCAGGCTGAGCCTGAACTCGCAGGCTGGTATACTGGGAAGCTCAGATAGGAAGCTCAGATTCTGCACAGGGTTGAGGAGCTCTGTCCAGGGCATGACAGGCAGTTTCCTTGGACTGTAGCGTCCTGGGCAGGATGCTGGGTCTGGTGTCCTTAGCACAGTCCTTCATGTGTGTGTGTCTGCTGGGAACACTTCTCAGGGAGGCCCATCTCTAACTTGATTTCCTCACAGGCTATGAGAGGTCTAACGGTGAATGGGGACAAGTGGATGCAGGACCCCCTTGGGGATTTCAGGATGGCCTGTCAGCCTAGGTGGGGATGCCTTGGGCTCTCTCCCAATTGGTTTCATCCTGCTACTGTTGGGGGGCGGGTGGTTCTTATCATTAGTTGAGACGGTCCTGCCAGAGAATTCCAGTATTCCGGAGTAAGTTTAATTGTGAGTGATTTCATGCTGTCTTTTTTATGTTGAAGCCAGGGGCTTGCATCATATGATGCAAGTGAATTCTGGGAGGTTTTTATTTGCATGTGAATCATAGCTTTTCCAGCTGAATGTCACTTACTTGGAATTTTTGTCTGATTTTGTTTTTGTTTTTGTCTCTTGGTGTTTTTCCATCGGGCTTTTGGCTAACCAGAAGAAGAAGGAAAAAAATGAGTAGGGAGGGCTCAGTCTGCCTGGAGCAGGGTTGGAGTTGGCAACTCCAAGAGGGAGTATTATGAATGTGAAAATAAGAAAACGGGTGCTTTATTTTGCTTTGAGGGAGGAACCAAAGCCAAGTCAAATCGAGAGCTCTAATTTGGGAATGGTGTTATTGCAGGTCATTGGGAGTTGGGTACGCGCTAAATTGGGAGGCCAGTCACATGAGGAGGTAGCAAAAGCACTCACATGGGGGACAGCCGAGGCTCATTTACAATGAAGTTTTATTTTATTTACTACATGGTTGAAAGAAATGTATGGCAGACTCAGAAACCAAATCACCTCAGTTGTTGTTAATCTCTCTAGTTCCTGGCCACTTAGTTGTTTTATACCCAAGCCGGAGCTTCCCGTGTGTGTGCTTTCTGGGGCTTTATTTAGGACCTGGAATCTATTCCTTGATGAGTTAAGCAGGCCATGTGCTAAAGGTTATATGTCTGCTCCCCACGTTTGTGTCTTATTCCAAGTGGTGGCTTGCTTCCTTTTTTTCTGAAGTCCCCAGGCATTTCACACATCAGGATCAAGGTACCTGGATAATCTGTCTCTCTCTTTTTCTCTTTCTCTTTCTCTCTCTCTCTCTCTCTCTCTCTCTCTCTCTCTCTC
>CM052708.1:67968668-68010683 GCA_028551405.1 Uromys caudimaculatus | reverse complement strand
CTGTGTCTCTGTTTAGTTTGTGATTCCAAGATCTGTCCATTGATGATAGTGGGGTGTTGAAGTCTCCTACTATTATTGTGTGAGGTGCAATGTGTGCTTTGAGCTTTAGTAAGTTTTCTTTTATGAATGTGGGTCCTCTTGCATTTGGAGCATAGATGTTTAGAATTGAGAGTTCTTCTTGGTAGATTTTTCCTTTGATGAGTATGAAGTGTCCTTCCTTATCTTTTTTGATGACTTTTGGGTGAAAGTCAATTTTATCCGACATTAGAATGGCTACTCCAGCCTGTATCTTGGGACCATTTGCCTGGAAACTTGTTTTCCAGCCCTTTACTCTGAGGTAGTGTTTGTCTTTATCACGGAGGTGTGTTTCCTGAATGCAGCAAAATGTTGGGTCCTCTTTATGGATCCAGTCTGTCAGTCTATGTCTTTTTATTGGGGAATTGAGTCCATTGATGTTAAAAATATGGAACACTTCAAGAATTTGCGTGTCATCCTTGCGCAGGGGCCATGCTAATCTTCTCTGTATCGTTCCAATTTTTGTATATGTGCTGCCGAAGCGAGTACCCTTTTACTCTTCTTATGTCACTGGATTAAAATTAGTAAATCGTTAACTTTTCCTCACATTAATACCCAGTACATCTGGGCTCCTTACTCAGAGAAAGCACTTAGAGGATGGAGAGATGGGTTGGCATCATCAAAACTCATAGGCTTTGGGCTTTAGTTTCCCATGTTTAGTCTCATTCTGTACAGGCTGATGCTGGAATGAGTCAGGAAGAGATTAAGAGACATAGACATGCCAAAGAAGGCTGGTGGGCATCTAGCAGGATTTAGCTAGCATGTTCCAAGTCTCTTAGTGGAGGATCTGCCTTCTGTTGGGTGGTAGAGATGTTTGTTCCTGTAGTATTGTCACGGGTGCTCATGATGAGAGGCTAACTTGTTTCGTCTGGAAAGCAGGGAGGCAGGTCCTGCAATGCTGGCTTGGTAATTTGTCTTGGGGAGCCATGGTTGACAGGATGTACTGAAAATCCAGATAATCAGCACACAATTTTCTGCAGGCAGACCACCACGGGAGGCCAAATTATAATCAGAAACCATTTTGTAAGTTGCCCCGAATAATCTCACCCCTTAATGTGGGCATAGCTCCAGACTCTACGATCAGTACATTCTTTCCCTGAAGGCACCAAGGAGCTAACTCATAGTCTGCTATTGTTGGTGAGCAGGAAATCAAGTCGAGGAAGGTGAGGGAGGTATTTAGTAGCAGCAAGTTAGTGTCCTAGGTCTGTTTCCGAATAGAAACAGCAATGTCAGATGAACCAAACATTCAAAGCCACATGGCTAAAGCGTCCGTTTTAAATCCTTAGAGACACTTGGATATACATTTGTTATCTTTGGCCATGAAACAAATTACTCAAAGCTTGGCTGATTGGAACAATATATATCTATATAATCACACACTGCTTCTGTGGATCTTGAAATGTGTGGTTGTGGTTCAGAGTCCCTCAGAATACTGTCTGGAGCTCTAGTCATGGGAAGACTCTAACAGGCCTGAGATTTCCTTTGCAAGGGGGCACCCTTTCATGGCTAGCACCTTTGAGGTGGAGATTGGCAGAGGACCTCTGTGCTGGTGAATCTTAGTCAATCTTAAACAAGCTAGAGTCACCAGAGATGAGAGAGCCTCAGCTGAGAAAACACCTCTACTGGGTGGTGATGGCGGTGGCACACATCTTTAATACCAGCCCTGGGGAGGCAGAGACAGGTGGATCTCTGAGTTCAAGCCCTGCATGGTCTACAGAGCAAGCTTCAGGACAGCCAGGGCTACATAGAGAAACCTTGTCTCAAAAAACCAAACCAAACCAAAACAACACAACACAACAAAAAACCCAATCAACCAACCAAACAGAAAAACACAGGAGAAAACGCTTCTGTGAGATCCAGCTGCAGGCAAGCCTGTTGAACAGTGTCTTAATGATTGATTGATAGATGGATTGATTGATTGATGGGGGAGGGCCCAGCCTTTAATTCCAGCATTCAGGAGGCAGAGGCAGGTGGATTTCTGAGTTTGAGGTCATCCTGGTCTACAGAGCAAGTTCCGGGGACAGCCAGGACTATACAGAGAAACCCTGTCTAAAACAAAGAAAAAGCAAGCAAGCAAGTAAGCAAGCAGAACCCCTCAATCGCTTCTGCATCTTCAGGTTCCGCCTGTGGAGTTCCTGCCCTGACTTCCTCCTCAAGTTGCTTTTGCTCATGATGTTTTATCGTAGCAATAGAGTAACCTTAACTAAGACCCTTGGTTTCTCACCAGAACAACCTCATTGGGTTGCTTCTGGGTAAAGAGTGACTTGTCAGTGAGACTGCTGACTTCCCTCAGCGAGAGCCATCCAAGAGCAGAGAGCAAGGCAGGAGCCACATCATTTATACCCTGAACCCTAAAGTTGCACACCGCCATCTCCACAACACTGCTTCAGGACACTCACTAAACACGGCTCCCTTAGACCTCAGGGAAGAGCATGAGGTTCCCTCCCAAAGACAAGTGTCAAAAGAAATTACCAGCATCCTAAAACCACAAAAAGTATCATCTCCATTGTCTCTGAAGTTCCTTTTCCTACACATCCACAGCTTCGTAACTATAGCGACGTGTTTATCCGCAGTCGATGTAACGACTGCATAGCACCAATGCTAAAATATCTAGCTTATGGCCATTCTAGCGTGATAACCATCTGTAGCTAAAGCTAATTTGTCTGCCTCCATTCTGCTTCTTCACTAGGCAAGGGACCGATGACAACTTAGCTGTTCCACCTCCGTCTCAGTCCCTCTCATCAGTGAAATAAGGCTAGTTATAAGATCCGCCACCCCGCCCCCTCTCGCTAAGCTCCTTGAGAGCATTCAATGAGTAATTAAATGCACAGGGCTGACAAGAGAGCCTGGCCCACAGAAACCACTCAATACTGTTAGCTGTCAGCCTGACAGCTAGAGCAATAGAAGTTTGAGCCAGTGGGTGTGGTTAGCCTCAGAAAGCAGCAGTATAGCCGAGTTCCCAGGAGGGTTAAGCAAAAATCTTGTCTTCCTGGCCACACCACAACCTCAAATCATCGGAGGGCTATTCCTGAGGGCTATTCCGGAAGATAGTGCTATTTCAGCTCTAGAAGGGACCAGGGGCAGAGACCTCTCATCCTCCATCTCTGCTGTGCCTCTTCCCTCAGAGTCCTGGGTTAATCTTTGGCAGAAAGTGCTTGCTGGAGATAACCTGTCTCACTAGCACTCTGAGGCCTATTTATGTTTTATTTTTGTCCTGACATTTTTTTTAAGACCGACCTTTTGTGAGGGCAGAATATCTAAACAGGGAAGTGATCTAGCAGGAATCTAGGAAGTTCTTCAGCCTCACACATTTTTATTAAAAGTTGTTCCCAAATTTAATTGTAAGGGTATGTGTGCATATGGCCTGCCCCAGCTCACTGACGGCTTAGGACATCTCTGTTCTTCCTCTGGGTCTTTTTGCTTCCTTCCTGGGACTCTTGAGACCCTTGGACAGACTGACTAAATATAGCCACCATCTAAAGCATGCCAGACTTGTGCCCCTTGTCTGTCATCTCAGCAGAGAGTCTGCTACAGAAAGATTGCTGTGAGTTGGAGGTCAGAAGGAACCACACAATGAGACTTTGTCTCCAAACAAATAAACCAAAAATACCTCAAACTTCAAGAAAAAACAGAAACGGTGCCTGGTCTTTGCTGACAACGTGTGAGTAGGATGGAGATATTACGATGAGTTTTTGTTCATCTCCTAGACCCCTTTAAAAGATAGGCTCTGCCTAGTGAGATGAGTTCTTACATCTGCCTGCAATCAGGTAAGTATTATACCTAGTGGCAATTTAGCTAAATTGTCAGAGAGCTAGGAAGGACCTCCTGGGGTCACCTGCTTTTCTTCTCCATTAGAATGTCTTTAGCCTATGCTGACCTGCTCACTAGCCACAGGCATGACAACTTGGCTCACTCAAGTGCAGATGTGTTGGTGAAAACATAAACCCTGGATTTAAAAAATTTAACTCAAGTCCAAAGAAGATAAATGTCTGTCTCCCTAGTGATCTGTAATGATTGCATGTTGAAATGATATTTTAGTGTTGGCGTAAATCAAATAGCTCATTGCTTTTTTTGTAATTTGGCTACTACAAAGTTTCAGGCACTGTATATGGCTCATGTTATTTTACTAAAAATATGTGCCACTGGTATTATATCTAGTATTATTAGTGGGGTGTCTAGTAGTATTCAGACACCCCACTCCCCATCCCCATCCCAATGCTCTGCCCCCATCTCCACCCCTCATCCCTCACCCCCAAACCTCTGCCACTGCCCTGGTAACAAGGATTTTAGACACCTCCACCACCACTCTCCTGTGTCTTTCATGATCTTGGCTACCCATTTCTTCTCTGTAGTCTTCCTCCGTCTTCAGGTTGGCGGCTTCTGCTTCACACTCTCCAGCATCCCAGAAAACCCAACATGAAGAAAGTCCAGTCTTGCTTCTTACTGTTAGAAGGGCAGTCCTAGCTCTCTGGAGATTTAGCTAATTGCTACTAGATATAATACTTAGCTGATTGCCTCCAGATATAAGAACTTCGAGTGTCCACCAGGCAGGGCCTCTTTTTTAAAGGGGGTCTGGGAGATGAATGAACTCTGTAGCACCCTCGTCCCTCCCTTACACCTTATCATTTTCCCAACTTTGTGATGTTTTAATGACTTCCTTTGTGTCCTGCCTCTATCTGTAAAACTAAATGTCTGAAGCTGCTCACATCATCTTTCTGTGGGTCCGACTGATGCAGAGCAAAGGGAAAGGGTTGTTTCTACCATCAAGTACTCAGCTGGTCCTCTCAGCACTTCATCCCATTTAATCTAAGGAAGGCAGAAGCTACTGGGACTTAATACCCATGACTCATGTGACAGTTAAGGCTCAAACTGGCTAAGCAATGTAACAGAATTTCACTACAAAGTAAGTGGCAGGTCTGGGATTAAGTCCCATGCCCGACTCCAAAGACACCATGTCCGCAATGCTAATTGGTTAACTTTCCATTACTGTAACATAATATCCAAGAGAAAATCCACTTAAAAAGAGGAAAGTTTTCTTTTTACTCTCAATTTGGAAGATTCCAATTCATAATGGTTGGTTAAGAAAACTGTAACTCATGATAGCCAAGAAGCAAAAAGACAGAAAGATGGGGCAAGGTTCTACTATCCACTTCAGGGGAATACCCCGAAGTGATCAGAAAATCTTCTACTAGACTCCATTCTGAGTATCTCCAGACTGGGGACCATGCCTTCAACGTAGGACCTTCAGGAAACTCTGAGATGAAGGCAAAACGCTGAGATTTTTCTTTGCAAGTGCTCCGAAAAGGCCTTAATATGTATCAATGCATTTGTAGCTTATAATTAATCCCTCCACCCTAAAGACACCGTGTAAAACCCATTGGGGACGCCTCACTCTTTGGATAACTGTGTCACCAAAACTCAACAAGCATCATGTATCGTTGGCCATTTGAGTAGGACAGAGGGGAAGTGGTAAGGAGAGATCTTCACATGCAGAAACCTGGGGGTAACTGTAGAGTGGTGTGAGGCACTCAGTGCCAGTACTGGGCAGAGTGCTTCATGCCTGCTGCCCCAGCATCTGGGAGGCTGAGATGGAGTCAACTTATCTCAAACAATAAAAAGACAAACATTTCAAGTCCCACTTATCTGAGGTACCTAGAGTAAAACCAGGTTCTTGGGGGACAGAAAAGGCTAGGAAAGGGGTGGGTGGTTTTGTTTCGATGAAGACAGACTTTCGATTTGGAAGGTGACAAAAGGCTACAGCAGTGGGTCTCAACCTTCCTAAGACTGCGACCCTTTAATACCCTTTAATATGCTGTGGGGACCCCAACCATAAAATTATTTTCATTGCTATTCATAACTGTAATGTTGCTACTCTTATGAACAGGAATATAAATATTTGTGTTTTCTGATGGTCTTAGGCAACCCTGTGAAAAGGTCATTCAACCCCCAAAGGGGTGGAGACCCACAGGTTAAGAACTGCTGGTCTACAGGCAGGTTACATGCCACTGTGAGTGTCCTTAGCGATACTGAAATACGTGCTTAAGATGCTTACTATTATGTATATTTTGTCATGGTAAAAACAAAGAGATCTTGGCACTGCCAGGACAGCTCAGTTGGTAAAGTGCTCACTTTTAAGTATGTGACTCTATGTAAAATTGCCAGGCATAGTGGTGCACGCTAGTAATTCCAACCCTGCAAGGCAGAGACAGGAGGATCCCTGGGGCTCACTGGCCAGCCAGCCTAGCCTACTTGAGTTCTGGGGTGACCTCGTCTAAATGGATGGAGGTGATGCTCCTTAGAATAGCGTCCAGCGTGTTCTGCTGTCCTGCAAACACATATGCACATGTGCTACACTCACTCACATATCAATACCAATAAAAAATTTTAAATTAAAAATAGTGTTAAAAAACCCACACAAACAGATCTTCATAAAAAGATAAGCAACCTACCAGTCTGTGGGATCCCAGGCGTTCCTGGCGCTGTGTGGCACCTTTGCTCCGTTATTGTCTTATAAGAAAGCTGCGGCTCTCAACACTAAGATTCGGGGACAGCGGGGTTGGGTCCCTTTCTCCTGACATGTTCTTCTGTGTAGGAAGTTGAACTAGCTTCACACACATCCCTTCTCCTGCACTTAAGGCACTTTCAGCAGATGACTGGAGTGGGGAGGCAGCTTTGCTCCAAGAATTCCTTCGTGTGGCCCCTCAGTTGATGGAAATATCAACATGCTTCTCCTCTATCTAAGGCTGTGCCTAGTCTCGTCTAAGAAGGAAGACAGGGCTGTCAATTCTTGTTGGTTGGACCAAAGTAGTCATCTCTTTGACAACTAAGCATTTGTTAGTTTTAAAATGGAGATTTTTATTTTATATTTTATTATATAATACATAATATATTATATGTGTATAATAAGCATAATAAAGTATACATTTTATTATAAAATGGAGATTAAATCTATTTTATGTGTATAAGTGTTTTCCTGCATGTATGTCTGTGAACCATGTGTGTTTCTGGTACCCGAGAAAGCCAGAAGAGAGTGTCAGATCCCCTGGGACTGGAATTATTGACAGTTGTGAGCCACCATGTGAGTGCTGGGAATTAAACCCAAGTCCTCTGGGAAAGCAGCCAGTGTTCTCAACTACTGAGCCATCTCTCCAGCTCCAAGGATTTAGTTTTTTGAGACAAGGTCTCATGTAGTTCATGTCCCAGACTTCTTAAGTAGTAGCAGATGACCTTGACCTTCTGAGCCTTCTGTCTCCACCTTCCAAGTACACCAAGAACACCTGGACTCAGGTGTTCACCACAATACCCAGATCTTATGTAGTGCAAAGGAGCACTCACTCTCTAGAAAGTTTTGAAGTTCCTGGCCCCTAAAAACCTTAAGCCAGTTAACCAATCTCATACATAGCTGAGAAAATTTAGCCAGGGTTACGAAGTTGGGGCTCTAAGCCACAGAAATTTAGAGTGTGGTGTTTCGTGTGATCGTAGGTGTATTTGCTCATGTGTCTTGTGTATTTTCCCTTTCAGGAATCATTAACCAATGGCAACAGGAATCCAAGGATAAAGTGATTTCCCTTCTGCTAACTCACCTGCCTTTGCTGAAGCCAGGAAACCTCGACGCGAAAGTAGAGTATATGAAACTGCTGCCCAAGATCCTGGCGCACTCTATCGAGCACAACCAGCACATTGAGGAGAGCAGGCAGCTGCTGTCCTATGCTTTGATCCACCCAGCCACTTCCTTGGAAGACCGCAGTGCACTAGCCATGTGGCTAAATCACTTGGAGGACCGCACATCCACCAGCTTTGGTAGCCAGAACCGAGGCCGCTCGGACTCTGTGGATTATGGACAGACGCACTACTATCACCAAAGACAGAACTCTGACGACAAGCTCAATGGCTGGCAGAACTCTCGGGATTCTGGGATTTGCATCAGCGCCTCCAACTGGCAGGATAAGAGCCTGGGCTGTGAGAATGGCCATGTGCCCCTCTACTCTTCTTCATCTGTCCCCGCCACAATCAACACGATTGGAACCAGCACAAGCACGAGTAAGTCCCCTGGAATCCCTTAACGCATTCTGGTTTGGTGGTTTGCTGTGTGTGGCACGTCCTGCTGACAGCGTCTGCTCTGAGCACCCTGTAACCCTGGGAGAAGGAGGGCTGGTGGCACTTGGCTATGGGAGAGGGCTCTTTGGACCTGGTGTTTGTTGCTCTTTGGCTCTGGAAAGATGTAAATTCTGGGCAGGTTAAAATGATGAATGGTCCAAATTTGGGGTTAGACAGACCAAAATAAAGAAACGAGGGGAGAGAGAGTCAATGGTGAAAGAAGGAACCATTCTGTTTCCACAAATAAAAATGCCTTTCACCCTGGGACTCAGGGATTTGCAGACACTGTTACTGTGTGCTTCTCTGAACCTGATGTTAACCCATGGTTGACCAGCCAGCCTATGGCTTCATGCTCTGTCTTCCTTCTTATCCTCCTCCTCCTCCTCCTCCTCTTCCTCCTCCTCCTCTTCCCCCTCTTCTCTTTCTCCTCCCCCTCTTCTCTTTCTCCTCCTTTTTCCTACTCCTCCTTCCTCTCTCCTCCTCCTCCCCATCTTCTTCCTCCTCCTCCTTTTCTTCCTCCTCCTCCTTTCCTTATGTATGTAAAAAAAAATCTAGAATATCCTCTTGCATTTTCTGGTTGAGCCCACAGTTATTGGGTGACCCCAACCAGGGGGAGCAGGTTTGCTGACCGAGAATGCTTCTCTGTGCTATGAGCTAATGTGAGCGCTGTGGGCTTCCTCTCACTTGGTCTAGCATTTTGTGAAAGAAGGCTCAGGAGATGCCCTGTGGAAAGAGAGAGCAAATGACAACCTCCCTACTCTTTTGGCTACTCTATACTGAGCATGAGGGCTGGGAGTCCTTTCTATGTTGTCCTACTTAGGCCAAGCAAGGTGGCTGACCTCCATGCGTACCTGTGTACAGCAGTGCTTTGGGTGGGTGACTCCCAGCAAACAGCTTTCCCTAGTGTTGATTTGCATATATCTGTGACTGTTGTAGCACGTCCAGGATAACTCTAGGCTTTCTTAGGGGAAAGGTTTTGCAATTGAACCCAATGTCAACATGCAGGTAAACCTTCTACTAAAAGAGACAAGAAAGGGAACTGAGGGTGTAGAGTGCTTGCCCAGCACCATAAACAGATGGGGATGGGATGAGAGAAGCTTTAAAATGAGCAGGGATGCCTTGGCCTCTCCTCGAATCTTTTGGCTGCTGGAACTCTTTAAATAGTTTTCTCAAATAACGAAGAACAACAAAGCATAGCTGCTGCGTCAGTCAATAGTACATGGCTAGACGATTTCAACATGGAAGATCATACTCTGCTTTGAGCACAATATAAGTTATTCTTTGTTCTTTTTCTTTTTTCTTTCTTTTTTTTTCTTTTTTTTTACTTTTGTCTATAAGTAACTTGAACAGTTGTGAGCTGGGAGAGAGTATTACATTGTTGATGTAGGAATCTCATGGTACTTAGTGTCCTTTACAGACTCATAGCTCAGCAAGAACAGCTTTTATCAGCCTCTGTGTACCAAAGAATGGCTAGAACTACAGCAGATGTGAAGGGCTGTTAGCCTGGGCTTTCTAGGTGAGTGACAGGGTCCACTTAGAGTCGCAAAAGGCCTCAGTAATGTAAGAGATGCCAATGTCAAGCAATCCGTCATCGTCTTTATCTGCTCGTATATTCTGTGTCATTCATCCTGAACTTAGTCGAGGACCATCGCACATTTCATTTTGCAGACTGACCTACTCAGGGTCAGGTTCAACAATATTGACACTTTGAACATCCTCATGAGATTGGAGTTGGCAAACAGGTCTTCACATAGTGACTGCCCAGGCCAATGGAAGAGAGGTTATGGATGGCTCCCGTGGCTGTCTTGACTTGGGAAGCCATCTGTACTTGAGTTGCAAAGGACTTGGAGGCTTAACCAGATGACTACATATCATATATCAGGAAGAAAGGAGTTTTAGAACATCAACAGAAAATATGAAAGACCGCAGATCTACCCTGCAGAGCATCCCTACCCAGCACTTAGGCTGAATTTCAGTGTTTACTCCCCTGCATGCCCTTGGTGGGTCGGTTGTGTTTTTCAAAACCGCAAGTCATTAGTTTAGTCAAGAGCCTATAAAATACACACTGAGTCCTGAGTGGTAGCCTGACAAAATAGAAAGCTCATAGACTAGAGTGTCAGTGCCCTCCAAGGTCCAAAACTAGACCTGCAATTTGCTAACTACACCTTGCCCAGGCTATTAAGTTCTCTGGACAAAGCTCCTACTTGTAAAGTGAGGACATTCTGATGCCTCCCCTGTCAGTCTGTGGGAAGACCATGTCCTGGCCAGAGTGGCAGAGACTGCACAGGAAGTGTGCGCTAGATGGATACATGGGAGAAACCAGAAAGGAGTTACGTGATAATGGCGCTGTCCAGAGTCTGTATCCTTGCTTTCAGTTCTGAATGCGCCCAAGAAACACACCTTTCCCTAACTCTAAGGCCACAGAGTACAGTTGCTCATTGACTCAGGCAGCCTTTGTCCCAATAAATCCATTATAAGCTAAAAATGCCAGAAGCCAAAAAATGTCATTTGGCAAGCCTAGCCTGCTGAGCATCATAAGTTCACGTTCAGAACACTTACATGAGTGTGCACTGGGAAAATCATCTGACACAAGGAGATTTCTTGCTGAGTATCTAAAGGTGAGAGATGGGGGTTGGGGATTTAGCTCAGTGGTAGAGCGCTTGCCTAGCAAGCGCAAGGCCCTGGGTTCCGGTCCTCAGTTCCGGGGGGAAAAAAATAAGACAAAATAACAAAAAGACCAAAAAAAACCAAGGTAACTAAAGGTGAGAGATGGAATGCTTGTGTATGTGTGCTTTTAGGCAGTGTCAAAGTTAAAAACATCACTAAGCCCAGCCATTGCAAGCTGGAGACCAAATGTAGTTCAGGAGACTGTGAATGTTCCATGACTTTAGCTACTCCACTGCAGTAGAAAGTGGGTACAGTTTCTTCTACTGAACTAAAGAGCAGCATTTCTTCTTTCAAAGTAGAAAACAGCAGCTTGCTCAAAATAACATGATTTTAAGACCTTAACTATTAATCACAGCCATGTTAGTGACAGGCAATGCAGAGTAACTTACTGCAAAGCCACACCCAAAGCCATTTTGTTTAAAAAATAAATAATTTTTATATGTGTATGAGTGTTTTGCTTGCATGTATATCTGTGTACCATGTGCATGCCTGGAATTCACAGAGGCCAGAAGAGGGTTTCAGAGACCCAGGAACTGGGGTTACAGATGGTTACGAGCCACTATGTGGGTGCTGGGAATTGAACCTGGGTTCCCTGGAAGATCATCAAGTGCTCTTAACCAATGACCCAGCTCCCCAGCTCCCTTACTTTAGATTTTAACCTAATTTTAGTCCAGGACTTCTTTTCTATCCCCTTAGGTCATTAGACCTTCAAGAAATATCTCAGTCTTTGTGGCCTCTTCCTGTACAGGTTACTAGCCCCCCAGCCACCATGCAGATACTTTCTGTCTGTCTGTCTTGTGCTGTGATTGTTGGAATCCATGGGAAACATAAGCAGAAGGCATTGCTCCTGCTTGCAGGAAGAGAGGAGTCGTGTCAGTGTCAGAATTAAAAACCAAAGATTTCGGCCGGGCGGTGGTGGCACACGCCTTTAATCCCAGCACTTGGGAGGCAGAGGCAGGTGGATTTCTGAGTTCGAGGCCAGCCTGGTCTACAGAGTGAGTTCCAGGATAGCCAGGGCTACACAGAGAAACCCTGTCTCGAAAAACCAAAAAAAAAAAAAAAAAAAAAAAACCAAAAAACAAAACCAAAGATTTCTTTCTGTATGACTTATTTTCCCAACAATGTCACATTTCTGGATTATATAAAAGCAAAGTCTAAAGTAATCAGTAGATGCTGCTGCAATGACTGTAGGTTCAGAGTTATTTGGATGGGAGGCTGTCTTAGCCTGGTTTGTGTAGCTATAACAATACTACGGACTGGGTAACTTACACACCAGAGAAGTTTGTTTGGCTTGTGGTTCTAGGGGATGGGAAGACTAAGAAAGAGGAGCCACCCTGGGGAGTGTCTCCTACTGCATCATAACATAGCAGATGGCAGCTCATGGCAAGAAGGATAACTGTGAGTGTGTGCGGAGGAGTGAGCTCACTTTTGTAACAAAACATTAATCCATTCACAGTGCAAAGCCCTATGACCTCCTCAGTTCGTCAGGGGCTCACCCCTAAACCCTGTTGCCTTGGGACCGGGTTTCTCATTCACGGACTTTGGGATGCACATTCAGACTGCAGAAGGCTGTACACTGTAAGGGTTATGAATGTTTGGAATGGCAAGATTCTTGTGATCTGGGGGCGTGGACGGGGTCAAACTTTAGCAGAGGGAATGGGAAGAGGGAAGGAACACTGGAGGAGGGCTCAGGGAGGAATGTCCATTCTGAGCAAACGGATGGATGTGTGGGTACGCAGGCAGGTCGACAGAGAGTGGAGGAAAAGGACAGCTCATGAAGGGATGGAGGGAGTGAAGGGCAGCAGTGGACAAAGGCTGAAGGGGGGGATCTGTGAGCATAAAGGTGCTGAACAGAGTATGAGCAGAGTCTGCAGGGATTGGTCATCTTCAAACAGACAAGCAGCAAACAATGGGTGTGCTCAGTGAATCTCAGAGCCTGTGTTGTTAAATCATACAAGTATCATTAGCACCAGAGCAGGAACAAAGTACCAGGGAAGGTGTGGTCACCCATGGCTGAAAACAATGGACACAGCCACCATGGAAGTCAATGTGGCGGCTTCTCAGGAAGCTGATGACGGGCTGCAGAGGTGCCTCAGCAATCATGAACTTGCTGCTTTTGCAGAGGACCAGTACAGTTCCCAGCACCCACACTGGGCCACTCACAACTGCCAGTAACTCCCAGATCAGGGGAATCCAATGTCTTTTCTGGCCTCTGTGGACACTCGCATACATACATACATACATATACCCACACATAGACACATAATTTAAAAGTTTTTAATTAAACAAACCTAACAATTGATATTCCATATAACACAGATAAACCACTCAAGAATGTCACGGCACTATTTGCAGAAGCTAAGTTATAGAACGAACTTAGGTGTCCCGCAACAGAAGAATGGATGGGGAAACTGTGGATGATACATCCATACACACAAGGAAACCTTCCTCAGTCATTCATACATATACAGTTCTATATAAAACCCCAAAGAGACAGAAATCTGTCAAGGGGGGTGAGTGAAAGGGGGAGAGAAAGGCATGATGGGAAATGTGTTCTGCACACACACAAAAAATTATTTTAAAGAAAATCTTTGTTCCTAGGAGAGCTCATTAGATTAGGATTCAGTGTTGGTATGGATAAATGTTATTGATTGACTCGTTTGGTCATTTGTGTAGAAAAATTCTATTGAAATGTCTGTAGAACTTAGGCTGCTCAAGGAATCTTGGACACCAGTGGAGAAGGCCAACTCACCATCGCTTGCGGAGCAGTCCAGTATATATCAATCCGAGTATGAAAGTAAATCATATGATTCATTAGAACTTGGTAAGTTGTATGGAGAGTCAAGTACATAGAAGTGGGCCCAGGTGGTAAGGTGACTTGGCTGTGAAGTTAGTTTGTCAGGGCAGGCCTCGCTGAGACTTGATGCTGGTGAGGAAGTAGTGAAGAGAGTACTCCAGACCAAAAAGCTAGGGCAGAGATCCCTAGACTTCATGCCCAATTTATTCATTGCAAAGCAAGAAGACTGTTGCCTAAGGGAGAACTGGGATCATTGGGCAGAGGGCACAGCCTGCTGTGACAAAGACTTTGACTTCAGCTCTCTGCAAACCAGCAAACCACTGGGAATTTTTGGCAGATGATTAGGTGGTGTGACCTGCCTCACAGTCTAAAGGGATTTGTTGGCTGCTATATCTGTAGACAGATTGTACCACGGCAAGGATGGATTCAGAGAGACCATTTGGGAGGCTGATATCATCATCACCCAGGCAAGAGACCATGATGGCTGGAACCAGCAATAGTTGCAGTAGAGGGGTGAAACCAATGGATGTACCAACCAATTCATCTGCTTCAGAAGTAAATTCCTTCCTCATTATTTCTCATTCATGTTGCAACTAGTAAAAGGAATGAGAGAGAGGACTCCAATGTAGCTCCGGTGAGGTTTGCCTGAGCTACTCCTAGAAGGATGGGGTTACTTCCAGTTGAGATGGATTAAGTCTGAATTGGTTGAGCAGAGGAGCTTTAGGGTAAAAGACTGATCCCAGTGTCAGAGCTGGTGAGTCTGGCCAGGATGATGGAGAAGAGTTGCTGAGGAGGAGGCAGGATATGTAGGTATGTGCTTTGGGAAAGAGGGAGGACCTGAGGCTTTGTGACTGGGTAGCATTTAAAGCAAGGAGAGTAAGTGATATTACAGGGTGGAAATAACCAGGGAGTCACAGCCTGGGCTCTTCAACCTGGAGGCCAGAGGGACAGAGGCAAAGGAGGGACTGGAGAGCACTGGCTGTTCTTCCAGAGGTCCTGAGTTCTGTTTCCAGCAACCACATAATGGCTCACAACCATCTATACTGTGATCTGATGCCCTCTTCTGGCATGTAGGCATGCATGCAGGCAGAATGCTATATACATAATAAATAAATAAATCTTTAAAAAAAAAAAAAAAGGCAAAGGAACAAGTGGTTCCAACAGGAAGCTACCCAGTTAGAGAAGAAGAGCTCCTTGCAAGGCAAATGAAGAAAACACTTCAGAAAGAAAAGAATAATGAGCTGAGTAATGTGTATTGATAAGACCGAGAATTAGTCGTTGTATTGATCAAGGAAGGATAATAGGGGTAAGTCAGGAGCTTTTAGCACAAGATGAATACTGGGGGTTGGGCCAGTGGCTGCGAAGAGATAAGATGGTGAGCTAGACCCAAGCCTGACCCAGGAAGGATGATGACTTTTAGGAGAGGTCGTAACATGGAGATGGAGAAAAATGTGTTCATTGCATGTATAAAAATGATCGGAAGAGCCACTCCGAGTGTTTAAAGAAAAGAATAAGATACAGCCGACAACAGTAGCCCCGAACGCAGTCCTGCTCCGCCTACCTCCTCCTAGCCAGGGGCAGCTGCTGGATCAAATGAGAGCTTGAGGATTTGACCTGGGGATTTTCCTTCCCTAAGAAAGTGATGCGTCACAGCCTAAGACAAACAGCTTGTCCCCTTCCGTCAGGTTGTCCAGCTTGATGACTAAGTAAGAATATTAGCAGGGTGGGCAATGGTGGTGCACGCCTTTAATCCCAGCACTTGGGAGGCAGAGGCAGGCAGAGCTATAAGTTCGAGGCCAGCCTGCTCTACAGAGTGAGATCCAGGACAGTCATGGCTACACAGAGAAACTGTCTCCGAAAACAAAACAGAACGTGCATGTCATTTTACTGGGGGCCTGTGGGACCAAAAATGTATAAAGTATTAGTTGTCACAATCTGGCACAAGGTTTAGTCAACTTTGTTTCATCCACCAAGGGAGACACAGTCTAGGGAGCTGAGAGCCTGGCTCAGTATCCCTGACTGCTTCCTATCTGTGGTCTGCTGTGGGAAAGGTAAACCAGTCTGGAACCAGTCTGGAAAAGGGTGAGCATTTTCTACTTAAGTGCAGGTCGATGTTACCTCACGTGCCCCAGACTGTCTGATCCTTTTCTACTCTTTGCTGGTCAACTTAGACCTGGCTTTAAAAAAAAAAGAAAAGAAAAAGAAAAAAAAAATCCACAAAACTACAAGCGACATAGACTTGCTCCGGTTCACATTACAGTAGTACTTGATTCCTGTTAGCAGGAGGGAAGAACTAGTGACGGAACCTCAGGCTTCACGCCAGCAGTAAGCCACTTAACTTCACGCCTGGCTCTTTCTTTACTTCAGTTTTGAGACGGAGTCTCCTAACTTGCCCAGGCTGCATTTGAACTTGTGATGTCCTTGCCTGAGCCCTGGGATTACAGGCATGGGTCACCGGGCCTACTTAGTACTAGCTTCCATGGGATTTTGCGGTGTTTAATGCTTATTTGTTTTGAGACAGGGTCTCACTGTAACTCTGACTGGCCTGGAACTCACTGTGTAGACTAGGCTGACCCAGGACTCACAGAGATCTGCCTGTGTCTGCCTTCCTAGTGCTGGGACAGAAGGTATGTGGCACCGTTCCTTTTGACATGACTTACATTTAGATTTGGAAGCTTGCTGGTCTTGCTAGCTCAACATGAGCCAGGAACACATGAAGTTTACACACTAAAATGACCCACCAACCCCATTTGGTCACCTCCCACCTTCCACGGAATTCATTGTCTGGTTTAAATTGTTATGATTTGTTTTATTAATCTTAATTCATGTTTTTCTGGTTGATAGGATACATTGGAATAATGCATTGGCACCCGACACACACACACACACACACACACACACACACACACACACACACACACACTCTCACTAACAAGTTGATAACAAGTTGATAACACTCAACAGCATAGCATTTACTACTTGAAACACTTTACACAAATGTTAATTCATCTGATCCTCCAAAGTCTGTGATGTGGACATGTTGACTTTGCTCGTTTGACGGAGAAGGAAACAGGCACAAAGGGGTTAAATAACTCAATGAACAGCACAGACTGTTAGTTAGGGTTTCAATCCAGATGGGGAGGTCCCAGTCTCTCTCTCTCTCTCTCTCTCTCTCTCTCTCTCTCTCTCTCTCTCTCTCAGTTTGAGGCTATATGCTCCTCCCTTCTAACCCTTATCTCCTATACTTGACTGAATAACCAGTAACAATGGCACCGATTTGTCCCACATCCTGGACCAGCCACCCTTGGGCATTGTCAGTCCACAGGTAGAAGACCCCACCGAAACTGCTGACTCCCCAGAACTCTGGGACTGCTCCTGTGATGGGCCCTACTTACAGAGCACCCTACTGAGAGCTCTTAGCATCCTGGCTCAAGGTCTTCAGTCAGCGTGTTCTCCTCCCTTTCCCAATTACAAACTCTTAGGGCTTCTTAAGAATAAAGACTGATTTTTGTTTGGTTGGTTGATTGGTTGGTTGGTTTCGTTTTGTTTTTCCAGACAGGGTTTCTATGTATAGTCCTGGCTGTCCTGGACTCACTTTGTAGACCAGGCTGGCCTCGAACTCACAGAGATCCACCTGCCTCTGCCTCATGAGTGCTGGGATTAAAGGAGTGAGCCACCACACTCTACAGAACTGTGTTTCTTTATCCTGCTTTGCCAGCCTCCAGAACAAGATGTCACAGGAATTTTAAGGATGGAAAGGTCCTGTCGTGTGTCCAGCCCCCACTCTCCCGTGGCAGAGCATCTCAGTTAGAGAACGCCTCCCTCTCACTAAGCCCAGATGTGGCCTCTGACTCCTCCTTCCTATGCCCCAGCTAGGCAGCCACTGTAACTCAATAAGATATGGCGGGAGAGCTGAGGGCACCGTGCTCATCTCGGCCAAGTTGTTTGTGAGTGGTAGGGACTTAATACCTTCCTAGACCCACCAAACTAAACAAGAGCATGTCCCTCAGAATTCACCAAGTATTTAGCAGTGATCATGTGGCCCCCAGTCCTCTCTGGGACATTCATTTTCGTGTGTGTGTGTGTGTGTGTGTGTGTGTGTGTGTGTGTGTGTGACTTAGGTTTCAATACCAAAGACTTCTTAAAAATGCAGTGTGATCTTGACTAGAGACGGGGGTAGTGATATGAATTGATGGGTGTAATCAGAAGTCATCGACTATACACAAATTCATACCAAAAAAATGTACGTAAGAATTGCAAGGTATGCTATCTGGTTAGTTTCCTTAGTTAGCTTATGTGAATGTCCGTTTAAAAGTTTCGATAATACAGTATGGTTCTGGTATGTCACTTAGGGGAAGCTGGGTAATGGGTCCATGAGAACTGGCTGTAATGTTTTTGCAAGTTCTTATAAATCTATAATTATTTCAAACTTGACATTTTAAAGGCATAAACCAAACAAGTCGCTGCACTGTAATTCCAGCACTTTGGATGGAGCAGCAAGAAAATGAGTTTGAGGCCAGCCTCAGCTACATAGTGAGCTCAAGGCCAGCCTAGACTACATAGTGTAACTTTGTTTCTAGGAAACAGAAGAACAAAGAAGGCGGCTGACTTGGGAGAGAGAGCACCTCTGTTCTCTTGCATGCTGGTGGGTGAGGGTAGTGGTGGTTCTTGATTTGTTTGTTTGTTTGTTTGCCTTCCTGGGTGATGGAGGAAGTCCTTCCATCTGTGAAAGGGCTGCTAGGCTGTGTGGAATCAACACCTCAAAACACTGGTAACAGAGGACGTAGTAGCTAGGAGCAAGGCCTAAGGTAAATGGCTCCTTTGGATGCCCCAAAAGCGTATGAGGAAAACTCCCTCTGTTAGAGTCTGCCCCTTAGGCAGTAGGCCAGGCTCTCTCAGGATTCCTGTTGGCTCACGAAGCCATTCCTTTCCCAAATCCTGCCATCTACATTTTCCTACAGAGCTACAAGACATCTGGGGTTTATTCCACTGAGCCTGTGAGAGCACATCAGAAGGAAGGCTGAGAGATCACGCTGCAGAAACAGGTCAGGCAAGCCGGAAGCTGAGGCCAAGACCTGGCTCGTCTTGTGGGCTGGGGGTTGTCTCCACCCTAAGCCTTCTGGACCACTAGAAAATTTGGAGAACCCTAATCCTTATACATTCTTATATTATTAATATTTTTTGTCTTTTACCAGCAGTTTTTTTTTTGTTGTTTGTTTTTTTGGTTTTTTTGGCCCATGGAAAATATTTTCCCCTAAATCTAACCAGCTTAGCATTACTGGAAAATCTCACAATTTCCTTAACCCCTCATTTGCTCTTCAAAGAGGTAGCTAAGGAAATAGTTGGTGTGCTTCCTGTGAGAGGCATTTGTCACAGCTGCCATGATGTATTTTTAGCTGTAGCCTCCTTCCCCTTTGGGGGAACTTCTTTTTTAGTACAGCATTGGCCTTCCCAACACACACTGCATTGTAAAGATGGCTGGGGGAATCTCTCAGAGGACCAGTATTGCCATTGACAAATCTCTCCTTTGCTAGAATCCAAAGGTTTTACCCAGCCCTGTTTTCCTGCACAATACTCGGTGTTTGTTTTTTAGGGCTTAGGGAGGAACAATCAGGAAAACACCATAGTAAGCAAGAAGGCTGTTCATGGCTCCTGCATCAAAGATCTCACTGCCCTAGATGAGACCAAAACCTCTGCGGGCACCACATACCTTAGGTCATGAGGGTGAGCCGTTCGTTCTCATCTGGGAGGATTATTTTAGACTTTAATGACAGCAAGGATTATTAAACGCTAGATGAGTTACCAAGGAAGTCATGTTCCTATCTCCTACCACACTTTAAAAATAGGATGGGTTCTGGCTGCAATAAATGGCCCTGCAGAGACAGGGGGAATCAGGAGGCATCTTGAGCCATTTCCTCTTATAAGGTTCCAACTTATACTATTTCAACACCAGCTGCCACAAAAACAAAAGGAAAACATTTAAATTTGCATTTGCTTTTTTTATTAGATCTTGGGGGGGGGGGGGAACACCACTATGCTAAAGAAAGATGTATCATGAATGTAATTTATCCATAACTCTGATAACTTTGATGTAAAACAGACTAAACTACATTTAATGGTTTTAGATGCCAGATGAATGTAAATATGAAAGACAGACAGACAGACAGAGAGGGAGGGGAGAATGCACATATGTTCGTATTTGTGTGCATTTGGTGAGTGCACACAAAGCTTTGGAAGACAGAGGACACCTTAGTTATCATTTCTCAGGTGCCATCCACTTTGAAGTTTGAGAGTGCTATCCCTAGCCTGGAACTCATCAAGTAAGCTAGGCTATCTGACCCATAATTCCCCGGGAACCTGCCTAACTCTGTCTCCCCGTTGCAGAGGGCACAAGCTTATGCCCCCAAGCCCAGGCTTTGGCTGTGTTCTGCATTTTGGTTTGGTTTGGTTTGGTTTAATTTGGTTCTTTGAGATAGAATCTCACTCTATAGCTCTGGCTGGCCTAGAACTTGCTATGTAGACCAGGCTAGCCTTGAACTCAGAGTACCTCCCGCCTCTGACACTCCTGGCCAGCCCCTGCTATTCTGTTAAGTACAAGGCAGCATCAGGAAATGTAACATTTTAGCTAATAAAGAGAAGGTCATGAAATAAAAAAGCATGGAAATCTGAGGCAGGAGAATCTTGAGTTTGAGGCCAGCCAAGGGCACACAGTGAGACTCTGAGAAGATAATTCATAAGATTTTGGTTTAAAGAAGAAGCAAGATAGCAGGAGGATTCACACAGGTTGCTGGGTCTCAAGGGTTCGGATCATTTCCGTAGATAGATTCCAACC
The DNA here is from genome assembly GCA_028551405.1 of Uromys caudimaculatus. NCBI lineage: Eukaryota > Metazoa > Chordata > Mammalia > Rodentia > Muridae > Uromys > Uromys caudimaculatus. The sequence goes on along the minus strand of CM052708.1, from coordinate 67,990,215 downwards.
CTCCAGCTAGGGATCAGAGCCAATGAGAGCACAGGCTTGCTGGAAAGTTTTCAGTCAATGGTGCCGAGATGTTTCCCAGCGAGAACCACATGGAACTAAACATTTTATTTGTGACATACATGGGTGCAGATCAGGAGGCAAACCTCTGGAGACAATTCTTTCCGGACAACTTGTGGGATTCAGGGATCAAACTTAGAACCTGAGGCCTCTGTGCAAATGCTTCTACCCACTGAGCTAGCTCACCTACGTACAGCTACAAGAGTTGTAACAGACTCCTCTGTGCAGCCAGTCATCTGATTTGCTTAGTAAGACATTAGCAGTGAACAGCTTTTCATTACCAATAAACATCTGTGAGACAGGCTAAGGTTATCAAACAAAGACGTTCACTTAACCCCAGTTCAGGAAGCTCAGGGGTTTGGCACCTGCATGGATTCAGTTCTGGGAAGATCTACTTGGCTGTCCCACATCATGGCAGATGGCAGTCTCAAGACTGTGTGCAAGTGATCACGTGACAAACAGGAAGAGGGAGGAACTGGGCATGGCCAGGCTCAGGTTTCTATGACAAGCCTTGACGGGAACTACCTAGGACTTTCTGAAAACCTCCCTAATCAATCTCATATGATTTAAAGACTCCCCTGGGTGGTCCTAAGTGTCTGATGCTACACTAGAGGGCACCACTGGTTACATAAGACAAGCCTCATACGGTGTCACATAAAGGGAACTATAAGGCTATGTGTGGCATCTTAGATATTCAAATTTGGGATATAAACAACAAAGTGATGTGTGTTGTTTTGTTATTGTTTTTAGATTTCTTTATTTTACCGATATGGATGTTCTGCCTGCATGTGTGTTTGTGTAGCACGTATGTGCAGTACCTGAAGAGGCCAGGAGAGGGCGTTGCATCCCTCGAAACTGGAGTTACAGAAGGATGCTGGCTGCCATATATAGGCTGGGGTATGAACCCCCATTCTCTGGGAAAGCAGCCAGTGCTCTCAATGACTGAACCGTCTCTCTCTAGTACCCAAAAAGGTGTTCTTGATCAATAGCTATGGATAGCCATGGAAAAGTTATTTGACTATTAAATCACCTTTACTCATATATAAAATGGGGATAAATTTTACCAGAAGACTTCTCAGTTGACCTGCACAGGATGGGAAATGGATGTGCTCCTTGTAATGGCCGTTTAAAGCACTGAGTTATAAGGAATGAGACTTTAAGCACTTTAACTTAAAACCTGAATATGTATACACTCTTTCATCATCACTGAATTTTTAAAATTCATTTTACTTTGTGTGTATGGGTATGTTGCCTACATGTATGTCAGTGTGTCATGTGCATGATTGGTGCCCACAGAGGCCAGAGAGGGTGTTAGATCCCCTGGAACTGTGTTACAGGGGCTGTGAGTCAATACGTAGGTACTGATCATTGAACCCAGCCTTTGGAAGATCAGCTAGTGCTCCTAACCACTAAGTCAGTTCTAGAGCCCAGAGCCCAGTAGTCTTTTTGTATAGAATTTAGTACTTTTCTCATCTGTGTGATGAAAGCCCTGACAGAAGAAACTTAAGGGACAACGGAATTGGGAGATCTCCTGGTTTCAGAAGGTGTAGGTCGTCATGTTAGGCTGGGGGAGGCGTGGTGGGAGCATGTCATGGTGTCTTGCTCGTGCCATGCGGACAAATCAGGAAGAGAACAGGGCAGATAGCAAAGCCTAGCTCTGACCTTCACCATCTCACCCCTGAGGGTGGGAGCCTCCTCCCACCAGACAGGCCCCGCTGCCTAGGCCACCACAGGCCCTCATGACAGCACCACAAGCTAGAAACCAAGCACTGTTCAGAACATGAGCCTGGAGGGAGTTGATCTTCCACCCCTCTTCTCCAGTGAGTCAAAACATTAGTAGCTGTGAGAGTCCTGTTAGCCAGCTGTCTACTGAGCAATACATAGAAGACACGGTCACAACCTCATGCCCCCAAATTTGATCTATTCTCTCTTGATTAGACCAGGGACATTAAGGCTTGTGATTAGTCTTTCCTCTGTGTGTGCGTGTGTGTGCGCGCGCGTGTGTGTGTGTGTGTGCGCGCACAAGAGTGCACAGATAAGGACTTTCTTTTGAGTGTGAGTATCTGAAATATGGAGTCTTTATAATGATCCAACTACAGTAACTGCAGACTCTTCACTAATTAGACGGAACAGTTATAATGACTCCACATTTTCTTCTGTCTCAGTATCATTTACGTTCCTTTCTTCTTTCTTTTATTTTTGAGATCATAATACAATGACATCATTTTCTCCTTCACTTTCCTCCCTCCAAACCCTCTATGAACCCCTCCTTGCTCTCAGATAGTCATGGCCTCTTTTCTTTACACACACACACACACACACACACACACACACACACACACAAATTCAACCTGCTTAGTCTGTATAATGCTGCTTGTTTGTATGTGTTTCAAGGGCTGACACCCCCCCACCCCACACTGGTGTGCTCTTCCCGAGGGAAGACTGTTTCTCCTGCTCTCAGCATTTCCTAGTTGCTGTAGTACTTTGTCTAGAGCTGAGCTCCATCCCCACCCCCAATATTGGTCACGGGTTGTTTGTTTTGTTTTGCATTAAAGACTAGGCAGAGGTTAGGGAGAGGAGCTAGAGAAGAAGGAATGAGGAGTAGGTTTGAACAAAATACATACTCAAGTATAAAATTATCAATAAAAAAATTGAAGACCCTTATAAAATCTTGAAAAATCCAGCATTTGTCTGGAAAAATGGCTGAGTGGTTAAGAGTACATATTGTTCTTGTAGAGAATCTGAGTTCAATTCCCGCCCTGCACATCAGGGGGCTCATGACTGCCTGGTACTGCATCGGGGTGCCGACTCCTCTCAAGCCTTGGGCACATGCACATAAATTAATAATAATAATAACAATAATACCTAATATCCTGTAAATACCAGGATCCCTCCCAAAAGTTGTTCCAGTGACATATTAAATCGTATTAAATAGCTTGAAATTTATCTGATTTTTTAAAGGAAGAATAAATAGTAGTAAGTAAAGGTAGCTATCAATGTTCTGATACATGTGTACAAATATTATTCAAATTTATCAAAATAGCCCTTACGTAGCAGAATGTCACTCACTAACATTACAGGTACATGATGCAGAAGTGTGACCAGTCCTGAGCCTGCAGAGTGTTTCCAGGAAAAATAATGTGTCATATTGAAAAGGGCAGTGGGTTAGTAATCTACCCTCTGGGTAGCTCTGAGTAGCATGGACTCCCAGGGGTTCCCAAGTCTTTAAGAGAGGCCTAAGGATCATTCTCAGCTCTTTCATTCTGTGTTTACAAGGCAGGAAAGTTTCCATCCCAGAGAGTACTAAGGCCGAGTACTCAGCACAAGAGTGCTCAGCACTGCCATCCTGAGGGTGGGAAGGAGAGTGGGGGTCAAAGCTGTGAGGGGTCCCCTGCCAGAATCCATGCTCTCTGCACATTCTGTTGAAAGCTCTCATAGGACGTTGGCCTCCTTCACATTTTAAAAAAAAGATTTGAAAACCAGGAAGTGCTACCTGAATCCTGGGAGGGAGCAGGGAGTGGGGGGCTGTGGTCAGGTGAGGAAACACTCTGTGCTCTACCACTCAGCCTGGTCAAGCACTCTTGCCACCCACTTAGAAAGGTACAGAGAGCAGAGGCCTGAAGCTGCTTGGGAAGAGAGTGAAAACAGGTTAGCCTGGAGCAGTCCTGCTAAGAAGGAGCACGGGGATGATGAAGAAAGTGACTGGATCCTAATTACGAGAAGGATCTCTAGGCATTCCCGTTTCTGCCATTTAGAAAAAAAAGGACACAGGCAAGAAATGCTGGTCTTAGTGAGGGTAGAAATCTGGTCCAGGTCTTAGTGGGGGGTGAGGGAGAATCTGGACCATGCTACAAAAGACATGCATGGGGTAAGGAGTGAGACAAAGTCTCAATGTAGCCCAGGCTGGCCTAGAACTCAAATGATCTCCTTTCTCAATTTCCCAAGTTCTAGAGCTACAAACTTGCTACTAACTTGTCCCACTACATCCAGATCTCTTTCATTAAACACATACACAGACACATAGACACAGAGAGAGAGAGACAGACAGACACACACACACATGCATGCACGCACACGCTCACTCACCCCTCTCTGTCTGAGTCTCCTCAGGCTCAGTTGGATTCCGGGCCATTTGAAACCATTTTTACAGCACTCAGGGTTCCATCCCACAGGATGGTGTTCTTTAGGAAGCAAAGGGGACTCTTTGAAGGCTCTTTGTTTTAAGGCAGAGATTCTCAACCTGTGAGTTGTGACCCTTCTGGGGGTTGAATGACCCTTTCGTAGGGGTCACATACCAGATATCCTGCATATCAGATATTTACATTATGAATAATAATAGTAGCAAAATTACAGATTTGTAGTAGCAACGGAAATAATGTTATGGTTGGGGGTCACCATGACATGAGGGCCTGTATTAAAGGTTGAAGCATTAGGAAGGGTGAGAACCAACTTCGTTTTAAAGAATTTGGTAATTATTTGACACATTACCAGTCCTATCCATGTTTCCACAGTGGAAGCAGAGGCGTGCAACTTTGGAGCTATTTTCAACTGTAGATTGAAAACAAAACAGAAACAAAGCAACGTTCAGCGCCCAAATCAAGCGCTATCCTTCAATCCTGGGTTCCCCAGATGGTCTATGATTAGCCTCCTGGGTATCAAAGCTTCCAAACACTGCCACAGCTGGAACATCAGCTTCCTTAGGAGCAAAGAATGGAAGTTACAAAGAAGCAGAGTAGATTTCCTTGTCTGCTGTCAGCATCCAAGTGAGGCATCTGACAGAAAACACAGAGATGGCATCTCGCATAGTGCTTATATTCCTGAGAAGTCGCCTGACACCATCTGTTTGAGTCAAATCATTCCCCATTGACTAAACTTGCAATTTGTAGTATAGATTGTCTGGTTTTAGCTCATTAATCTTTGCCAGCAGGAACTCTTCAAATCTGAAGATTCCAGTCCCCATCTCCTGAGATTCTCTCATTCATAAGCTAGAAGATATTTAAGAGAATTTATGGAGAGTGTTCCTGGAGATGTTTTTTTAATTCTGGTGTGTAGAGCTGATCTCTGTATGTTGGGGTGATTGACAGGAACTTTTTTTGTCTGTTGTAAGTGAGTCCCATTATATGATGGTTTGGTCTGGCCTCTCCTCAGCTGTAAATGCATTGAAGAACATCAACCCGAGTATGGCCGGGAACTGGAGAGAGAGAACGTGTTGACATGAACCCACCAATGCCACCTGGTCTGGGTCTACATCCGCTGGCTGTACTGAGAGAATGTTGGAGCTCACAGCATGCTTCAGAAGTTGGAGGGATTTTGCTGGAATCATTAGGCCTTCGGGGCTATGCTGTGAGAAAGCTGCTCACACGTGCGTGTCGTTAGTCAAGATGTTATTTTGTGCTTGTGACACTGTCATTAACTCTGCTAGGTCTGGTGGCGTCATCTTTAGCACCTCAACTAAATGTTATATACAAATATTAACCTGAAAGTCAGAGCTCACTCAAGAACAATAAAGTGGGCGGGGGTGTAAAAAAAACAACAACACATCTGTACATCTGTTCACATCTGTTTATTCATGGGAACATAGCTCCAAATTCAAGACATCGACTCATTGTTCAGTAGCCCTAAGTCTAAGAGTCCTTGCTTCTCAAGAGTGTCCCCCACGCCCCTTGGGGACAGTATCAACTGTGTGATTCAGGCCAACCAGTCCCTAAAAGTGGATCTGAGCCACACACACAGCACAACCCAGCATCAAGGTAAGCATAGTTGCTTAGCTCAGCCGTTCTCTGGGAGTGAGTGCTTGCCCACACTCAGAGAAAGAAGCCATCTTGCAAGCAAATGATGTGTTCCTTGGCCATTTTCTTTCCATTTAGGTGTGTCTGTAAACAGGAATGTAAGGATTTGTGTAGCCCTAGTCCTGTCCTATTTTCTGTTCATGACCTCACTGTCCCTAGAGACAGCTGCATAATTTGGGCTTCTTAAGGCTTCTGTTGTTCCTCTGCCCCCACAGCTCACTGTGCAGCTGAGAGGAGGTGGCCAATGGCAAACTGTTAGGCAGTTGCCTGCTAAAGTTGTGTTCTCCAAGGGCTCACGTGGACGCTCCAAATTCTGGGACCCTCTTGGTGCCCAAGTGCTCCCAGGCTGCCTAGCAGCTTTCCAGCCTTTGAAGTTTCCTGGACAAATGTTTAAAATAGTCAATACAGACCATTAATTTTTCTTCCTTAAAGAGTAGAGCACATAAAGGATTTCACATTTATATCTTGGATTTTCACCCCAGAAAAGGACCCTCAAAACATGTCCAAGAAACAGGAAATGTTCCTGTCTCTTTAACTGAGGCTCTATAATTCTGGCTGTCCCCAAGTAGCTTAGGAGTGAGAAGCTGAGCATATTCAGGAATCATCCTCTCAAACTGCTGTTACTTCAGGCAAAGTTGCTACTGAAGTCCAGCATGAGAGACTGCTTTGGCCTGAAGGCTGTCTTCTCATGTCCACTTCTCCAAAGCTTACCTCTGGAAATACTGATTCTGTGAGGTAGAGTTTGCAATCCATAAAAATACAGAAGACCAATGATAGCCAGTCCTAGTCTACATACACAAACCCCAAGCATACACTGCCAGGCAAGTATAATTTTATATAATATATTGACTACAAAAGAGGAGAAGACTTCTGTGGGTAAAGACTTCAGCTGGAGGCATTGCCCTTGCAAATGCATAGACAGTACTGAATTCATAGCTGTGCTTCAGGCTGGTGATTGTCCAAAAGTGGAGGGCCCCATGACCTGTTAGGGACCGAACAGTGGCAGGCAGCTAACATGGGATCCACAGACATGAAGTGCCTACACATGATAAATCCCAGGCAAAACTGGTTCTGGAAATCCCTGGGTCAGACAGCTAGCTGGCCTTGCCATCCCGGTTTCTGCTGTGATTCGTGTGTGCTGCAAACTTGGACTCCTCAGCTTGTGGGTCCTGCAGGCTATAACCCCATGAAGGCAGAAATTATCCACTGTCAATCAAGCCTTTGTCTCCTTTTATAAAATGACAGTGACATGACCAAAGTTATGTTGTGGCTATGAAGACACCAAACACAGATACTCTAGGCTTGGCTTCAGTGTTTGGTCTTCTGAGTGACCGTGGACACTTGTAATATCTGAGGCCTTTGATTCCCAGCTGATCAAATGGCTAGGAGGGGTGGGATAGATATGTGTTTAACCCTATATATTTGTTTAGTGTTGGGGGCTCACACACAGAATGTTACAAGTCCTCTACACCTGACCTACATTCCCAGTCTATGAGTCTGCATTGTTTTGATAATTCAGGAAGGAACGAAAGAAGGAATGAATGAACGAATGAGGGAAGCAAATTATACTGTTACTGACACTTTTGAGTCTTCTGAAAATAATGTTTTTGGCGAAAGTGTTTAAAAAAGAATGTAGCACCATCATTAAAATCCCGTCAGGACGACTCCAGTGGGCACATAAACAACATTAGCCCTCACCCTTCAGTAAGACCTTGGCATTGCCCTCTCCTGAGTTTCTTGAGGGCCTGACTGAGGAATGTAAGTCTCTGTCCCAACCCTATCTGCTACCTGGTGAGTCAGAATGTTCACTTTGAGGAAAACCATTCTTGCGGCATGGCCTTTCCTTCAGGAAAACATTATGGTTATCTTAGCATTTTTAGGCTGTTTTTCTTAATTCTGATGTTCCTCCAGAATGCAATTTAAAATAAAAAGATCCTGGTTTGGCTTCTTTTATGTAGAAGTTTGCCTAGCTCAACCCTCAACACCCACACAAGAGCAGACCCATGAAGTTTGTGAGCCATTTGGGGAAACCTCAAGTACAATAATGTGTTTTCTGTGTGGCTGGGTAGGCGACTGCTAACTCAAGTTACAGGACTCTGTGCTACGCAGAGCCATGGATTTTAAACAGTTGCATGGAAGAGCCACTTGAGCCAAGGAAAAGAACATTGCCACAGAGGCAAAGGAGAAAGGTTTCTTGGCTCTCACATACTTCCTTAATCTGTTATCCGTAAGAAGGAAGGACATGATGATTCAGAATGTAGTTGGGCCTCCTCAGAAATTCTCATTAGCTCTTGAGATACTGGTGCAAACTAATGGAAATTGAATTGAAATCACCTCATCTTTTTACCTTCTTCAGCAACCTCCATGCAAAGTGTTGTTTAGAATATTAATGCTGCCTTAACGCTCCTAGCTACTGTGTGCTCCCAAACAATTGAAGGGGGTGGCTTTAAAAAGGGTAAGAAGTGCTGTTTACATCTGTGTAGCCCTCGTGTCTTATGGGTTTGACTTTTGACATCTGTGACCCTAGTCACTAGTGCCTAGAAACGCTGACTGTGGGGCTGAAGAGATGCTTCAGTGGTTAGAGATTCCTTGTTGCTGTTGCAGACAGGTGGCGCTCTCTCTCTCTCTCTCTCTCTCCTTCTGTCACACACACAATTTTAAAATTAAGTCTTAAAAAATAAAACAATAATATTTGTTGAATGTATAGATGGATAGAGGGGGTGGGTGAATGCATGGACAGATAGGAGGATATAAAGATGGGTGGATGGGTGGGTAGATGGATGGATGGATGCATGGATGGATGGGTGGGTGGGTGGGTGGATGGATGGATGGATAGATGGGTAGATGGGTGGATGGATGAATGGATGGATGGATGGGTACATTGAATGGATGAATGGATGGATGGATGGGTGGGTAGATGGATTGTCTAATCCTGAAGCTGTTTTTGTCATCACATTGGGCTTAAGAGCACAGGCCTGAAAATCACAGAATCTTGGACTTTAAACCCTGACTCTTGTCACCTCTTCGCTGTCTCTTCTTTGTTCCTTAATCTCTCTGCCCTCAACTTCCTGTCCATGAAGTGGGGGCACAGGGAGACAGTTGATATAATCTGATTAGGTAGATAATATGTCCATATGAGCCAGAGTGTTTTGGTGAGCTAAGAGCATCCTGGAAGATCATTTCTGGGAGGGGCTGAGAGATCCTCTCCTGGTCTTCGTGGCCTCCTCAGCATTGTGCCCTCAACTTTTAGAGCCTGGTACATCATGGGCATTCAATAAATGCCTGTTGAATTCACCTTCATTAACTCGTTGTTTTTGCTTATGAGAAACCAAATGTCACCCAGACTTATAATAAGTTCTCAACCTGAATTTATGAATATAATAGAAGGACTTAGAATTTCCAATAAGAATTTTATTTAGTCAGCATTGCTTATCAATGTTAGGACAGACAAGGTTTTCTAAGTTCCAGATACTAATATTTAATGGGAAAGGAAGTAAGTCATATACGGTGACACACACCCCTCCCAAATAAATGTGAAATCTGAACACTTAAAAAAATACATGGAAATTTCGTTTGGGGATATAATGATGGAGCTTTTATTTAGGATGCACGAGACTATTCAGCCCTTAGTATAAAAGCCCTCTAAGAAGTGTTGGAGATGAGTAAAGGCCCAGTTGAGACACTATCAAAGAAGACAGAGCAGAACGGGTAAAGGCTCATCAGTATACAGAGCAAACGTGGGCATTGCCACTCTTACAACACTATGTCCATGCCCATGTCCTGTGCTGAAAATGCTCCGTAAGTATCAGCACCATCAGCTCAGCAGGTACTGAGCTTATTCTTCCATAGCCAGTTTTGGTTTTTCGGGGTTTAGTCATTCTCTAACAACTAGGATAACAGTTTCTGTGGCACTCGAAAAATTCTACCTGCGTTAGTGCATATGTTTTCCCCATGAGCTCATGGTGTTGCTTCTAATAGCTACTGACCGGGAGGCCTGAGGCAGGAAAGGATGAGTGACTTCCAACTGAATTCCCAAGTTCTTTTCCCTGCAGCAGGATGTGCTGGCTTCGGTTGATCTCTAACCCCAACTTCAACAGAACAAGAACCCACCGGAGCTGAGTGTGTATAGCTAGCTGTCTTTGGCTGCTTTATGGCTTTCTCCCATCCTTCTCCAACCCTTTTACTTTCACTCTTTCACCCCTAACACTGAATAAGAGATAAAAAAGGATCGAGAGGAAAGGAAAGAGATCCCTGAACAAAGTCAAGGGTTGGAAAGGGGCAATGTTATTGTTAGACTGCTTCCTGCTGATTAAAGGTGTCAAGTTCCTTGGCGCAAGTTTGATCTTCACTGTCAGGAGATCTAATTTCTTGTTGTTTTTTCTTTGAGCACGACTACTTAACAAACCCCAACCAACCCCAACCAATAGCCAACCAGCAAACCCACCACACTTCTCGGAGCCTAGCATTTACATACCCTCTGAAAAATCCCCAGAATTCCAAATGCCACACAAACACAGAAACTATCTGTAGCTGGCGTGAGGCAAATTGAAGTCAGCTGCTGTGGACAATCTGGAGCAGCCCTGTATCCCACACCTGGGATTAAAATGAAAACAAATTCCTGTCATTTCTGCCTCCACTTCCGTGCACATATCGGTTGTGATAGCCGGTGGATCACAACTGTGGATCCTGGAAATGGCAAGGCAGGAGTAGAGGGGACAGAGACCTCAGGTGTCGAGTGAGCACATCAAGAACAGACTCTCAGGAGACAGGCTTCAAGGAGACAGCTCATTTCATTGGAGAACAACGGCTATTTAAGCCTTTGGGGAGTGGGTAGGGGTCTTCAGGGAGAGTGTACATCACTGGCCAGGACCGGGCCTCTGAAGGTGCCTTATATGCAAAGGGAGGAATTTCACACGTTGTTGGACATAACCTCATAAAGGAGAGGAAGCCTGCCTTGGCTGCCAGACTCTCCTTTGTGACCTCCTCTGAGGAGCAAGAGGGAGGGGCGGGGCTGCGTGGGTTGGGATATACGGGTGTACGTGTGGAAAGGATGGTCCTACTCGATGAGATTTTCAGGGTTTTGACATGCCTCAACCCCACTCTTGCTCCAGACTGGCTCCCCCAGCCTCCACATATTTGCTCCCTGGCCCCACATATTCTTACAATATTTCTGTGTTTCTTAAAGAAACTAAAATTCCAAAATTCCCACTACCAGTGTATAATCAATGTATCTTAACCCAGAGTGGGAGCTCACATCTCCTGCCTTGCAAGCATGCAGATCCTGAGTGAGTAAGATCAGGAGAAGGCTGAGAGCCAGATTTTCTATCATGGTCCCAGGAGGTGCCAGCACTGCTAATCCCTGGGTCCAGAACACTTTGGGTTCTGATTGAGAATCACTTGTGCTTTCAACAGCTGTGTTTCTAGACTAAGGGAAAGTGTGCCGTGAGGTTTTGGCGTGTGATTCGTGTTCAGAGAGGCCCTGGGCTGTCCCTGCCCTGTCTCCTCTTGCTTAAGAAGAGTGAAAATGGCCACAAGAGAAAGCACAATTGTCTAGGATTCAAAACATTTGTCTAAGGATGGTTGTCTTTGGAGTCTCTATGGCTGTGATAAAACGTCACAGCCAACCGCAACTTGGAGAGGCAAAGGTTCGTCCAGATTATACTTCCAAACACAGTCCATCACTGAGGGTAAGAACTTAAGAAGGAACCTGGGGGGCAAAGAATGGAAGCAGAGACCCTGGAGGAGTGCTATCATGGCCTGCTCAAAGTTCCATACACAACACAGAACCACTCGCCCAGGGGTGCCCCGCACAATGGCCTGGAGGCTGGGTGATGCATTCTTCCACATCAACCATCAATCAAGAAAATGCCCCCATAGTCTTATCTGTTGGCCAATTGATATTGGCAGTCCCTCAGTTGATGTTCCCTCTTCCCAAATGACTCCAGGTTGTATCAAATCGAGAGAAAGCAAATCGAGAAAAATCATCACAGGCTCTTTGCATTCAAGAAAGACGAGGTAGCATTCAGCACTACCCCCTTTTTAAGCAGTGACCATACCAACAAAAACACATGGACACTTGCTCGGCCTGGAAGACCTAAGCAAGCATCTCCTTACTCCGCTGTAGCTAGGAGCTGGGATGAGTCAGAGCTTTAGCCATTCCTGTCTATGAATGGCTATGAAATACCTGTTAGTATCACTTTGGTGGTAATGAGTAGAGTTTTAGCAAATAGGTAAATTCACAAGTAGGTAATACATGAGTAAAGAAAACAGAAAATGTTTAATAGATCATGGCTACTTAAAATTTTTCCACTTCTAAACCCTTTTCACCTGAGAAATTATTACATGGCCTTCATATATAAAATAGTTATGCAAATCAAACATGTACTGACATTAACCATGAAGGAATTTATTTTAAAGCCATTCTTTGGTATACACAGAATTTTATCACTTATTAAAGACAAAATCAAACTTGCAAAGTAATAAGATGTATGAGTATGTTTATTTTATATTAATAATTAATTATTAATTCTTTTGTGATGCAGACTTGTAACTCCAGCTACTTGGGAGATTAAGGCAGGAGGATCACAAGTTCAAGGCCTTGTCTGAGCTTCACACTGAGATTAGGGCTCTCTGGGGCTCTAGAGTATACTCCATAAGAGCAGAAAACCCTGTACATACAGGGAAACAGCTGCAATTCAAAGCCTACGGTAGCTGCGAAGCTGAGCTAGGTGTTTTGGGCAGTGTTTGTTGGCCTTGTGTGGTGTCATGGTGTGTGAGATGCTAATTGCTCATGTTGTGTGCTCAGAACCAAGGCTGTAGTGAAGCCATCTGATGCAATGTGGTTGAGTGTTGCCAGAAACCCCTCAGGTGTGTTATATGCTCAATTTTGAATTAATTTTTGGTAGTGGTGTGTTGAGAAAACTTTTAATGCCATCAAACTTTTTTACAACCCCCACATTCAGTTACAGGACCCCCATATGGGGTAGTGGTCATTGTTTAAGAAACTGTTAACAAGATCAATGAACACACACCTCCACAACTTGTCAGGCAGGTAGAGGGGACAGACAGGGAAGAAAGGGAGCCCCTCAACCCCGAGGTCAGAGTAGGTATCTGGGCTCAACCCAGCCCTAGTGACCTTCCAGGCCTGTTCTATCTGCTGCCAGGATCTGAAGACTCTTGCCAGCCTTCTCTGTCTTTATATCCAGGAAGAAGTAAGGTTCTTCAACTCCTGCCCCTGCCCTGGGCACTGAGTTATGCCCTGGTTCTGGAAGTCTCCTATGGCAGAAGTGATTGGTAATACTCAAGTAGGTGTGTTGAGAGCAAGCACGAGAACACTGTTTCTCTAAGCATATGGAAGAACAGTGCAGTTTAAATGATAAATGCAGCTCCAAGTCAAAAATCCCAATCGTTATGTGTAATCACAGACCACAGCAATCAATTGCATAAACTCAGTACCACTCTCATTGTGTTCCAACACCCACAGGGGCAGGTTGTGATGGTTTAGCATTCATAAGAAGGGCAAAGGCGAGGAGAAAGGGCGCTGGGATGCAGTGCTTGATAACTCGTCCAGAATCGCATGGTGATTCAATCAAACATAATCAAGAAGCCAGGAGAGGCTAAGGCATCCAATTCTTAATTAACAACAAAAAAATCATCTAATTATTAGTATAAGCTCCAATTGTGTTCCTTTTGAATGGTCATTTATGTGTTATTGTTGAATTTGACATTTAGATGGAATGCTTTAATGAAAACAAGAGCCAATTCCCTAATCAGTAAATTGCCCTGCTAATGCCTTTCTGGGCCTCTCAGTCTCATTCTCTGAGAAGCTAAGTTAAGAATTAGGACTACATAATACATTTCTAATTATTTATAACCCTCTTCTAATACCAGAAAGAAGAAAGAAAGACAGTAGTTTGATCAAGGCAGACTTGAGTGTTTCAGGCTCAGAGAAAGAGTGGAACCCATGTGTCTTTTAGCTGCCCTGTCTGCAGTAGGATGTAGGCATGCCCTAACAATGGCCAACTTTGCCTGACTGTCGTTCAAATAAGAGTCACCTGTCCCTATTACTTATGAGCTGTGAGGCTTTTGTAGTGAGGACTTTGTTTGTGGTTCAGATCAAGACAAGAGCTAATAGATGGGGCTTGAAAACATTCTTTGTTGGCTCCTTTCAAGCAGTTAGCCTGCTTCTCTTAACAGGTGCTGGTGCTGGTAGCATGATATTAAAAGAGACCCTGTGATGTGTTCAGTAATTCTGGCTAAGAGTGGCCTTGGGACAGATGCTCAGTCATGAGGTCCTGGCTACTTGCAGTAACAAATATGGATTGTCTTGCTGGTCCCCACACTCAGTAGTGGTTGAGCAGTTAAGCACAAGATGGAATGTTATCTGATAGAAAGTGCTAAAGCACTCCCTGGAGAGGTGAGCAAGGGGATGGAACGGCAGGTACAATTTGAGAGCCATCTTCAGAGAAAGGGCTTAGAGGAGAAGGTTACCCTGAAGGACCCTCTTAGTTTCTCCTCTAAACACGGTGAGCGTTTTTCTCAATGCAGATGTGGGAAACTTTAAGAGAAATGTCTGACTAAATCTGATGATCGTCACTGTTTTCTTTACCTGGTGTCATAAACAAAACAAGTCAAAGCCTGGCCTTCTGTCCTAACTCACTTCTGGACAGTGCTTTATGTGAATAGAAATTCTTGGGCAAACCTGAGGATGGAATGTAGAATTTAGAAATGTAGGGGGGAAAATCCAGGAAAGTAGAGATGAACCCAGTGTGCACATTTGGAAAAGGCTGGACCAATTCCACAGTCCTTAGTGTGCCAGGACACCTGCTTAAGTTGTGTCACATGACTCCCACTGTCACTGGCTTTGGTTTTGATGAAACCATACAAGAGGCTCCTGGATGAATCCTTCCAGAGCCACCTGATTGGAAGCAAACATTGTACATGGGAATTTACTGATTTTTGTAAAATGTCTATGTTAGGTTTTGGTCTGACCTAATCCATGTAATGAAGTTGTGATGTCAACCAGCAGCTATCTGAAATAGATGGTCTATGGGGTGATACCCAGTTTTGCCATTACAGAAACTGACAATGAAATGCTCTAAAGATGAATGCTGCAACAAAAGTCTGCCGGAAACATTCTGATTTAGTTCTTAAAAACCCAAATATTTAAGTGATAGCATGAAGGCAGAAGCAGACACGTCTGCTCTGCCCAAGGGCTGAGCCGTCT
This sequence comes from Uromys caudimaculatus, assembly GCA_028551405.1. Lineage (NCBI taxonomy): Eukaryota > Metazoa > Chordata > Mammalia > Rodentia > Muridae > Uromys > Uromys caudimaculatus. The sequence goes on along the minus strand of CM052708.1, from coordinate 67,975,143 downwards.
GCAGGTAATAGGAGCCGACACCATGACAAGGGATCATGGTCTCGGGAAGGCTTCTTGAGAAGCCGTCCCTGCATGGGGATGGTTTCATTTCAGCAGCGTATGAGGAAAGATTTAATGAGCAGAGGGATTAAGCCATAGCCGCTTGCCAACTTTGGTTGTAATGTTCTCTGCAGTGTTCTCTTCTAGAGTCTTGGTTTGGTTTGGTCTGGTCTGGTCTGGTCTGGTCTGGTCTGGTCTCCACAGGCACTTTCTCTTCACAGAAAGCATGCAGCTTCTCACCCTGGCTTGCTGGGAACATCTCCTCTACCACCCACACCTCTGCTTTGTGGCATGTTCTCCCTTCTTCCCTGAAAAGGAAGTGGAGTTGGGGGAACCTCTTCCGGTGTCCACATATTCTAAGCACTAGTTTTCTAAATGTTTGGGCAAGAAGCAGAGAGCAAGCATGCGGAGTTGAGGCTTTTGACTGACTGGATGTGCTTGTAATCTGTTTTCTGAAGCAGTGGTGACAACGCATGTGAATTTTTACCTAATAACTAATGATCCTGTCTTCTCTTCTCCCCCTACTTACTCAAATCTGTTCACGACCATAAATGTGAGTCCTACTGGGGTTTTTTGCATGATGTCAAATTCTCTGCCTTCGTATTTTTCAAAATGTATTCTTGAAATACTGTGAATCTTTTCTTTCCCAAAGCTTCCCACCACAGAGCCTCTGACCACAAATCCAACTAAAGAGGAATAATCCAGGGCCCAAAGTCACCTAACCATTTCACCCTTGAGTCTTGTTTAAGGTGCTTAGCCTAATAATCCCAGCACTCAGGAGGCTGAGACGGGTGAATCTCTAAGAGTATGAGGGCAGCCTGAGCTACACAATGAGAACCTGTCTCAGAGAGAAAGAAAGAAAGAAAGAAGAAAGAAAGAAGGAAGGAAGGAAGGAAGGAAGGAAGGAAGGAAGGAAGGAAGGAAGGAAGGAAGGAAGGAAGGAAGGAGGGAAAGAAAGAGAAAGAGAAAGAGAAAGAGAAAGAGAAGAAAGAAGAAAGAAGCAAGTGCCTAGAATTCTACATTCAAAATACTAAACTTTATTTTTTAAGTTGGAAACTTCTAGTAGTAATGCTTAGATGCACTGAAACATATTCTCAAGACGAACCTCAGGATGGAACCCTAACTATGCTTGATAAGCAGATCTAAACCTTTAAGAGAGGGACAGAAGCACTCCACCCACCCCGGTGCCTTTCAGACAACAGCCTTTCTGAAACATGGCATGGGCTGAGCTCTGTCTGCTTTAAACTTGATGTGTATTGATCAACCTCCTTCAGTAAGACTTCAGAAGAAGGTGTTCTGGAGCCCGGAAGGAGTTCCGTCAAAGGTTCTCCTGATGCTCTAACTGGGGTGGGAGGGCAGCTCTAGGAATAATTGTCAAAGTGCACTGTGCACAACAATAAGGGGTGCTCTTCTGTGATGCTTTGCCACGCCCAAGGGCACACATGTCACCCGAATCCTAGGGATTCCCTCGGGACATTTTCATTTGTGAAATAAGTTAATATCTTTTAACAATATGCAAATATTTGGGCTCCCATTGTACCTTTTCAATCCCTAAATTAGAATGACTTCTATTTTAAGTTTTTATCCTATATATTAATCATACCTAGTAATGGGTTTCAATGACTTTTTCATGTATGTATAAGTATATATATACATGACCATATTCCACCATAACTATATCTTATAAAAATGATTTATTATAATAGCTTAATTAGGTTATTAGATTACATTCTAGTACATGAACATCTAGAAATTCTAAGTTTTAACAAAGGGGGCCTGGAGAGATGGCTTAGCATTTAAAAGCACCAGCTGTACTTCCAGAGGACCCAGGCTGCATTTTGTACACCACATGGCAGTTCACAACTGTCTATAACTCCTGTCTCACAGGACCCAATGCCTTCTTCCAGCCTCTCTGGGCACTGTGCACACACAATACAGAGACACACATGCAGGCAAAACACCCATACACATAAAGAAAATAAAGGGACAACATTCAAAGTTAACAAATTTCTGTGAGAAACAGGCAGCCTCTTGAGTTTAAAATGCAGGTAACTAAAGAGCTGAAAGCTGTTCCTGGGCCTCTGTACTGATAGAACCTAAGCTTAAGGTGAGAACACAGGTTACCTGGTCAGATGGGGAGGGTCATGTTAGTTAGGTGGAGATCCTTGTTGCCTTTATGGAAGCATAAATATTCAATATCCTCACCAGTCTAAACTCTAAATGCTAAGCCTGACATAGGTAGAAACTCCCAGTGGTAGCAAAGAGTAGTCGTGGCTGATTTGAACTTGATGGAATCACAAGCCTAGAATGTACTCTGACAGTTCCTAAAACTACCTGGATTACATGGGAAAGTGTCTCTCAACAAAGACATAAGCAGTCATCCCTGCCAGTTGCCGGTGCACCAGGTTAATATACAAAGGAACTGGATGAGCTAATAAATCAAAAGATTAGCCGGGCAGTGGTGGCACACGCCTTTAATCCCAGCACTTGGGAGGCAGAGGCAGGTGGATGTCTGAATTCGAGGCCAGCCTGGTCTACAGAGTGAGTTCCAGGACAGCCAGGGCTACACAGAGAAACCCTGTCTTGAAAAACCAAAAAAATAAAATAAAATAAAATAAAATAAAATAAAATAAAATAAAATAAAATAAATAAATAAATAAATAAATAAATAAATAGATTGAGGTCCCCACTAAAACAATAATATCACTTCAGATCTGCTGAGGCAAATGAAAACAAAACCAAAAATAACTACACACCTAGCATAGATTTTTTCGTTTGTCATAGCCATCTCAAATTAATTCCAAAATTGTCCACATGCTCATAAACTTCATAGCATGGTATTTCATCCACTGACGGGGGCCTGGTGTGCATAGGGATTTTTCAGGGGCTCTTGCCTCTCAAGTTTGAAAGTATTGAGTGATGTCTTTCTAGAGACTTCTACCTCTCAAGTGTTAGGAGTCTGTCCTCATAAAAATGTCTTTTAAATCACAAATCACAAAATGAAAAAGAGCTGAGCAGTATGTGACCCACAACAAAAGGCCTCCGTTAACGTTAGGACAGAGTTTTATTGTTCGAGTGGCACTGTCAGACTCTGGCTTATGTCCCTCAGACCTGCCTGACCATAAACCAGAGAGACAGCAGGTCCAGTGTCCTACACCTGCCTTCCCCACAAACCCTCTCGCCTCTCCTGCCAGGAGGCAAAGACTGTAGTTCTACTTAATATTTCTCCAACGAGTCCTAAATAGGCTGAACATTTTCTGCCTGAATTTTATCTCAGTAATTAAAAATGAAGGCAAATCAAAAAAAAAAAAAAAAAGAAAGAAAAAAAAGAAAGAAAGAAAGAAAGAAAGAAAGAAAGAAAGAAAGAAAGAAAGAAAGAAAAAAAAAAAAGAAGCTGGGCAGTAGTGGCGCACGCCTTTAATCACAGCACTTGGGAGGCAGAGGCAGGTGGATTTCTGAGTTCGAGGCCAGCCTGGTCTACAGAGTGAGTTCCGGGACATCCAGGGCTACACAGAGAAACCCTGTCTCGAAAAACCAAAAAAAAAAAAAAATGAAGGCAAAGGCAAAGTTAAAGGAAATGAGAAATAAATGCTTAGGGCAGACTCCACAGACAGCTATCCCATATTTCCTTTCCAAGGTGTTGAAAAAGGGGTCACATCAAAGATGCTAGGAGATGGAAGGAAAAATCATGAGGTAAGATGAGGCCAGAGAAACTGGCTGGCCCCAAGTGGTATAATGGAGTTTATCACGGGGTCAAGGCACCCTCAGTGCTGCCATGCAGTTTGGCTGCTATAGCAGATTGGATTTAGCTGCTTTTTTTTTTTTTGCATATTTCAAATAGACATACTCAATATTTTCTGTTTACTTTCAAGTCATTTGAATTTATAAATGCTCCCCAAGCTATGACATTCCAATGGCAAGTGTATGTGAGGCTTCTTATACAGAAGTATAGACTTGAAATTTCTTATAGAGATTCCTAGAACTATAAGCGGAGTTGAATCCATACTATATACAATCCCGAGTTTTCATTTCGGTGATTCAGGTGCAAAAGAGTCATGGTTGGGCTCCCCGGGGCAGATTTTAATATGATTTCTCATATAACGAAGCCATCTATTGAGAAGCCGTCGGTCGACAGCACGCTGCCCTCCCACACTGTTGTTAACGTCACGAATGCTGCATAAATTTAGGGCTTCCACTCGAGTAGAACTTGCCAATTTCTGATCCCTGTGGAGGTTTTGTAAAGGCACACTTCATTCTGAAGCATTTAAACATGACTCTGGGACAGCCCTCTGAAGCAATTGTTAGTCCCTGGCTACCACACAGCAGTCAACAGCAAATGCATTCTAGAGCCTCTTGCCAGAGTCCTGGGACAGCTACCACCAGCCAGGCTAGAAGGCTTCTCATAGCTTCTCATACTCTGCTTTTACTGTTCTTCCATTCTGACTCATAAGCAAATTATTATTATTATTATTATTATTATTGCTACTACTACTATTATTATTATTATTAAATTATTAGTGTTATTAGTATTATTTCCCTTGAATGTCCATATCTTCTCTCCCCATGGTCACTGCTTCAGGTGAGTTCTAGAAACAAATGGTGCCACACCAGCCACCTTGTTAATCCTGTAGCTGTGTACTGGTCTTAAGCCTGTTTAGAATTGTTGTTATCCCCTTTGCCACTTTAGACCTGATTACTCCAGAATGAGAGCTAACACCAAAGACTGCCTAGACCTATAGGTTTGTCTTCACCCCAAAATCATTTCTCATCTTCAGTCTCCTCCCTACAAGAAGATAGACCTGGAGCTATGCCTCAGTGGTTACAGTACTTGCAGCTCTTACAGAGAACCCAAGTTCAGTTCCCAGGACCAATCTCAGGTGGCTCATAACACTCTATAACTCAAGTTCTTGGGATCTGACGCTGTCCCCGGGCTTCCAAGAGCATCAGACATGTACATGGTGCACAGAGAGACAAAACTCATACACATAAATAAATAAATCTAAAAAGAAAAGATTAAGAAGAGAGGCCTGCACCAACCATGTGTCTCTATTCTTCTGGGAAGAAGAGACCATTTGCCCAGCAATGTCGTCCTTTGGTTTAAGTGTGACGTTTAGCACAGCTGTAAACCCCCACCCTTCTCTAAATATCATAAGTTTTGTGTAAGGTTCTATGCTTGGCTGCCCCCGCAAGATGACTTCAGAGAGATCTGAGTGTGGGCAGCCCTAAGGATCAGAGGGTTCCCTCTAAGATAGAGAAGAGGTGGCCTTTGATGGAAAGTCACCAGGAAAAAAGGCCCTGGCATCTTAACTACAAGTGATTTATTAGACAGAAGCAAAGGCCAAGTTCATGCCCTCTCCCCTCTGACTTCATTCAAGCTCAAGAAAACAAAAACAGTTTTGTAAGTATCTGTTCAAACCCCTATAAGCCAATTCAGTGAGGAAAACATCTACCTCTAATCTCAATCACCAGTGGCATTCTGGGACACTGGCAGCTTCCCAAGCTTGCCATTCCACCAGGAATGAGAAGCAGCATGGATTTTGAGAAACTTTTAGGTTCAAGAAAACAAACTGGCTCCATTCAATAATGTAATTCTGCTACTACATACACATTATACTGATCTGAGCATCCAAATCAAAATGAGAGGCCCACAAGATGGCTCAAAGAGTAAAGGCACTTGCTGCCAAGCCTGACAACCTAAGTTCAATCCTTGGGCTCACAAGTAGAAGGAGAGAACAACTCCTATAGTTGTCCTCCTACTTCTGCATACATGCTGTGGCACACACACACACACACACACACACACACACACACACACACACACACACACACAGACACACACACACACACACACACACACACACTAAATAAGTACCATACTAACAGCAACCATGAACCATGAGACGTGGACATTGCTTATCAATTTTGTGATCACCTCTAAATGTCCTAGGTACCTCAAGTACCACCTGCCCTGTCGGTCCCTTTTTGGCAAGTCCTATTCTGTGGTTCCAAACTCACTTGAATTCCAGCTGTGCAGAGGAAGCCCCATCTGGAAATGGGGTCATACCTGGCCAGCCCCATTTGAAGTCCCCACCAGAGGTACAGAAATGCAGAGCTGAGCCAGAATGTTCCAGCGCTCAGAGGCTTCAGACAAGTCTGCCCAGTTTTACATAAATGCTTAGACAGGCATGAGATGAATTTTCTAAATGTCTAGCTTTTCTTTCTATTGGTTTCTCTCTTCATTTTGTTGCTGTTTCCTATTTACTCATTTTTGTTTTGTTTTTCTTTTGCCAATTCTTCTCCAATTGGGAAGAAGTACATTTTCCAAGGAGCCTTTTCAAATAATCTGTTCTTTAATCTAGTGAAAAGACAAACCTGATAGGATCTCTTTTTTTTAAGTTGCATTCACATATCTTTAAGGTAGATTAAAAAAAAAAAA
>CM052708.1:67911667-67968568 GCA_028551405.1 Uromys caudimaculatus | reverse complement strand
ATTTGGCCAGTTATGTGCATTTTGTTGCTTTTTCCTAGTTTTCTGGAAAATAAAAAAGGAGCCATGCAGATGTTGCCCACTGTGTGGAAGGACTGACCATGCTTACTGGGAGCGCTCTGGTGGCTTCTGAATGAAAGCCTTGTTACTGAAGGTGTTTGCCAGATAAAATTTGACATGAACCCTGAGGGCAAGGAAAAGAATTAGGCCTTTCAGTGTGCTTGCCGGTGCCCCATACCCTGAGGTCATGTCAGTGCTGGTTTCCCTTCTTGAGTCTCTACCACCATTCAGAGGTAACAGTTTCTTGACTCCTGTTTAGACTAACTAGCTCAGCTTCTAGATCAGCCCTGCAAAGATTCCCCAATGGTGACCTAGCCTGCCTGTCCCTTCAAGCCCGCTTTACTGATGTAGGTAATATCATGCTTGGTGTTTAAAACATAAAATTGGGACTGGAGAGATGGCTCAGTGGTTAAGAGCACTGACTGCTCTTCCAGAGGTCCTGAGTTCAATTCCCAGCAACCACATGGTGGCTCACAATCATCTGTAATTGGATCCAATGCCCTCTCTTGGTGTGTCTGAAGACAGCTACAGTATACTCATATAAATAATAAATAAATAAATAAATAAATAAATAAATAAATAAATAAATCATCTCTACATTATTAAAAAAACAACAACATAAAATTGTCCAACACATGCTCTTTTCCCCTTGGTCAGATGGCCACTCTCAAGCTGTTAGCCTTGCCCACTATGTAGGTCCACTGCTCCAAAGTCTTATTTGTAAGTGTGAAATCAAGCCAGACCCAAACTCACAAGCACTAAGACCAGGTGTGTGAGCACCATAGGTTTGGACCACAAGCAGGTTCAGGCAGTCACCCTTTTAACCATTCAGAGGATAGGACAGTCTCAGGCCTGATTCAGCTCACTATGCCACCAGTGGAGTGTAAGAGTTAGCCACGGTATCTCTAAGGGTTCAAAGGTATTGTGGGTTATTCTGTGTCCCAGGCTAAAGTGGGGAGAATAACCTATTTCATTCTATTTTTTTTTCCAGTTCTCTCAGGCCAGGCACACCACAGCCCTTTGAAACGATCTGTGTCCCTTACCCCACCCATGAATGTGCCAAACCAGCCTCTAGGACATGGATGGATGTCTCATGAGGACTTACGAGCTAGAGGACCTCAGTGCCTCCCATCCGATCATGCCCCCCTGTCTCCACAAAGCAGTGTAGCCTCTTCAGGAAGTGGTGGGAGTGAACACTTAGAAGATCAGACCACTGCTCGTAACACATTCCAAGAAGAAGGTAGTGGTATGAAAGGTGAGTGACCACATGAGGAACCGAGAGGCCCTCCCTTGGTTTGGAGTCCAAGGGGAAAGAGAGGTGGTCAACAGGAGAGAGGGAGCCCAGCCCCTCACCTTAGGCTCCTGCATTCAAGCCATGCCTTCCAGAACTCCAGAGCTGGCCCTGGAGGAAAAGTCTTGGAAAGTCTCCTTCCAGCTAATAATAGTGTTAGCTGGTGAGACAATAACCAGGCAGGCTTTGGGGACAATGCCAAGGGTAGGCTCTGAAAGTGCCCTCAGGCTGCCATTAATACAGTCCTGACTTTTCTATTTCTGATCCTAGATCAGTGCTCAGTGATGACTTGCCCCAACCCAGAACCCAGAGCAAGAAAGGTCAACGTCTTCTTTTGTGTTTTCTGTGCACTGACTCTTGGACAATGAGGGCTCCTGCTATCCCGGATAGAGTCATCTGAAAAGATGATAAGCTTCTCTCCCTCTGCCTTGCTATGGCCAGGGACCTGTAACTAATTCAGAAAAACAAACCATTGATCTTTTATTACTTTATTTTTAACTAATGCAGAATCGTAGTAATATTTCTTTTTATTATTCCATTTTTGTTTGAAGTCCAAAGAAACCTTTAAGCCTTTTTCTCCGAATCTGCTTCAGGGACATGAGAACTATCAGTGTTTTAACCCAGGTAATAGATTTGCACATTGATGATAAAGGCCTATTGTGCAACCTAAATAAATGTTCCTCCACCGTCTGTCAATGGACCCTCTCCTACAGATCCTTCTCAGGAGACAGAGATTTCCAAATTACCAATGATGAGCTCACAGAGGATGCAGGCATTCTGTATTTTTAGATGCCAGTTGTTAGAGGGATAGAAGTCCTTAGGGGAAGATACTCATCAGAGACATGCTGATAACAATGTTAGCTATTGAGATAATAACCAGGCAGGCTTCTGGGACAGTGCTGAGGACAGGCTCTGAGAGGGGCCTCTATGCTGCTGTTAACACACAGTCCTGAGGTTTGCTGTTTCTAATCCCCTTGTAAAAGAGTCTCTTGACCTCATCCCCTCCCAAGATGGGACCCTGACACAGAATCTGTCTCCAGTGCCAGATCTAAGAGGTTGAAATGTGGAGCCCGTCATCTTAGGATGTGAGTCTGGCCTCCAGCCTTCCTCTGGGCAATTTATGGTTATGTCTTCCTATTCCAGCCCCTCCCTACAATGGGCATGTGCTGAGAGACCCTTGGAAGCAGGATGTATCTTGAAGTTTTCCTCTAGGGATGCACATGAGTCTTTAAAAACAGCTAATGCAGTGGGTCGTTTTGGCCTACAGAATGTATAGCCATCTTCCACAGGGCTCTGGGGACTGCACCATAATGATGGAGGATAGGCAAAACCCGTTCCCAAGGGTTGCTACATCCAGGTGAAGTTCAGTGTCTGGACAGCCTGATTCCGGGACAGTGTTTGTTTTTCCGTGGGTAACTCAGTGTTTGTGTGTTGACCAGCAAGGTGAACCCTGAGAAATTGGCCACTTGCTTGAAAGAATGCTGACGTCATTGCCTAGTGTCTGAGCATAGGCTTCCTTCCTTCTTTTACTTTATTTACCTGCTTTCTTGTGATTTCTTCACTTGTTTGGAGGGCTTATACCCACGCATTCTCCCAAAGTAGGTAAATGTGTGTTTTCAGGCTTCTAAGGTAAGAAGTGAATAGAGATAATTATGAATTTTTAAAGAAACATGAGCAAAAAGGAAAATTGAAAATGAGTATCCCACTGGTTTGGGGTTTTTTTGGTTGTTGTTCTTGTTTGTTTAATTTTGTTTTTATAAAATTTAAACACTTTCTAGAACTCAAGGGCTATCTATAGGTGAGCTCATGTGACTCCTTTCTCTAGAATTCTTGAAACTTTGTCAATCATGGAATCACACAGACAAAATGTCATATCCCAGATTTTCATTGTGATGAAAAAGAAGCTTTTTGGTGGCTGGTTGGAATGAAGGACCTTCTCCATGTGTTTCTGCCTTCTTTGATCTATTGCACTTACCTTTTCTTAAAGAAGTGGATGGAGAGACATCCATGTATACGGACACTAGCAAGTAACAGGGGAAAACTCAAAGTAAGGAACAGAATAGATGATGAAGAATTCTATTTATAGGGAGAATACATTTTCAATTCAACTGACAGTATCAGACAGTAGAAATGTCCGAAACACTAGCATTCTGAAGTGGCATAGGGCCAGTGTTTGTTGACCACAAATGTTCCTTTACCAGCCCTATTGTAAAGTGGCTTCCAAGAACTCCTCTACATCAAAGATCACTCAGCATAGCCTCGTAAAGTTCCATCTAAGAAGCAACCCTTAATATACCAATCCAAAGGATTTGTCATTTGATCTCCAGGCCTAAGAGCAGATGGTCACGTAAATTTCCAAATAAATTCCCACTTTCTGGGCAGTGGACTATGGAGTCAACTGACGTGAATCTGAGAAGAACCTTCCTGTGGACCCCCTCCCCCATGCTTGTTTCCCTGTGCCCTGGGTCTCTTGGCAGGAACAGAGACACTTGGGCCATCACCAAATGGTTGTTTTTCTAATTGACAAATGTCTGGTCTGCAAGAACAAGGAAGCTGGAGTAGAATTTGGAAGAGTCCCAAATCCTCTGGGTGTATACATTACCCTCACCTCACATCTTGGGGGGAGAAATCAAAGCCACCATAATTGCATTCATTTTTCTGGCCACCTGGTGTGCATGGCTGAAATAGTGGGCTTGTCCTTGCCTATTTCATTTTGTCATCTGGATAGACTAGCCACCTTGGCCAACACCCTCCCTTGGGAACATACCTCTTGGGTCAAGCATGCAGAATAAACCCTTAGAGGATTAATTGCTTCCTCCTGAATCTCTGTGCTTTGCTTCTTCTAGTAAACACTTGTCCTGGTGGTTTGGGTTGGCTCTCTGGAATAGATAGGGCTTCATGCTACAGGGAAAGCATAGGATTGAGTATCCACTAGAAGCCTCAGACAGCAACCTGAGCTGGAATATGGAATTTTCCTCTTACCAATCCCTCAGGAGATAACTCCTTATAAATGTTTGGACTAACTGTGCTGGCTATGGTTTAAATTCAGGTCTCCATGTTCTTTTGAAACACTTCACTGTGACTTATCTCAGGGGAGAGACTCTTGATTCTAAGTTGGTACTCAGTTATATCCCTCATCCCCAGGTAGCTGATAAATTGAATGTACTCTCTTAGCTCTTGTCTCGGGTGGGAGAGAGAAGGAAGTCTCATATTACTAAGTCATTTCTTTCCTAGAAAGAAGGCAGCCTGTCGATGGAGGAACAGATCTGTCACTCAGAGTAACACGGTGAGCCCTCCAAGGTGATGAGGCCTAGAGGTTTATCCAAGGGTCAGGCTTCCTGGTATGGCTTTAGTACAGGGGAGAATCCCTGGCTCACTTTTGTCCTCATTTAAGCCATCAGGGCTTCTCTGTACCTACGGAGCCCTGGGGAGACAGAGGTGAGGGGCCCTCTAGGTCTAGGAGACTCACGTAACACCAGATACCTGATATGAGGACTCTGCTGTGGAAATATGATCTCTTCAACATTTGTCCTGACTTGAGACAAGCACCAAGACCAGCCCTAATTCATAGAGGGAAGTCTCTAGAGGGGTGAGACCAGGATCCGAGCCTCAGAGCATAATTCTGGTCAGCCAGAACAGATGGACGGAAGGAACTCTGTGCTGAGGGAATGGCATTGTGAACGTGTGTGAGGTAGGGGCACGGCCCGTGACGAGCATGTAAAAGGCACGTGGGAAACAGGTCTGCAGAGGAAGCTCCTTGACCTTTGAAAGGACTGTGCCTTCCATTCTGAAACTGTTGAAGGAATTTCTAAAACAGGACTAGCTGGTTAGCTCTGCATGTTAGAGATGGAGCCTTCACCGCAATGTATGCAATGTTCACGAAAGTGAAGGACGGGATTCTGGATTTGAAAGGCAATGGAGAAGCAGAGGGTTGTTCCGTAGTAGATGAGGCGAGTGAAACTGGACCAAGATAAGTGCCAATGAGAATGGAAACCAAGGAGTGTGACATAAGTCCTCCATGAGAAACTGAATTGTAAAGACTTGGTGACCTCTGAATGTGAACAGTGGTGAGCAGGTGGCATTTAGAATGGCCCCTAGGTTTCTGCCTGGGACACCTAGAGACGTCCTCTACAGTGCAAGGCCCATGGGAATTAACAAGGGACAATTCGGGGCATGGTAAATGTGGAACCTTCAATGGTCCTAGGAAGGTACATAAGTGCTCAGTGGACCCTGGGGGCTCCATGCTCCTCTCTGGCCCAGTGGGGCAGTGTCAGTGTTGTGCATACATGAGAGGGTATTGGGAAATTCCTCTGGAGGACCACGTTCCAGGAGTGGGAAAGCCTGAGATTTTGGCTATAGCAAGAATGGTGGCCCGGATGAGGGAGTAGAGATTGGTACTTTATGCTCTTGGTGGAAGTTGTAGCTTCTTTATAGCAGAATAATATCAACTGGGTATACTTGTGACCTGACACTTCCCATTAGCACAGAAATATGGAGATAATAGAACTTGATGTATTACGTGTGTATAGATGTAATAGAGACAATAAAAGGGGGACTCCTGGCCGAGGTAACCTTGACAGACACTCGGTCGTTAAGAATGGAGAAGGCCATTGACTGTGGAAAATGTTTGTCTTTTCAAGGGAGTCTCTCAGCTGGAACTTGAGTCAACTTTTTCTCCATATAGCAAATAAAATAAATTGTCTCCTAGCAAATAGCTGGCTTAGGAGTCGTTTTTGAAATGTAAAACCTTGACCTCTCTCAGATTGGAAATGAGAGAAATTATTTAGAGGTGAGCTCTGAGATGGGGGGGGGGGGAACTGGGAGAGAACTTTGTAGAAATGATTTTTGAATGCAGCACCTCTGAGGGTTGTCAAAAGTCTGAGTGATAGAGTGGGCATGGTGTGACACCCTAAGTAGCTGGGACACTTTTCAGATCAGCCATCATGGAAAATGATTTAGATTCAGAAAGTTGCCTTTCCCGGTGTTAACTTGAATGCGTTTAACTAGAATAAATTCAATGGTGTGTGTGTGTGTGTGTTCGTGTGTGTATGGTTATGTGTGTATATGGTCATGTGTGTGTAGTCATGTGTGTATGGTCATGTGTGTGTGGTCATGTGTGTATGGTCATGTGTGTGTGGTCATGTGTGTATGGTCATGTGTGTGTGGTCATGTGTGTATGGTTGTGTGTGTGTATGGTCATGTGTGTATGGTCGTGAGTGTGTGTGTGTGTGTGTGTGTGTGTGTGTGTGTGTGTGTGTGTGTGTGTGGTTTAACTTGATGATGCCAACATGTGACCTGCACTGCACAAATGGGTCCTCATGGCCATGGAACTGTGCTAATAGCTTCTGATAAGCTAAGACCTCTGATGTCTTTAAACAACAAATCCCAGGACTCCTCCTAGGTCCTGAAGGTCTCAGGATTTCTAACCTCTACTCCTTGCTGAGTGTGTATCACCTTCAGATGGAGCCTTTAAGAACCTTAGCTTCCCTTTAGCAGTACAAAGCAGACTGTTTAAAGACAGCACAGAGGAGTATTGTGAAAGGAAGCATCCTGAAGAAACTGAGTTCACTGCTTGCATCTAATTCTTTGAAGTAGTTTACCCCATGCTCATTTGTCCAAAGACTCATGGTATGTCTTCATGAGAAGCGAGCCTTCCTGAAACACCGTGGACACTCCTCAGGATCAAGGAGTTCCCCTCAAGAGGACCCAGCTTCTGAGGATCCAGCATGGGCACCTCCTCCTTTTCCTCAATGCCTGGAACAGAACTAGGCTCTCTCTTCTGCTCTGACCAAAACTAAAGACAGCCCTGAAGCTATCACTAGACTGCTGCTCTTCGTTCAGGCAGGATTTGCTTTCTTTCTGACTTCAACAGTGAGGTGTTAGTCTCGCTGCATCTCTCCTCTGCTTTTCTTCTCTCCCTCAGAGACCAAGGATGCAAGCCACATCTTAGAGAAAAGGCTGTGTGAGATCAGCCTAGTGCTTTGTGAGGAATAAGAGTTGATTTCTGTCGTCAGGTACCAAGAGTACCACAAATTAGCTCTCTCGTGAGAAACTGCTCATCCATGTTGCTCTCTTCTAGACAAAGAACTACCTTAATCTCTCCCCCTTCATTGCTTCCCTCGGCAGCTTGTTCTCATTTGAGGTTGGGTGCCACATGGCTTGGTGACCCGGCATAAGAGGCATAAGAGAAAAGAGAACCCAGCTTCTATGTGAGCTGAGGACATAACACAAAACCTTTCTGTGGTCAAGATATCCAAACTCTAAAAGGAGAAAAATGGGTATAGTGTAAAGCTTCGATCCCATTGCTAAAGACCTGTGGGTGTACATAGCATTATGCAAGATGGGTCTGTTACCCAAAATGGTTAGGAGAAGATAAACCAACATTGCCTACAACAGGAGCTGGAAGGAGCTTCAGGAAGGAAGGGAACCCTATAGCCCAAGGCCTCCTATTGTGCATATAGATGATGGTGCTTGAGCCCTCTCTTCATAAACCTCTCCCCCCAAAGCTTCACCATGGCTCCATTCTAGTCTCACTCAATGTTCCTTGGCTATGTAGCTGCATCTACTTCCATGACAGAGCCAGCACACATGGGTATTGACAAGGCTAGCTGTTCTTCCACTCAGCCTTCCCCCAAGGTCTTGGTCTGCTGGCTCTCCACTTGTTTTCCCTCTCACCAAACTTGAACCAAAGGAGCTGTCTTCAGTTCCTTTGTTTCCATCCCTCCCCATTCTTCCTGACGTCCAAGTGCCATCAGTTTATACCCTTTCTTCCCCTCCCTCCTTCCTAAGCCCTCCTCAAGGTTACCTAAACTCACGACCTGGCCTTTCTCACCAGCATCCAGCTACCCTCCCATGATCACGGTCATCTTTCTGATACATCACCAATGTTTCCAATGTGCAGATTTCGATGGCTTTCCATCACCCACAAGACAAAAGTCTACTTTCCTCCTTTTGACATTTCATATCTCAGGTACCTGACTCCCTGCCTGTGTGTCCCCACTTTGTCTCTAGCTGTTTCCACCATTCACCAAGCATTTTCTCTACCCTAAATGTCCCATGGCTTTTGCTTCTGATATTCCTACCATATAAAATGGCTTCTACAATGTGATTTGTCCAGTGGACCCAAAGCTGCTGTTCTTCCAAGCAGTGGGATGCAAGGGACTTCCTCTCACTACCTTGGCAAACCCAAGTGTTCTTTATTCTGTGCTACCCCAGGATTTGGGTATTCTCAGCGCTCAAACTGGAGCTGTTATAATTTTTGCAGGAGACTCTGTCATGCTCTCTGGATCACAAATTCCTTGATGAAAAGGACATGCCTTCACAGAGTCTGACCTCCACTAATGGCACCTAGTAAATGTTGAGTAAACAATAATATTCCCTCAGTTGGCAAGGAATTATCCCTCACTTATAGCAAGAGTGTCTCTCTCTCTTACACCCCATGAGATGATGTCTTTCAAGCTTGGGACCTGCATTTCTATGTCCAACAGAAGCAACCTAGATGAAGCTAGACCACTGTACTCTGAAGACATATATGCTGAATTTACATTTCAGCTTCTCTGCCAGACTCTCTGTGTCTCCCATGTGCCTGACTCTTCCCATCATAGGCACAGCTTTTCACACAGAAATGAAAAGATCGAAGCTAAGAAGTTCAAACGGTTCTCAACATTGCTTCCAACAGACTGGCATCTAACTAAGCTTCTCTCAGAGTTCCTCCCTGGCTAACTTCTTAGAGAATCCAGCAACCCAGTCATTGCAATTCTTGCATGTGGGAATGAAAGTCAAGACTCTTCTCTTGCTTGTTTCCCACTTAATGGAGTTGTGTTTTAATCTCTGGCAAGAGAAAGTCTCTCCCCTACCAACAAGAGAGAGAATGGTCGGTAGGCTATGTTCTCCTCTGTTGTTCTTTTGGAATTCATTGTTGTTGTAGAGACAGGGTCTTACTGTATAGCTGGGAGGTTGCACTCCTAAGGACTGAGATTTCTTTCTCATTGTTTACCCATCCTCACTGCGGGAAGAAGAGACAGCACCTTAGATACATGGCACTGAGTTAGATGCTATGCAAGTAGGCTGACCTCCTTAAGAATGTACAGGTCAAAGGAGCCTACATTTCCTAGGAATGTGTCTGGAAATAAGTCTTCAGGAAGGCCTAGTTCATCCTGTTGTGAAATGGCTGTAGGAACCTTTTCTAGAAAAACTTCACCCACTGACCTGCATTTTGAAGAAATGCGTGAGGCAAGGTTGCCCATCCCTGCCTATCCCAGGAGACCCTAGCTGTCCAAGTTGCTTTCTAGAAAGGAACTAGCATTTGGTAAACCGAGAGTTGCCCCTCATGCTTCTTGACTGAAACCCCATTGTCACTTTGGCTTTTAAAACACCCCGTTTGCAACATATCTTTAAGTCTGAGGATTTTATTCATCTTACCATCAGTGGATTTTGCATGACCAAGCTTTAGAGCACTTGGTTGAAAGAAAGAGAGGGTGGGGGAGGGAAGAAGAGTTCATGGAACTGCTCCACCCTTCTTGGGATGAATTGCATCCAAGTATAGTACTGGATTACCCAGACTTCTCTGAATCATGACAGTTGTGTTTTCTGAGCAGTGGTTTGGGATTTTTTTTTTTAAAGATATAAATGGCAAACACAAAGCCTGATGACCAGGTGATCAGAACACCAGAGCTGTAGTTAACTTGGCTATCCATGTCAACCCATGGTTATCCTTGTCTGCACAAGTGTTACCATTGTTTCCACAAAAGCAAATAACTAACAGAGAATGAAGTCTGGTAAAAGGGCTCTAGGATATTATATAAGGAAAAGTACAAGACTCCGAGCTAGCATGTCTGGACACAGTGATCCAGAGGTGGTGTGTTCTGCAAATTATAGTAGGAGTTAGCACTGTGTACCTGGAAAAGCCTTGTCTGAGTTTAGTTAATGATGGTCCCAGAGAGACTCTATTTTGTCACAGTAGATTGAAGGCCTTCCAAGCACAGAATCAAGTAATTTCTAGCCTGAAACGATGGAGGCTGTCCTTAATTGAATGTTCAATTCTAATTCTCAGAAATCTTCCATCTTTAGTCTTCACAAGATTGCTCAGCAGGCCATGACCACCTGCTATGCCTGACTTTCTTTAAGGAGGCCAACCCTGTCCACACTCCCTGAGCCTGGGTTTGGTTTTCCTGGGAGGCAAATTGTCTTCCATCAGCCCTAGCTATCTACTCTAAACACTGGAAAACCGGAAGTTCCCACCTATCTTTGAATGTGTGTGGCTGGCTCATCAATGCCTCAAAATAAAACACTTTCTAATCAATAGTACAAAAATTGTGTGACCGATATATTTAGCAATATGATGATACCCCACAGAAAGCATGAATGACACTTACCCAGTGCCTTGGAATCTCAAAATACTCGCAATCTCTACTTACTTAGCTCTATGGCTGGTGATCTCTGTAGTCCTTGGTGCAATGTAGCAGAGAGCTGAGATGCAGAGGACCTGGGCTGTAGCCCCCACTTGACCACATTCTTTCTCTGTGATCTAGACTTAATAGCACAATGCTACATCTGTATGGTGAATAGGCTTAGGGAAAGTTGATTCCAGATCTTATCAGCTCGAAAATTCTGACTTGAGACTTTGGGTAAATGATTTAGTTTGGTTGCAATTAGCAAAGTAATGATTCAGTAGCTTTTCCCATCCAGTAATTTTCTTAACTCTAAAACACCAAACTTGGGATTTGCTTCAGTTGTGCCTTGGAATCTCCTTTATCCTGTGATCTAGGCAAGGTGTGGATCCTCTGTGTTGTGAGATCTCCTATGGAGAAATAACTAGCAGCTATCCCACAACAGTGGTACTACTGGTAGTCCAGGCTGCCCCTTATCCCACAGGGGGATAGAGAAGGTGAAAGAAATACCAGGAAGGGAATTTATGGAGTACAACTACTACATATGGTTCTGGCTTCTAGAAGTGGCTGACATAGCTTTTGGAGATTTTCACTGAGCCTCAAAAAAAAAAAAAAAAAAAAAAGTGTCTTGAGGGTGTAGACTATTGTATCAACGTTGGACATTTTCTAAGTCAGTTCTTCCCAAGACAACAGTGAATTGGCCCAGCTAAAGCTGTGGCTCTTTGTGTTTTATTTTATTGTAGTGAACTCCTTTGATAACTTTAAAGGTGCTATGGAAAACTACCTAGAAAACTGCGCGCGCGCACGCGCGCGCGCGCACACACACACACACACACACACACACACACACACACACACACACATGCACGGGTATTCTAGGGAATTCCTGTTTCTCCTGAAATACTTAAACCCTAAGTTAGCAGTGCCTTATCTGAGTGAGGTAGGATTAAGGCCCAGTGGGGTTGTCAGGGTTAGCCCGAAGCTTTCTGAGCCACCCTTTGCTGCCTAAGTTAAGTAATAACAACTTTTTCTTTTTTCCCTCTGGCCATCGCCACCCCCCTCTCTGCCCTGTCATCTTTCATCTCCCTTCTTGTCCCTTTCATTTCTCTTTCCATCTCTCACACATCTTCCACCACAGATGTTCCAGCTTGGTTAAAAAGCCTCCGCCTGCACAAGTACGCTGCGCTCTTCTCGCAGATGACTTACGAAGAAATGATGGCCCTCACGGAGTGTCAACTGGAGGCTCAGGTATGTGCCTGAGGGGCCCCTTCCCTGAGACAAGGGCTTGAGGTTCAGCCTCAGACAGACCTTGTTATCTACCCAGTAGCTTGCCCGGATCTAGGAGCTGCCTGATGCTGGCTGGTATCCCATGATGAGTAAACTAGCTTCTTGCCTTGACAGTTCAGTGGAAGATAAACATCAGCAGGCAGTCACTGGGCAAGGAAAGGAGAGGAAATTAGGAAAAGACAGTCAAGTGTACCTTCGAACTTCTGGGTGCTAAGGAAGACCCCGTGGTACTGCCTAGACATGGCATCACATCAGTGTTCCAAGGCGCTTTCCCCCGGCTCTTCTCTCCCCTCTACCAAGCCAAGACTTGTTTGGATAGGGACAGATTCCTCATCTGTTTGTCCAGTCTGGTCACACATCCACTAACTTCTAACTGGACCGGCCAGTGGAAACACTAGCCACTCCATGACACGTTTCCAAGAGCGTTCACACTGGCCTTAGTTGAGATCAGAGTAAATTGTTTAAAACGCTGTCTTCTGATCACCTCAAATGGCATGGGACAGGGGTGGCAGGTGAGATATTCAGGTCTTTGAATTTATTTCCCTTCTGAAGACATAAAAGAACAGAGTCCCTCCCTCCTTAGGCCTCTCCCCCAAAGTCTGAGTGCAAACACCTGTCAACAGCACCCCAGGAACTAAGACCATTTCTGCTGTGCCAGGCTCTGGCCAACAGATCTAACGCGTGGTTTTGTTTCTCTTGTTTAAAATGTTATTTGCATTTTTTTTTCAAATTGACCCGTTTCCTCTGAGCGATGATTTGAAGAAACTGGTGGTCCTGATGAGTTAATTATCTGTCCCACCGTCCCACCGGGAGGAGAGATTGGAGCATGCGGGGCAGGGCCTGGCTGCCACATGGCTCCCCACCGACCTCAGCTTTTCCTGTTGCTTAGTCAGTACCCTCAGATCCCCTTCTGCAGGCCTGGCTAAATACCAGGCCTGAGAACAAGACAACGCCCAGAGTCATCGCGCTCTCACAGAATGAAAGGCACTATTTCAACTTCCTAACATTTCTCCCAACACTTTTCGGATCTCAGCTGCTGCTTCAGACCCCAGGGGTTGACAGGAACTATTTCAAAGAGCAATCTGTGTTTAGGTCAAAGTTGAGAGAAAAATCCAAGACATCAACTTGTTCAGATTTAAAAAAAAAAAAAAGTAAGTCCTGCCAAGGAGGGTAGCACTAGAGCCTGACACAAACTTTGCAAAATAATTGAATTCATTGGATCTGAAAAGTACAGTGAAACAGAAATACATCCCCAGTGTTCGCAGGGGCAGAGATGCCCCTGCCACCCTCTGCCCTTCACTGATGAAGGAGGAAACTCTGGAATGGTTGCCAGGGAACAGAGATGGCCAGAGCGCTGCATTAGAGACCTGCTTAGGAAAAGAGGCCTTTTCCTGGGAAGTGTGCAGCGACTGTAATCAACGATGCTCTAAGGAAGTCCTCCCACTGACTGCTGCGGCCAGTTTAAAATAAAACCCACAACTCTACATGTTTGCCTGAAGGGAAGTAAATTCCACTTTTCATAATGGAAAGGGAAAGGAAGGTTGTAAAGGAACAGAACTTCCCTGTGTGGTGGTGCACGTGGGTGGTACTGGACTTCACGGCCTTTGACCCAAGAAAGCAAAGAATAAACAATACGCAGCCTCCAGAGAAACCAAGAGGGACTGAAGTCATACAACCTGAGGACAGGAGTGTCCTGAACAAAAGCAAAAAGGTCATTTAACACGGTGAAGGTGAAAGACATCTCACATTGGGTGGGATAACTGGCTCTTATGTAGCTCTCTGTCCTGAGTCAGGGGCAAGCTGGTAGCCAGACAGAGTCAGTATATTGACTAAGAAGGGTTTTCAGACAGTAGTAGCAACAAGACAGAAATGCATACTGGCCCGCCTATGAACATGTAGGTCCAAAAGACAAATACAGCATCGCCTGTGAGAGTATCTAAGCTGATTCCTGAATATGATGTTCTAATATATTGTTGCATCTGATTACAGAATGTTACCAAAGGCGCAAGACACAAAATTGTAATCAGTATTCAGAAGCTCAAAGAAAGACAGAACCTCCTGAAGTCTTTGGAAAGGGTAAGTGAGCAATTGGCCCAGAGGACATTTCCACCTTCTTTGTGGAAATACAGACTAAAGGAACACAGTTTAGAGTGTCACTTATTAGGTCGTAGGGTGCCAGGTGACTTCCCTGTCTATCAGAGAAAGGGAACCGACCAACATGAAGAGTCCTGGACATCCATGCTTCCTTGGCTCCTGATGACGTAATGAATTAATTCCTCTGGGTTCAAGCTGCTGGTGACCTGCTGTGCCTTTGCCTAGGGTGAGCTGAAGTCAATGCTCCCTCTGTGCTGTATGTCACCTTGGCCTTGTAGGCAACCACAGAGTCTGGTGAGTTGTCCAGTAATGGCTGGCACAGGCAGAACAGCACATGAAGTGCTAATGTGCCTACGCCTGCTGTCTAGCCCCCGAGTCTAGTTTGGAGAAAGCCATCCAGGAGGGGTAAACATCAACAGGTGTACTATAGGTTTCACAGGGGGAATCAAAAGTATTGGCACAGATAGAGTTGTCTTTAGAGTTCAGCTTAACTGCAGGATCCATCTCCATGACTCAGAAAAGAACCACCACAAAAATGTGTAATGCCAAAAACAATCCGCAACTGTGAGTCCTGACACCAGCCGGCAGTGATGAGTGAATTATGGGTTCCACGTTCCTTTCTGTGCTGATTTTTCTCATGGGAACAAAAAGATGCCTGCAGACTAACAACAGTTCCTTGTTTGTGAAGCTACCTGATTACTCTGGTGTTGAGAGCAGCTTCTACATGCCTGGTGTCTCGCTCGCTGTCAACACAAGCTATAGATTGTGAGTTTGAACCTCTTAGAAAATCCAGGGAGCCTCCAGGAAGGGATGAAGCACTAAGGCGGGGCTCCAGCAAGTTCCTAAAGCAGGCGACTTAATAAAGTGGGAATGTTTGTTTTAAGTTGTTCAGGAAGATGTATGTGTGCTTAATTTTATATATGCTATGTTAAGTTGCATTTAATATGTACCATAATACATATCATTTATATTTGGAAAATATACATATAGTATCAGGAATTTTCTTTTTAAATCTCTTTTTGGGCAGATAGGTAAGAACTATGCACATCTTCGTCCCTGATTAAAGAACGCTCCTAAACAAAAGGAATTACACATCACGTGCAAGCTCTCTACCTAAACCCGAGGTTTGGGTGTTGTTCTTAATTTTATGCTAACTCCTCTGCCAAGCAGCTTGTCTAGCAGAATGATTATGGCTATTTTTAATCTAAGAAACTGTTCTCTTTTGGAGAACATTCAAAAGGCCAATTTACTCCGTGTCCATTGGAAACTACGGAAAGTGTTCTGAATGAAGATTACACTGTAAGCCTGCTCCCCCTCGTTTCTGGAGCATCCTTTAGGAATTCATTGATAGCCTCTGTGGATGAGAAAGCACAGCTCCTTCTTGTCCTCATCCTTGAGCTGACATCCATGTGCCGTGTGTGTGTGTGTGTGTGTGTGTGTGTGTGTGTGTGTGTGTGTGTGTGTGTGTGTGTGTGTTAAGAGGGTCATGTTCTTTCGACTTGGCATCAGTTAAGTCAGGGATGTGCTGTGTTCTAGAGCTATACCTATAATTACATTGAGTATACAACAATGCTTCCACCATGATTTCCTGAAATGGAAAAGATAAAAAAGATGCCAA
Organism: Uromys caudimaculatus; assembly: GCA_028551405.1. NCBI lineage: Eukaryota > Metazoa > Chordata > Mammalia > Rodentia > Muridae > Uromys > Uromys caudimaculatus. The sequence continues at coordinate 67,952,832 of CM052708.1, read as the reverse complement.
GTGCACAATGGCTGCAACTGAGCAAGACAAACACGAGCTCGTTGTCTGTGACTTCCTAGAGAAAGGAGAGTCATGCCTGTTGGATGGCTGCATTAAGTTGACGCCGAGTGTTCTGATACCCTGAGCTCAGGGCTCTCCCTTTGCCTTACACATCCTTAAGACTGAGTTCCCGACACTCTCCTTCCATCTCCTGAAATCTTTCCTGCTGTTTTAGGGAGGGAGCTGTCACCTGCTACTACTGGTGGCCTAGGGACTCAGCTAAAGGCTTTCTCCCAACCCCAGCCGGCACTGTTGGAATGGTCATCATTCCCCTGACTGCCTCTGGCATTCTTACCTCACATAGAACCCACATTTCTAAGGAGATGGCTGGAACCCCGCCCATAGCTAGTTCATAATCCGTAGAAGCTGCTGACTGCATGCTTCAAGCCCTTCCGTTCAGTTACTGGATGCTTGCTGAACAGATGTTTAGACGCACTTTGCCCATCCTTGCGGGATAACTGTGAGTGGTATGTGGTTCCTGGCCCTGGGTATCTTGGAATGTGCACCAGGACAGAAAAATATGGTAGCTGCTGAGCACACAACCCTGGGTGATATCATCACCAAGGCCAGAGAGAAAACTTCCCTAGACACTTGGGTAGAGCCAGATGCTGCTGGGAGCAGTCAAAGAGACCACAGCTGTTTTGATGGGACCTTAAAACAAAACAGAGACAAAGAAGGAGGAAACACAGAGCTTAGGTAGAGGGAGTCCAACAGTTGTTAGAAGGTTTGGGTCATATGTTCTGGCATTTGGGGACATATAAGTCATAGGACTTATTGGGGGCATGAAGAGGAAAGGAGTTGAGTTTGTTGTGGCACCTGTGGGACACCAAGGTGGAAATAGCAAGTTGGTGACCAGAAGCAGATTTGGAGTTCTGGCGTAGCCGGTCATGAATGACCCAGATGTGAGAGAATTGTGTGTAACTGGAAGCGGGTGTCCCCAAGAGTGCTGAGTGACAAGAACAGCCTCTAGGGAGTGCTATCAGACAGGACCTTGTGATAACAGAGGCTGGGCTGTGAGCCTTGCCTCAAGGAACCAGAGAGGGAGCCGAGCAATCCCAATAAGTTTCCTGAATATGCCATGTACTGTGAAGACCAGACATTGCCCCTGCACTGGCAATCAGCTGGGCACGTCAGCCATAGTGAGAAAAGGAGAACAGTAGAGATCAGAACCAGAAAGCCTGACATCACCTCATGACTGTATGATGAGACATAAACACAGAACTGTAGACTTCATGAGCTGTTGAAAAGGAAAGAAAAAAGGAAATTCAGAATGGAAGAGATTTTTTAATATTAATATTTAGTAAGAAAATTTCTCCATGTGCTTTTATACATTGTCCCTTCTTTTCAAAACATTTCCAGATTGTGAAACATACTTATTTTCTCAGCCTACAGCCTTGATGTTATCAAGGATCTAGAGAGATGCATTCATGTGTACACACACACACACACACACACACACACACACACAAACGTTCTGCTTATTCCTATTCAAAGAGAGAAAACTGCTTCTCGAGAGAAAACTTCTATGCCTTTTCTTCACACATTCTAGATCTTGGCCTTTTGAGGTTACATCAGTGATCCTGTTTTTAGCAACTGTTGCAAAGAAATAGTAATTCAACTTGATAGTATTGAGTAGTAAATATTTCTAGGTAATAATGCCATATACTAGTAAGACATATTAGGTGGATATAGCCAAGACAGACTTTGTGCACACCATTGCATCTGGCCCTACAACAGCCTCCGCACAAGGCAATCAGGACAGTGACTTCTTAGGAGAAAACGGGACTTGGAGGAGCACACCCACCCTCGTGAGCAAGTCGCTTCATGGTCCTCTTCAAAGTCACTCCCTTCATCTCTTGGTACCCCTCCTTTCATCCCCTTGTCCCTTTTGATGTTTGCTGGTCTTTTCCATAAATGCAACACACACACACACACACACACACACACACACACACACACACACACACACGCACATGGGGCAGGGAGAGGAAACAGACACACAGATGGAGAGAAAGGAGAGATAGACAGCAGAAGAGAGAGAGGAGAGAGATCATGAATTTGTAAGCCAACAGGCCCACCTCTCGTTTCCCGGAGTCCTTGTCCTGTCTTCATACTATCTTGCCATATGGGTCTGAGGAACACTGAGTCTCTCAAGGTAGGGATGAAGATTTGTTTTGATATCCCAACCTAGAACAGTGCCCAGCTGCTGTTGAGCTCAGCTACAGACTTGTGGGAGAACAAAGAGAGAGAGAGAACAGGTGTAAGTAGAAATGGGAGCCGTACATATTATGAAAGTTTCAAATCATCACCACTTGGAGGGAAAGGATGTCCTGACGTGTCACATAGAATCTGGGAGCACTGTGCTGCCCCAAACTCTCTTTCTGATTGTTTACACCTTGTTATCCTATGTCCAGGGAAAATAAAGCAGCCTTCCTCCCTCTGGGGACTGCAGTTTATAAAATGAGCACTTGGCCAACCGGCCTCCTTGAAGGCCAGTGCTAGGTTGATGTTACTATAATTTCTTTCCTGCTCGTCCCCAAGAGATCTCTGGGGTGCCACCCATGGGCCTGACTTCCTGTCATCTGCTTTCCCACAAGTCCTTGCTTGGTAGCTCTGAGTCAGGGTCAGTGACCGCCTCCCTTTGCCTTTGTGTTTATAATGTAGGGTTATATTGGGGCAGGAAGGATCAATAGAGACTTGTCAGTGTGGAAAATTAATTCCCACAGGTTAAGGAGCACACTAGACTGAGTTCCATTCAGACCGTCTCCTGGCTGCATCTCAATATGGTACTCATCTGAGATCTGGAATGTAGACTTGATGGTCACAGGGTATTGAGCAGGGTCTGTCACTAGCTTGGAACTCACCAAACAGGCTAGGCTTACCTAGCCACTGAGCTGCAAGCATCTACTTCTCTCTGTCTCATCAGCTCTGGGACTAGTGCTACACGTGAGTTTTTGTTTTATTTTGGTAAAACTTCTGGGGATTCCAACTGACAAAACAAACATTTTACTAACTGAGCCATCTGTGGTTTCTTTCCTTGGTGTGGTCGCTCCGCCACCCTCGTAGATTTACATAGGAGCTAACCTTTGGGTATATCTGTTTCCTGATAAACAATCTAGCTCTTAGTATAACCAAAATCTCCCCCACAAACCATGAAGTCCAGCCATGTGGCACATGCCAGAAAGGGTTCTGGAGCAATTGACAGTGTCTCAGACACATTTGCTCTCCTAGGTGACATTGGCCACCGAGATGGCATGGCGAGGCCTCATGTGACCCCTGGCTGGTCCACCTGTCCCCTGCCCCCTTTACAGAAACACATTTCTTTTCCCTCGTTTCTCTCCCTTTCTTCAGAGATATGCTGGACAGGAGGTTGAAACACTTACAGTACAAGCCCTTCTCGGCTGGTTGAGTCAGGAGAGGCAGTAGGTATTCTTTGAATATGGCTAATTTAGCTAGCTTGCCTCCACCTGTCCTGCCCTTTTCTCCAATCAAGGCAAAGCCCAAAGGCAAGGGTGCCAGTTCCATGCTGACCCCAGACTCCAGGGAAGTTGGAAGCAATGAGGAGCACATTCCCAATCAAGGGGTCAGACTTCCTCCCGAAGCCCTCTTCTCAGGCAAATGGATTTCTTGCTCTAGGTGTCAGGGTACAGGACTGAGACTAAGGCTGAGGCCGGAAGATTTTGACTTCCAGGCCAACCTGATGCATAGAGGGAGAACTTGTATCCAAAACGTAAGAGTCAGGGGAGCAGAGGTAGTTCTTAGACTATATGGTAGCTCTGAGGAAGCTTGGGAGATTTCTGGAGTTAATTAGAATTTCGCTTCCTTCATAAATAAAACTTGTGGCGACTAGATCAAGTCATGATTCATGCTTCATTTCCACACACAGCCCACCCAAAGAGTGGCCTTCCACCAATTGAAAGAGTTTGGCTTGCCCATGTCCGGCACCTTTCTGAACTGAGACGTGCCCCAAGCCTGTCCCCAGCAGCTCTCCTTTGTCCTGTCCACTCATGGGAAAGGTTGGGGTCACAAGTGCTCATGTTCCTTAAGTCTGCACTCGTTGACACCATCGAGACATTTTCTTGATACAAGAGCATCTTAGAAATACTTTGGAATTTTGAATGGGAAGCTTTTAAAATCATGTTCTTGCTAATCTGGGCTCCCAGACATGGAGCGCTTCATTTGTAATCGAGACCCTGATAGGCAGTGTTCCTTCTAGATCCCAGAGAGAACCAATCAGAGCTGCATATGAACTGGCAATGCATGGTGGCAGGGACTCATCCTACCCCTCACACCCAGACGGCCCCAGCTAGGACCCAGCCACCTGGGCCCGTCCAAACCCCATCACCCCTACCAGAAACACGCTCATTCCTTTTTCCAATAAGTAATGCCAAGAATATCAAAATATATGCACAAAGTAACCTATATTTGTGAGTGTGTACCTGTGTATGCACTCAAGTGTGCATGTGTGTGAGAGAGAGGGAGAGAGAGTGTGTTTCTCTATTGTAATCTCGATTACAAATGAAACGCTTCATGAGTGGACAGGACAAAGGAGAGGGGCTGGGGGGCAGGCTTGAGGAGGGAGAGAGAGAAAGGAAGGGAGAGGGAGGGAGAGACAGGCACAGAGAGACAGAGGGAGGGAGGAAAGAGAAAGGGAGATAGGGGAAGGAAGAAAGAGAAGGAGGGAGGGGAGGGGGATGGAGAGGGAGGGGAGAGGGAGAGAGGGAGAGTGTGTGTGTGTGTAGACCAGAGATTGACAGTTGATATCAATTGTCTTCCTCCATCACCTCCCCCTTTTTAATGGGGTTCTCTCATGAGCCTGCAGTTAGCAGGCTCTGCTAGGCCAGCTGTTCAGGAAGCCTGTTCTTCACCAGCACTGAGATTACAGGTGTGCATTGCTGGACCAGTTTTTACATGGGGAACTGGATCTGAATTCAGATACTCGTTCTAACACCACGGGCACTTTAACAGCTAAGACATCTGCCCAGTCTCAGACATGTGTATACACCCAATTATCTATCCATTAGTTCTGTTAACATTAAACATGTTTGTCTTCAGACTCTATCTAAAGCCATCTATCCCCTACTGAAAGGTTCCCTGAGTTTTTATTTATAATAAAACCCTAGCCTGTCCTGTCTGGGAGTGGCTCTGGGAGCAGAGGGCAGAGAGAAGGGCCTGGAGGGGGTTAGCTGCCCTGATCTCACTGAAGTCCCCCTTCTCTCTAACTCAGGATATCATCGAAGGGGGCAGCCTGCGCATCCCCCTCCAGGAGCTGCATCAGATGATCCTGACACCCATCAAGGCCTACAGCTCTCCCAGTACCACCCCTGAGGTGCGCCGCTGTGAGCCCTCGCTGATGGAGAGCCCAAGCCCTGATTGCAAAGACAGCGCTGCAGCAGCCACCAGCGCCACCGCCAGTGCCTCAGCCGGTGCCAGCGGTGGGCTGCAACCACCCCAGCTGAGCAGCTGCGACGGGGAGCTGGCTGTCGCCCCTCTGCCGGAGGGGGACCTCCCGGGGCAGTTCACCCGAGTCATGGGGAAAGGTACTGTTCTCTCAGGGAGCCCTAGCCAGAGACCCAAGAGTCCTGAGGGCTGCGATGAGGCGGGGGAGCGCTAAATGAGCTTCCATAACCTGTAGGTGGCATTAGCACCCCTACAGAAACAAGAGGTTTGCCCATTGGAGGTCTCAACTCCATTCTGCGGACCCATCTAAGCAAGCTGGGCCCTTCCAGCACAGGATCTATTGGGCCTTGAACCCTCCGAGACAACAAAGTAAGACAGACACTTTTGAAAAAGATGCTTCAAAGCACAAAACCCTTGCTCAGCCAGTGGCCCCTCCCACAAAGCAATAGTGGTTTGGAACTGGGGAAGCCCCAGGCTTGGGTCTAAAGCCCAGAGAGCGCCCCCTGCTGAGCTCCCAGACCCTGCGCTTCCTGGTCACTCACTAATTCAACAGAGACTGGGCCTGCCTTGGACAATGCTCAGTACAAGGCTCTCTATTCAGCCCCCTGGGTTTAACACCCTCCTTTGACTATGATCCACCTCACAGGATGCTCTGGTGGTCTTGGGCTGTTGGCTTGTGGTTGCTTAATAATACTTTTGCACCAAAAGCCTTTACACCCCTGGTTCACCTTGGTGACTTAGGTGAGCTCCAGATACCCCATTTCACAGAAGAGGAATCCAGGATGAGATAAGCCGTCCACCAAAATGTACACAGTTCCTGGCAGAGTTGGGATTTTAAACCTCAGCTTCTCCACCCCCTTCGCCATGGTTACCTGGAGACCTGGTTACATGGTTACCCCAAAGTAGAGCACAGCTGAGTTTCATGGGATGCCTCCCCTTTGCTGCGTTGATAGAGTCCAACCTCAAAGAATCACCACCCCTATTCTACAATGCGGACAGACTATGAGTTCCCAGAAACTCAGACATCCCCTTGCTTCCTAGAGATTGCATGTAAGTTCCCATGTCTGAAGCCTGGGCCTTACTAGCTTGAAAGAGCCTTAGAATTACATCCTGAGTGGATGCAGGACAGTGGTCTCTCCACTCAGCTTACCCAAGCAACCCCGCACAACCTGCATATGTACATGTGACAGCTTGGGCTGAGGTACTCCTTCCCTCCCTCAAGTCTGTTCACCTTTGCTCCACTTCCTAACCCTCTAAATGGCAGCCAAGTCTCCCCACAGGCGAGACCGTCTGACAGGGTCTCGGGGCTGTGTGAGGTGCCCTTCTCATGGTCCTTGCCGGCCTGTCCTCTGCTCGTCTTAACTCAGTTCACACTTCATTGCAGCCATCTGCCTGCTTGGCTGTTAACCCCATTCACTAACCTAAGGCTATTGGGCCACTTTCAATAACCATGAGGTACTTAGGACCCAGCTGATGGTGGCGCTCACACACACAGCCAGAAGCTGGATCGTGCCCACAGTGAGTCATGACTAAACTGTGCCGCGTCTCCAGGGCAGAAGAGAGCTAAGTGGACCCCGTGGATCACACCACCCTTCCTGCCTGCACTACCCTCTGCCTTCCCTGCAGTTAGGCCTTTATGACCACATTTGAAAAATACACCACCTTTGAATAAATTGTATTCCCAACATCCTTCACAAGACATTCTAAAAAAAAAAAAAGAAGGTAGTGAATACTAGTCCTTTTCCTTTAAGAAAGAGGGAGCCATGTTTTGTCCTTAAAGAGCCGAATTCTCACCCACAGAAGTGGGCCTGTGCCTTGTAAATGAAGTGAGGGGCACCATCTCTGATATAAGCTTCTACAGAGATCTAAGTCTGCTGAATTCTGATGCGTGACTCACAGCTTCCTGGACAGCGGTGAGGAGGAGCTGGTGGCCAGAACGGGCCCTTTCAAACCCCTTCCCATCCCTAAGCTCTGTGGCATCCTGGTAAAGACCCAGCCCAACAAAGCCACCTGAGAGTGCTCCATGCTCCACCCCTGTGTGTAGGGGATCACAGTGGGGCTCAGTCTAGGGAGATAGCACTCCTCAGCACCACCTCTGTTTAAACTGTAACTACTATGTAAGGAGCCACAACCGGGGTGACACAGTACACCATATAAAACAGTGGAAAGTGAAAACCAGTGATCTCCCTCCCACGCCCACCAAACCCATTGTCTCCTCTCTAGGGACGGATTGTTGAATGTGGGGTTGCCCTTCCAAAGCCTTCATCCTCCTGCACGTATGTGTGACTCTCCATTCTTACACAGGTTTTAAGATCCTTTCATATTTATTTCCATAAGCATTACATATTTGCATATTTGTGTCAATACAAAAGGCACCATTCTTTAAGGTAGCATACTGATCTGCTGTATGTGTCTATGCATGCATGTGTGTGTTATTTAACAGTTATATGTACAAGTTATTTAACAAGGTCCCCCTGGGTAGACTTCGAGGCCATGGTGTTCCATGGTGTGTTTGCAAACACGGTTATTTGGGAAGCCTGTGTGTAGCAACATGGAATTGTTGGGCATCTATGTCAGCATCCTGACATAGGGTGGGAAAAAACACAGAACAGAAGAGACGCATATGTGATCCCCGCTTTAGAGCTTGGTGTGCTTTGAATGACAGATACCCAACTCTCTGACTCCTTTTGCAAGCGGCCTTTATGGTAAGGGCAGAGTGGGCCATGAACATGGCCATAAAAACTGTAGTATGTTGCAGGGCAGTGGTGGTGCAATGCCTTTAATCCCAGCACTGGGGAGGCAGAAGCAAGCAGCGCTCTTGACTTTGAGGCCACCTTAGTCTACAGAATGAGTTTCAGGATAGCCAGGACTACACAGAGAAACCCTGTGTCAATGAAAAAAAGGTGGCGGGGAGGGGGCAGGGGGTAACCTAGTATATACATGTGCTCAGTCTACAGAGGAACACTGCCCCATCTTTTCTGGCACATGCTTGAGTGTGTAGGTGAAGGTGTGTGTGGATAAATGTGGATCACATTGAGAAAATAAGCCTGCAAATGACGGAATGGCAGATTTCTTCTGCTCCATGCACGCCTACATTCATGCCAGCCAAAATGTGGCTCCAGCCTCGTTCCTCTACACACAAACACCACTGCCTTCCCACCTGCTGAGGGATGTGTGGTTCATTCATAAAATGGGGTTGCTCCTCCCACTGTGGCAGAGGGCTCAGCGCCACCTGCAAATGCAGAACCCAAGAGCCCTGTTTCTCCTCTCACAGAGCGTCTGTCTTCAGGCCTGTGTCTGGGGGCTTAATATAGAATTCTATGACAGGAGCAAACCCAAGGAGTTTCTGGGGGTGAGGGCTCCTGTGTCAACTGAGCATTTGACTCAGCGGAATGATGAGCCTCCCTGTGCTTTCTGTGAGCCTTATGCAATGTCACAGGCATATATTCCTCATAAGGCCTTAATCCTAAAAGAGTCAGCCAGGCAGTGGTGGTGCACGCCTTTAATCCCAGCACTTGGGAGGCAGAGGCAGGTGGATTTCTGAGTTCGAGGTCAGCCTGGTCTACAGAGTGAGTTCCAGGACAGCCAGGGCTACACAGAGAAACCCTGTCTCGAAAAACAAAAACAAAAAAAAAAATTCTAAAAGAGTCAGAGCCCAGAGGCTGGGAGAGTGTGCAGTGTTCTGATTCATGTCTTCTTACTTCACAGTGTGCACACAGCTCTTGGTCTCCAGACCCGATGAGGAAAATATAAGCTCCTATCTACAGCTCTTAGACAAGTGTCTCGTTCACGAGGTGAGTAGCAACTGATTTAAACCTGTTCCTCTCACTGCTGAGAAATGCTGCTCAGAGTTTCTGTGATGCGATTGCTTTGGTCTCCGGCAACTTGTTTCTAACGAGTACGTGGCCATTAGTAACAGCTTCCACAGAACTAGGCTGTGGCTATCTCTGACTAAGACTCCGAATGGGTGTCCTCTTGACATCAGAATTCACCAGACTCATAGGGTGCCTGGGAAGAACTTCAGGCCCCAGAAGAATCCAGGTGACCAGATCTGGGCTGACTAACTTGCAGAATTGCTACCTAACACTAGATAAACTCTTCTTCACACCTAGTGATCAGACATTGTGTCTTTTAATGTAGAGAAACTGGGGGAGAGAGGGAAAGAGAGAAAATAGAGAAAAGAAATAATGACCAGGGTGGAGACTGATGGCTTCTGGCCTGTTTGGATTTGTGGTTGTTATAGAATCTGTATTTGCCATCTGACCTTGGGAAGGAGACTGAGGCAGGTAGACAGACTACAGACTCTCTGAGTGCTGTCTTCATGTAAAAGCTGGAAGACTCCTGGGCATGACTAGGCTGGTGGGTATTCCTCAGCAATACACAGGGAATGGAGCCTGGGGCTCAGGCCCAGGCAGTCAGTGGCTCTGTGGGTGTCCTGTCCTGGTGGGTCATACTGTAAAATCCATATTAGGGAAAACATAGGGCCAGATAATAAGGTAGTGAGGTCTTTTGTGGGGTTTTGATGTGAGGATGGAATGGCTAGATCCTCTCACATTTACTTGTTGGCAGTCAGAACCCCAAGAGTTCAATGGCCTCTAGGGGCAGTAGATGGCCAGCACAAAGGCCTGGCTCCACTTGACCTTCCCATTCAATCTCCCAGTGGCCCAGGCAACTCTTGCCATTCTTAGAGCCTTCCTTCTTGTGGTCAGATGCTCGCCATCTATCACATCCTCTTCACGTCACCCCAGACGGTCACTCTCTGCTCCCACAGACTCTCATCTTGATAGTGTCTTCTCTGTGCACTGTGAACTCGTGTAGTCCATCAACCCAGCCAGAGCCCTTTGCCACTGTGAGTGCAGCAACCAACTGTCTAGGTCATGAGCTCAGTCGTGCCACCCTCTGAAATAGTTACTCCAAAGTACTAGACTTTCAGCTGAACAAAACCAACTCTTTCTCAAATCACCCAGAACACTGTTGGGCCTTGCCTAACGATGGCTAAAGGCCTTCCTTACCTGTTTATTTCAGTAAAGGACAAGACCATGCCTTGGGAGCTCCAACTGACCCTTCGCTGTTTGCAATCCTGATGTTATACTTGGTTTTATCTCAGGGAAAAAAAGAGATAGAAGGGAAGGCAAGAATTCTGTATACTTTTAGGGAGCAGTTAGGCCAGCTCCCTAAGAGGCTTTTGGTATAAGGGCACTGGGGAAGATAAACAGAAAATAGGTGTATAAGCTACTTTTCTCTTCCTGTGATCAAATCCCTGAATAAAAGCAACCTTCAAGAAGAAATATCCTTTGTCTTCCACGTGGGAAGGGTATGTGAGGAAGAGCAGCTTCTACTAGTGGAGGCCAGGAACCTGAGTTGTCCCATTTCTATCTCAGCACTACACCAGGAAGCCGGGGAATGTTGGGTAGGAACCAGGATGGGTCTATGACCCATAAAGCCTGCCTCACTTCCACCACTGAGGCCACACCTTCTAAATGCTCTACAACCTTCCAGATCAGCACCACAGCTGCGACTAGGAGTTCAAATCCATGAGGCTGCGGGGGACATTTTCTGTGATGACAAGACCTCTGCAGAGGCTCCCTCCCATGGTGCCTCAGAACTCAAAGATGGAATGGTGGGCGCCTAAGCTAGAGCTGGAACCTAGGGAACTTCCTCTCCGGCAGTAGAAAGGACTGTCTCAACGCTGAGGCCAGGCCAGCTGTGGCACTGTGGTCCAGGCTTGACTTCTGAAGCTGGGGAGACAACTTAGTGCTTAAGAGCAGTTGCTCCTCCTGCAGAGGGTGCATGCTAACATGCAAGAAACACACACACACACACACACACACACACACACACACACACTTATGCATAAGTAAAACCAAAAATCTTTAAGGAAAAAACAAGGCACAATTGCTAAGGACCCAAGTGTTGAGGTAGAATCTGGGGCTCTGCCCTGGAGGAGGGCGTTTGTGAATGGGCTGAGGTAGGTGGGTCAGGAAAAGCGCTATGCTCTGTAAAAGCAAACGGGACTTGTCTCCATCCCCATACCCACTCTTAGCACTGAGGCTTTTAGACTTGAGAGGAAAAGATGGTTTTCACTTCAGCTCAAGTTATTTGAACCCATGAGACCCAATAACAAATGAGTCCAGCTGCCACCATGGAACTATGTTCAAGCCTCTAATTGGTCTAACCTGGTCTTGAAGCATCACCCTGACCCATCCCATCCCATACCATGTGCTCTCCCTGAGATCCCTGACTTTTCTTCTCTGGCAGCCCCAAATGCTCAGCCCAAAGAGGACACTGTGGTCCCATCTTCTGTTTGCTAGAGAACATCTCCTTCACAGGCCAGGTGGGTCTCATGGCAGGTCTTTCTGCCTGAATTCGTGTCAGATGGAGGGGTCTGCACTTTGCTATGGAAGGAAGTGTTAATTTGAGGCTTTGATTGTTGGCTGGATAACTTTCCACAGCCAAGGACTCCATGTTGGCAGCACACACCTGTCTTGGGAGGCTAGTGGGCAGTGCAGGAGTGGCAAGGTTTAGACCCAAGCCTCAGACGGGTCCTTCTCACAGCCAAGGCCTCCTGTTCCCCAGCAGGCTTGAATCGGGAAGGTGTTCACTAAATGGAGACACCTCCCTTCCTAAGAAGGAAGGCCCTGACTCCCTACGATAGTAAAGTGAAGAACAGGGAGGTTCTGAGTTTTACCCGTGATGCCAGTTCACTTTGGTTCCTGAATCACCAGACCCGGCTCCTTCCCTTCGCTGTCTGGATATAGTTCTAGAGCAATGGGCTCTCTTCCCTTTGGAGACTTCGCACCCAATGTGTAAACTACAGAACCGAGGGTGGCCATCTCTCTCCAGACAAATGGATTGCTCTGGCCCTGATGGGACAGAAGCCTTGAGTGGGGTGACTGGTAGTGTCTAGGAAGTCAGCAGGCCTTGACTCTTCCTTCCCAGTCCTGAGCCTCTGGCACTGGTCTGCCAGGGCAGGAAGTTTCGATGAGACAGCAGCCATTAGAAGGTTCCCTACAATGTAATGCTAGAGACAGAACTCCATTTTCGGAGGCCCCTGGAGCCAGGTGTGACATAACTTCAGCTCACTTGCTAGATGCCTCCCAACTGGGAAGGACTGAGTACCCATCACAGGATGTGGTGATATCCTGGGGATGAGGGTGTCCACATTGTATCTACTTAGATGCCTTGTGCCACCATAGAAGATGTCGCCTACATAATGGTGTCCTGGGGAGGACATTTAACCTCTCACTCCTTTGTTACTTGGACAGTTGTTCTTCAAGCTCACTGCAGCTGGATCTTGTGGTTCTAAGACTGAAGCCATTTGATTTGTGCTGCTATTGGGGCTAAAGGTCGTCGTTGAAGAACTCACAGAGACCACCCCAAAGGGTGCATCTGTGTAGCCAAAGCCGCCTGGCTAGGGCATCGGGGAGCAGCATTGCGGAACTGTTTAAGTGAATCTTTAGTATCTGCTCCAACACAGTTCACCCTCAGAGACCCCTTTTGAGTGACCCTCAGTTTCCAGAAAGCATCAACTCTTCAGTTGAGGTTGTGTGAGTGGGTTCATGGGTTTGAGCCTCACCCATCTGCCTTCCTATGACCCACTGGGCTGAGCCATCATCCCCAGGGCATCTCAACCAGCACAACCGGGTCGTGTGTCCTCAGCATTTAGCTGGATAAGCTAATCCAAATCAAAGTCCATCCCCTGCCTGTATTAATGCAACAGCAATGTCAGCCTTGAGCCCAGTTATAAGCACCAATGTGCATACAGTGAGCATCATCTACAAAGAAGAAGGACCATGGAGAGGAGCGCTATGGTCACCTTCCAGTCATTAGAACCCCGACTACACAACCACGGGGACCTAACTGTGCCTTTAGTTAGGCAGCTCTTCCTGAACACCCTCAGTTCTGAGGACAGTGTTTCCACAGCTAAGTGGTACCCTTTTGCTTTTATCCACAAAATTCTTCAGGATTTACACCCTTATAAGATTAAACATCCTCAGGAGAAAATTAAGCTGTCTTCTTCTTTTTGCAATCGTCAAGAAACCTGTTTCCTTTATAGAAAGCAAGCATTAGTCTGCTACTCTAAGTAACACTTTGTTGCTACTTAAAGGATTCCATGCCTTTCTGTCAAAACCACTTGGGATTGTTTTCTGTCACCGCTGCTGCTAACCAACCCAACCAGATGGCTTTCCCACACTCACTCCAATCCAAACCTCAGGGGTTTGGTGGGCCACTCATGTATGGCTCGGAACCCTCACCTGCTGGTACACCATGAATCCACAGTGCTCCACCTGCACAATTTTACCAGGGTACTTTCAATAAACTGCCTCGTGGGAACCTTCTAGATTATTCAGTCATGCTTTGGAGTATTGGAAGGGGGACCTCCATCGCCGACATCCAATGTTTTCCTTGGATCATTTTGATGTATTTGAATTTGAAAGTCCCTGCATTAGGGATTTGGGACCCTAGGCTATGGTGAGTGCAAAGGCTATATATCACAGGGAACATAATATAGATGTGTGCTGTGTGCTCTAGATTGTATAGGTGTGTGGTATAGATTGCATAGGTGTGTAGTATAGATTGTATAGGTATATGCTATAGACTGTATAGGATTGTGGTGTAGACTGCATATGTGTGTGCTACAGACTATATAGGTGTGTGGTATAGGCTGCATAGGGGTGTGCTATAGATTGCACAGATGTGTGGTATAGACTGCATAGGTGTGTGCTCTAGATTGCATAGGCGTGTAGTATAGATTGTATAGGTGTGTACCATAGACTGTATAGGTGTGTGGTATAAACTGTATAGGTCTGTGCTCTAGACTGCATAGGTGTGTGCTCTAGATTGCATAGGTACATGCTATGTACTAAAGATGAGATAGACATGTGTTACAGACGCTAGGCACTCCAATATTACTAGAAGACTTGAGAAAGCATCAGGCTTACCTTCCCTCAAGTACAGACAAGGTTAAGGTCATGGCTGTGCACGGGGTGTGCATGGGGCCTGGGGCTGTTTAACTAGAGATGTCTCAGGGAGAAGCCCTAAGCCTCAGGATGTTGCCATTCTCTGAGGGCCTGCAGCCCACCCCAGGGTGCCCACACATCATCAGGCAGATTGATTTTTGGAGTGGCTTAGAATTTCCATTGATTATGAAAATGCAGGGGGTCTGCAAAGCTAGACTATCTAACAATCAATTTTGCAGCTCATCCTCAGTTAACAAATAGGGTGCAGGAAGGAGTCAGACAAGGGGAAGACGGGTGTGGGTCTTCTGGAAATACAGCCAAAAAAACAGGTTGTCAAAAGCTTAATGCCTGAACCAGGTGCTCCCAGTGCCAAATAACTTGAATCTTCAGCACAGATGGCTCCAATTTAAGCTGACTGCTGTCTGGACCAGGTTGGAAACAGGTGGGGGGAAAGGCTACTGTAGAGACATTGGCGTTTTCCTTTATTAATTGTATGCTTTTCCCTCTAATGCCAGGCTGTGCCACCCATTTAAAAGTCCTGTTTGTTTTTGCAGGCATTTACAGAGACACAGAAAAAAAGATTGTTGTCATGGAAACAGCAGGTGCAGAAGCTCTTTCGGTCTTTCCCTCGGAAAACCCTTCTAGACATATCAGGATATCGACAGCAAAGAAAGTATGTTGGGATTTTGTTCTTTGTAATACATGGTAGCTCCCTGGTGCCTCGCTGCCTGCCTCAGTTCTAGGCGGGAATGTAGCAAGGCATCACTCCTCATTCATGAGGACACCCTGTGGAGAGTTCCAAATCACATTGCCTAAACAGGTTGTGGTAGGAGAAAGGCTGGTAGGAAGAACATTCCCACAAGAAGAGCCGAATCAGAACATCTGTACCTCGGTATTCATGGTCAGAATGGTGATGCTCGTCTAGATGTGAGAAGCACGAGCTCATGATATAATGAAAGCCAGCAAAACTCAAGGGGTTGAGCCACAAAGCGGGGCTCTGAAAGTACCTGAGTAGGATCTTCTATCAGTACCTTAAGTGGTAGTGTAATGCCTTTCTTCCTTCTAGCTGCAGACAAGCTAATTATAGTCGGTGGCAGGGTGAAGAGCCCAGGCTCGTCTATTTTGGTCTGAGCTGCAGTCTAATAGTGGGGCAGAACCATTCTTGATTTTTCATAGTAGCTCAGCTTCTTGCATGCAGTTAAAAATAAGCCTGGTCACCCTTCGGAACATGTTACCTTAATATGGCTGTGAATCGAGAGACCCGGTGCGTGGGAGATAGGAGGTGAAGGTCAAGTCATTATAGAAATGGAGGAGGGAGGAGGGTTGGCTTAAGAATGAACAATGATAGAGAGGATTTGGGACTAAGAAAGCGGTCACGCCAATACCCTACAGAGAATCGCCATTTTGTGTTATGTTCTCAAACGTAAACAGATAAATATTCATGTCTTTACTTGCACCTAACAGGTTCCGAAATTCATTTCTCAGTGCATGTACAGAAGCTGTGTTGTTAAATTGGGGGGGCTCATTTGCATAAGTATGACTTACCACTTGAAGGAAACAAGGCCAGCTGGAGTTTGGGAAATGTCTTCGTGACAGATTTACTTAAAAATTAAGATGCTATCACACTCTACTACACAGCACTGATATTTATTATGCAAACATTTAGTTAGCACATGCCCAGTGGTTTCTGAGCACTAAAAATATATTCGTTCGTTCCATCCTCACGACAACCCTATGAAGTAGAACTGCTATTATTAACCTCAGTTTACAGATACATTGATAGACAGAGGCACCGAGGATACAAAGCAAGCTGGCCAGTGTTGGGCACCAGATCAGTACTCCTCACCACCGCAGAGCCAGGCCACTGCTCTGGGCTCAGGCTAATGCACAGAGAGGATATGCCTGCAAATTGATACTACTGCCAGCTCACCAGCCTCCAGCCCTTGGGGGTTGCCAGCTCTGATGGGCTGCAGATCAGTCCTGCATCCGTGGTCTGGATGCAAGGCAAGACCTGCTTCTCAACTGCCTTGTGCTGCGGCCAAGCACCCCATTTCTATGGGCGATACTCCAATTCCCATAGGAAGAAGGTCTCCAGCTCCTGTTGCAGTGGTAGACCCTGCCGTACCAGTTCCTAGAGGAAGCCATTCTGACGTAGAAGCTGAAGATACAGCTTTTAAACTCCTCTCACCAGCAACGCATCCCCTGCCTCTGTCTGCCTTGTGGATCCTTGATCCACATCAGAGGGCTCTGCTGAGGGAGAAGCTCGGACAGAGCCTGAGCCTCTACAGACTGTTATTAGCTAGCTCATGCTAGGTCAGGGCCAGCCTGAGGTCTGCCAAGTCGGAGTCTTTTTATTGACTAGATACGAATGAATTCATTCACCAGTTACGGATGTTCAAAAAGATGGCGCCAGACCCATGAAACACATCCTGCTCTTTGCATTACCTCTGGGATATTTTTACACTGTTAATTTGTTTTGAAAAATCGTTTCTCCCATACAAAAGTAACCGCAGGCAAGCCCCTGCTTTAAATTATCTCACAAATCCCATATTAATTGCTTCTTATTAATGTTATTGTTATCAAAGACTTTTCGTGCGTCTCAAGGAAAGGAAATCAGTGAGACTCAGAAAAGCAGAGAAAGGTGAGGCTCACAGGTGGGGGGCGGGCCTGAGAACGAAAGCTTCATTTGTTCTTTCTCAGGAAGCATAATTGTTTCCTTAAGCTGAATGGTCCTAGCTGACCTCAGAGTTCACTCCCGCTGTCCGCTGTCCGCAGCAGCAACTCTAGGCAAACCTGGCTTTGTAAGAATAACCTTTTGAGGAGGACACCACAGATGGACTCCCATCAGGAAAAAGATGGCCTCTCACAATTCTGCCTCCACTCTGCTGTAACCACCACCTCCACCACTCCAGACCCTGGAATATTCTGGGCTTTACTTCCTTCTCCCAAACAGCTGAGTCCTAACTCTTAGGAATCTCAAGGTTCTCCATCTCTTCAATGGCTTCCCCTAACAGAGCCCTCTGCCCTTTATGTAGCTAGAAAATACTGCCTTGATCCAGGTCTGATTTTCTTGGGTAGTCCCAGCACTTGGGTAACTGAGGCAGGAAGATAGTTTGAGGCTAGCTTGTGCTACGTAGTGAGACCCTGTCTCAAAAAATATTTTTTACAAGCTACAGTGTTGCTTTCTGGAAGAACAAATCATTTTAGTCCAACCCTCATCCACTACTGTTTTGCATATGAAGTACCCTTCTTAAAATCCAGCCAAAGAGGAAAGTGAGAAAAATCTATTCACACTAACTAAGGGGTGCAGGGAGTCTCAGCAGATACTGGTCATCTATCTGCCAGGTGGCCCAAAGTCTGACTTCAGAAGCCAGAGGACCAGTTCTTAACAGATGAGAGCGGAAATCCCTGCTTGCTGCTACTTTTTCAAGTTACCTCCCTGGGGACTCTGATTACATGGAATCACTCTTAGCTCACCTTGCCCTAATTTTCAGCTTTCAATGAGGAAAGGGAAGATGGGAAAAACAAGAGACCAAGAACCCAAGAGAAGAAGAACCTCTTCTTCTGAATGGAATCTCTTGACCACAAAAGCCTAGAAGAAGATAGACTTCCTGGATTCCTTTCCTGACCTTTCCTAAGAAATTTAGGAACTCTGGGAGCTTTTGCACTGCCACCTCAGACACACTCACACACAACCATCTCTGGCTCAGGAAGTGAGTGCTGTGAAGGGCACCCTGGACCTCCAGCAGCTAAGTCAGCTCCTCTGCACGGACTCCTCACAAGCTTGCTGAAAACTCCCCAGCTTAGCAACCAAGCGACTCTGCTCCATCTAGTGGCCGTTGCCCGAAATGCATGTCCTCTCCACCCTCCTGAATAACTAAAGCTGCCTGACTCCCTTGGAAAGAATGTGCCAGTTCCTGAAGCCTCCCAGAACCCCGGGGCTGCTGGAGGCTTCTCCGCTGAGCTCATCCGACCCCACCGGAAGCAGTCTCCTGCGTGGACCCGAAAAGTGGAGCCTTGCCAGCCCTGGTGAGGCCCGCCCTGCAGGAAAGGCCTGGGGAACGAAGAGTCGGGACTATCCTAGGGTGTGTGGGGTCAGCCACACACAGTGGCCTCTCATTTGGAGAAATATCACGATGGCCTATTTTCAAACAGCATTTACTGTGCAAAACGCTGACTCCTTGCCCCGGGCCTGGGACCTAAGGGGCTGAGGAAGACACATACAGTCCTTTCTTCCAGAGCTTATATTTCAGTCGGGTCCTCCATCCAAGACTGCTTACAGACAACCTGATCAGAAACGAACCAGGCCATAAAGGAAGGAGCACCAGAATGGAATCAGATCCAGTTCTGATGCTGACTCTACTATTTTGCTTTGTGACTTCTTGAAAGGCACCATTCCCTCATGCAGAGACCCACAGGTTGGACGAGACAAGAAGAGTAGGCAGGAGAATATTTGGGCTCCCCTTTTGGGTTCATATTTGAGTGCTGCCCCCTGCTGGCTGTGTGGCAATAGCAAAACTCTCAAGCTTTCTGTTTTTTCCTAGCTGTAAAGATTAGGAAACCTACTTCATAGGGTTGTCGTGTGGGTTAAGAGTAGTGCGCAAGCTCCAACATCTAGCATATGCTGTCGTTTTTAGATACTAGGTACAGTTTCAATCATAGCCTATTATTGGCACCCCCAACCCTCTTAACTGTCAGTCCCAAAGAGGCTGGAGCATGCCAGAACCTCTGGATTCCTTCTCTTTGCTCTCACAGTCGTGGCTTTGGGCAGTCCAACTCCCTCCCGACAGCCAGCTCTGTGGGCGGCGGCATGGGTAGACGGAACCCACGACAATACCAGATCGCATCTCGGAACGTCCCTTCCGCCCGCCTTGGTCTCTTGGGCACCAGTGGATTCGTCAGCTCTAACCAGCGCCACACCGCTGCCAACCCCACCATCATGAAACAAGGAAGACAGGTTTGTTCTGCTCTGGGGAGCAGGGAGGTTGACCAAGCTCAGGGGCTGAGTCTGTAAGATGTCCCCAACCCAGTAGCTGAGCTGATGCTTCCCAGGTAACCACTCTTTGTGTTGTTTCCCTGGAGACTGAAAAACCCATGGCTGTTGCTTGGGGAAACTAGTGCTACATTAATCTCTGGGACCCTTGTAGACAGGCATGCAAGGACTACTTCTGTTTGATCTTTGCCCTGCCCCAACATATCCCGTCACCTTCCAGGTCTGGGTGGGCATTTAATAAGCTTCCTTTGACTTTTTCCTCATGGTCCCAGCTACAATGGTTGAGTCCACAGGATTGTTTGGGAGACTGTCCCTTGCTGTTAGATTGACAAGGACCTCTCTATTCCGTGAGCCCAACCTTGCCTTTCCCTAAATGTTTGTTCCCTCAGCCCCATGGGACAGTAGAGATTGGCCTTGGTTCTGGGGACATAAAAGCAGGCCCGATGAGAGGTTGGCTTTAAAACAGAAACACTTCACCAGGAGGAGGCTGGTGGCATTCCCTCCCAAAGGGAAGGGCATGTCTGAGAAGCCCTGATATCAGTTCTAGGCAAGGTCACCACAGGACACATGAGCTGCATGATACAGGCCTGTTGTCAGTACTGACTCTTCTTTTCTCTCCTCAGTGTGGAGTAAATTTGGGGACTCTCAAAATCAAACAAGAGCCCTAAACTCATTGTACTGTTTGCTACAAGCATTTCTAAGACACCCTCCATCACTCCCTTTTAGAAACAAAGGGAGTAAAAAGACTTCCAGAGATGGGGAGAGGGAAAGGTGGCCAGGATAAGGTCAAACTTACAGAAAAGCCTGGGGATGAGCGTCAAATGGGCGGGTCTAAGCCATCTCTCTAAGTGCATGCCGGGTAACATGGACCTTTCCAGAACTCTCCTGGGATACCTGCCTTATGAGTTCCAGCTGCAGCTCTGCCTCCCTACTTCCCCACAGGATCTGGACTAACACTCCCCTCTTGTATGTCCCTCCCTAGAACCTCTGGTTTGCCAACCCCGGGGGCAGCAACAGCATGCCCAGCCGCACACACAGCTCCGTCCAGAAGACCCGCTCGCTGCCCGTGCATACTTCCCCACAAAACATGCTGATGTTCCAGCAACCAGGTAGGGCCTGCCTGTCTAGCACACGCTTCCTTCCCTCTCTCTCCCCTGATGCAGGAGGGAGGCCAGGATGCCAGAATAGATGCCCTGGTGACCTAGCCGGAAAGTGCTGAGCCTCAACTGTCACCACACATTCTTTAGAGCTGCCCAAGCCTTTCCTTTTTTAAACCCATGCCTTGCCAGCCTGAGTGGAGGCTGCCTAGCCAGGAGCCAGAGCCTGAAGTCCCAGCGCCGGTTGCAGTCTGATGGGGATATTTCTGATACTTGTCAGATATCTAGATTCCAGACTGGTTAAACCAGTGATGGCTCTCCCTGGAAGAGATCTGTGTGGAAAGAGAGAGGAGGGGGTAGGGGGAAGAATGTGCAAAGAGAGGAGAAGACATGAAAGAGAAAAACTTAAATGTTGGTGTCACTGTGGAATTGCATTGGAAAACAGAGCCATTGTTTCTTGATTCAAGAGTAACTTGACACAGTGGATTCAAGGCCCGATGGGGAGACATGGTCTCAGTCACCCTGCCTCCTAAAACAAGCTCCTGGAATCATATACAGCAAATATATCCTTGAAACCTTTCTCTGTGCAGGCACGGACTCTAGACTCCAGACTTGCACAAAACCACCCAAGTCATAGCTACTCTATCAAGATGTCCCCACCCCCAAGGAACAAACAAGGGATGCACCCTCTGTTGGGGTAACCTCAGCCACATCTCACAGCCTGGAGCACTGTGTACCAGAAGCAATTGTTAACAAGGCTTTTGATTTCAGTGTTCCTGCAAATCTTTGAGTATTAGAACTCTACAATATCTGGGGCTTTTCTTTCCCCTCCCCCCTCCCCATAAAGATTTTTTTTTCCCTTGGATGTTGCAAACCCCTCCTTGCGGCCTTAAATCCCTCATAATAGCCAAAGCACAGCAACAATGCCTACTTCCGGTTTCCGGTTGCTGATGACCTACTGAGCTAACCAAGGGCTCCCTCCAGGCTCTGCCCACTCACACTCAGCACCTTCTGGGTGGCTCCTCTGCGACATGGCCATGAAGGGTGAGGCAGATCAGACCCACGATCCAGAATCCCTCAATGAGGAGAAAGGAAGCTGTGGAAAGTCTCTGCTAAGGGTACAGAAGCTTTGGCCTTTGCTAGGCTTCCAAGAGCACTTCCTGCTAATCAAACAGTGACTTTGAACACCGGTCTTGCTTCTTGGCTTCATTCATAGAAATGCTTCTCACCTCCAGGCCAGACCAGAGTTAATCTGTGAGGCGGAACCTGGATGTGGGCCTTTCTAGTCAGAGGAACCCATTCCGGTCAGCCATGGGGTCTTCTCGGGGCTTATGGGTAGGTGCTGAGACTGAACTTTAAGGATTGTATTAGCAAAGCAAAATGTGGATTTCATCTTTACACAGCTAGGAGTAAATGTGAGCATAAAATGGACAGGATGGGAACCCCCAAATGCTTGTCTTGGGTACAAGGCATGTTTTTCTCCTGGCTTCTTAATGTTTGAAAGCATTCCCTTAAATTCACGCTCCCAAACCCTGAAAACTACCACAAAGTCTAAAACGGCATTGACTTTGTGAACTTCAAAATAATTGCCTTACAAAGGAAGACCACCTCTGGGGAATATGGAGAAGCCTCTGGGTATGTAATCAGTCACCTTGCTCAGTTCTGCTGGTGGGTCCTCCTTTCCCACATTCCATAGTCAGGACTCTCAGACACTGCCTGTGGTGGCTCTCTGCTTTATTTCTTCCTGGACAGGCATCAAGTGTGCCTTGGTTCCATTGGGAAGGCCAGCATCTCACTGCTGACTCTGGCTGGCCACTGGGATAAGGAGGAGCACTATGCAGGGCCTCCTGGAGTGAGGGGGACAAGGTCTGAGACACCAAAGGTTGCCTGGGCACACCTGTGGTGCCCAGCAAGAATGCCACATTGCCCAGAGGTGGGGTTCTTTCTCATCTAGAAATCAAACTCAGAAATTGCTTGGAGATTGATCCTTCCTTTTGGAAGCAGTTGTTTCTGTTGAGCCAGGCTCAGTTGACCTTGGACTTCAGTCAGCGATCTTAAGGTAACTTGATGTTTAGAGACCATTGAAGGTTCCTTACTTGGCAAGAGGACCAACAAGAAGGAGCAGAGGGGCCTGGAGCAGGCTTTTCCACAAGAAAACCACAGGTAGGGTAGAACTCACATTCTGAAAATGGCACACTTCACTTGCACAAAACCGCATGCAAAGAAAGCTCTCTAGAACCAGAATAACTGTGTGCAAGATGGTGAGATTGTACCTTTCAACAGCACCATTTCACCCACCGAGTGACACCTACCTGCCTTCTATATCATACCACCCCTATATACTGGCTTGTGATTGGAGTCCTCCATCCTCAGAATGCTGTGTACCTAGAAACACAACCCCCTGAGCTATGGTCCTTCATTTCCTTCTCAGTATGATGCCTTTAAAAATAATGAGGACAGGAAGGATGTCACTAGTGTCCTGAGTCCACTAGGGGAATGACAGGAACTACTGTGCAGAGACAGAGGCCAGAATCGGGACTATTCAAAGTATGTGGTGGACATTGTTCTCCGCCTTCCTAATAAACCTAAGCAAACAGCTGGGCTGTGGTTTAGAGACAGGAGGTAGGGGAACTAGTCAATGAGTCAACCTTACTCCAGCCATGAATCCAACTGGGGACCCCCCTTCCTATTCTGAGAGTCCACCTGGGCAAAATGGTCCTCTACCATATCATCTGACCTAACGTTACATAGATGTGTGGGTCCCAGAGGATAGCTGCAGCATCCCCGCCACCACCAGCAGTGACATCGTAAGGTGCAGCTTGTTGCACTCTTCTACTGGCCGCAACCTTTTCCCTGTGGTCAGTCTTCTCACCCCCAGTGGTTCTCTGTATCCCACCTGGGCTAGATCTTGTCCTTATTGCCACCTCTGAGTCCTCTGTCCCTCCAGCAGTCTCGCTATACACACAAGTAAAAGGCCCGTGTAGCCGCGTAGCACGCAGGCTAGGTGGTCAGCCACCAGATGGGTCTCGCAGGTTTCTTTGATTGCCCAGCCTGTTGCATATTCTTAAGTCCGAGTGGAATCGTACCTCACAGACTATGTTGTAAAACTGCACGTGACACTCAGCCCAGTGGCTGTTTCTGCCTGGAACAAGCCAGCTGAGTTTTTAAAGGACTCTGACAGAAGTCCCTAGAAGAGATGGCCAGCGGCTCCTTTCCAGAATCTTCTGAGATTACAGTGCTCTGTACAAGTGGGACTTCTGAAAAGGCACAATTTAAGTTGCAAGTTGGGGCTAGAGAGATAGATGACTCACTGGTTAAGAGTCTTACTGCTCTCCTAAAACACCCAAATCCAAAGTATTGGTAACATCATGTCCACATGGAAAGGTTCCAGTTTTTGGCTTTTTCCAGCAGCTCCAAGCAGTAGACTTCCTGGAGACAATCGTGAGATGGCTCAAGCCAGTCCTTCCTATTGCCCTACTGAGTGCTTGCAGCCCTGTCCCTGTGATGCCTCTGAGACCTACATGCTAACATGTATCTACCATCCTGCAGCACAACCTGATTGTCCTTTGGAGCTAAATTTAAGCAGCACATGACTGAAGGGTGTTAGCTTGAGACAGAAGCCCCCATCTATTCGATCAGCCTCTCTGATGTGTGCGGCAAGACACCATCGGTCTGTTTTCATCAAGCACACAATTAAAAAGTCACACTGTTAAGGTTCTCTGCAGCAGGAACATATGGGCTTCACCAAGACTTGGAATTCTTCAACGCTGCTCTGTGAGTGACGGGGAGCATGTCAGAGTGAAGAGGGGAGACAACGATTTTCCCACCTAAAAGAGCAGCCACAACGACGGCTTGGAGACTCTGGAGCTGAGAGCCCTGTGTTTTTCAGCCTCCTTCCTGGAAACACGCAATCCCAGGCTTGGAAAATGGCATTTTGCTGCGCGTTGGCAAGAACTCCTGCAGCTGAGACTCTTCTCTCCAAATGTCGAGCGTCTTTATTTATCCAAATCTCTCCACAGTGTTTGTTTAAAGGGGAGCGCTAGAGAGTAAACGTACTCTTGCAGCGGGCATATGGATGACTATAATTGCTGAAGTTTGTTTTTTTTTCCCCCTTCCGTATTTGCTAACTAGCTATATATAAAATTCTGTTTCTATTTTATAGGTTTCACACCCCAAAGGCTGCTAATTTTTGCATGCATATGATTTTCACATGAATGGATGAAAATACAAAAATACTCTTCCCCTGGGATGGTCTAATTGGCCCAGCCCTTCCCTTAGCGGCAGCTCCTAGGTGGGCTCAGGAGAAACTCCTCCCGTCCTCTCTGGCTCCCATCTTCCCTAGAAGCCTCAGAGGCCTCCGTCTGCTCAGGAGTTGGCCCAATTGTCTTCCAAACCTCATGGATGCTGCAACTTGCCACAGAAAGGTCACTGTCTGCTGCTTGGAGCGTTTTGTATTGACCAGTTCTGCAAGCCCTTCTCTGAGAACTTGAAAGGATGAAAATGACACCTGCCTCTGAATTGGCTGACGGGGGAGCACAATTTGAAAGAGAAGAGCTTTTAAAAAAAAAAAAATGTTTTCTAATGATTGTGTGTGTGGGGGGGGGGGGTGTGCATGGCCTAGCATGAGTATGGAGGTTAGAGGATCACTCAGGAATCAAACTCAGTGCAGCAAGCCCCTTCAATCACTGAGCCATCTCGTCTACCCAAGAAAGGAGATGTTTATAGCTAATTGGATACAACAAACATTCTGGTTTAGCCATCAATTTCAACTTGTTTTCTCACCAATCAACAGCACTTGTCCCCTCAACTGTGTGCCCTTGTTGTAAGGAGTGAAAGAGCAAGCAAACAGCCTACCTTTCCATGACACCCCCTTCTCATTGCCAGGTGGAAATAAATCCCAAGGGATTTCCCAAGGTCACATAGGGAAGTAGTGGCAGGACGTCCCAGACACTGGAACACAACCCTTGCCAGCACATGCTACAGGACTTCTTTTCTGCCTCTGTCCATTGGATGTCGTCGTTTTGGGCGGCTGGTGGTAGAAGAGAGAGCTAGATTTAGAAGAACCAGATCTAGACAGTGAAACCGCTGTCGCTGTCTGCTAGATGCTTCTAGGTGCTTAGAGGCATCTCAAGGTTCCACAGGAGGAGGGTTGAAATAGAGTTAACACCAAGTGCCAGTCAGAAAGAGGAGGTCCCCAGAGCTGCCTTCTATGGGAGGGAGGGACCAGTAGTGCCTGAAGATAGGACACCCAGAGGCTCCAGGGTCATGCATTGTCTGTGGCTGTGTGGAGCTGACCCTTTCTTGCCATGGAGGGAGGGTCTCAACTCCTCCAATCAATGTGCCTAGAGACTTGAAAGTGGTGAACAGTCGTGGCAGGCAGGAAGACATGGGTCTCTCCTAGCCCTATGTTTCCTACCAAGTTTTGATTAGCTACCAGTATTCTTGAGCCCCACTGGGGACTGAGTTTGTTAGGCAATAAAGGAGCTGGCATAGCAGAAGCATCAACACAGTCCCTCACTCAAAAGGGGAATGTGCTGGGTTGGTGCTGCCCCTCACCATAAAGCAGAATTCCACAGGCTGGGTTCCAGACTGTGTGACTATTGCTAAGCCACGCCCCAAGCACATGAGCCCTAATCTAGGAGGGGCAGATGTGTGAAACATCTGGTGCTGATACAAAGAAAGAAAAGAGGAAAAGAATGTTAGGGGAAGGTGCTTTCAAGAAGACAGTTAAGGCTGCAATAATGGCTCTGTGGTTAAGAGCACTTACCGCTCCCTCAGAGGACCCAGGCTCAGTTTGCGGCATCTTTTTCAGGCTCCTTACATGACCTAACTCCAGCTCCGGGAATCTGATGCCATCCCCTGGACTCTGTGACCACCGAATGAATATAAACTAAACAAAAACAAACACAAATCTTTGGGACTGAAGAAAGCTCAAAGATTAAGAACACTAACTGCTCTTTGAGAGGACTCAGCACTCATATGGCAGCTTACAACTGTCTGTAACCCCATTTCCAAGGGATCTGACACCCTCACATAGAGATACATGCAGGAAAACAAAACAAAAAAACACACAAACAAAAACAATGCACATAAAATAAAAAATTTAAAGAAGAGGAGGAGGAAGAAGAGGAAGAAGGAGAAGGGGAAGAGGAGGAAGAAAGTAAATCCTAAATAATAATAATTATGGAGTCATGGAATGACTAAGTCAGGGGAACACTTGTGGGCTGACACCGAGGCAGAGAGAACAGCCATGCAAAGGCTCTGGGGAGAAGAGGGTTTGTGACGGAGCAGAGGAAGAGGGAGTGTTATGAGGACAGGGCTGTAAGGAGGCCTTGCAGGCCATTACTGGGGTTGGCACTTAACTTTGTGGGAAAACCATCACAGGGTCGGAGCAAGAGTGAGGGCCTGGGACTGGCACGGGCTATTTTAGTCATCAGTTTGCTTCCAGCTGCTTATGTCTATAATGGGCTCTGCAGCTAACAGACCTCAGAGGCGGTTACTCATCACGCTGGCCCTGAAGGTTCCCTTCAGCCCTCCTAAGTGGAGGCACACTAGACACCTATCCTGGAACCAGGTGACATCATGCCTACTTTCTCCTCGTCTTGGGCGTCCCAGTAATCAATGTACCCTTTTCTTCCTGCAGAATTTCAGCTTCCCGTGACTGAACCTGACATCAACAATAGGCTGGAGTCCTTGTGCCTCAGTATGACGGAGCATGCCCTGGGAGGTCAGTATGCCCTCCCCCACACACCTGGGGCAGCTTAGGGGAATAGGAAGGAAGGAAGGTGGTCTGACAAGACAGGAAGAGAGCAGCTGTGAGGTGCCATGGACCCCTTCTCTGCAATCTCTATGCTCTGTTCCCTTCCTGGAAGATGAGTCAGGGAACTGGAGGCCAGAGAGACCAACACCATCCCTCAAGCCCTGGAAGCTCCATCCCTCATTACACACTGGAACCCCACAGCAGTGGTCCCAGCCAAATGCAGGAGCTGAAGGCTCAGACACACACAAGGCATGGCTTCCAATGGGAGCACCCCCAAGGCACTGGCTATGTTCCCTCTCGGCACTGGATCCACCAGTCTGGGCCAAGCATATCCCAACATGCTCTAAAAATAGAATTTTTGAAACAAAGATCCCTGCTTGTTTTTCTAGCTCCCTGTCGCAAATGGCTTGTGTGACGCTGGAACCCCAAGCTATCTGAGTTGTTCTTTGCCATGTGACAGGCTGCATACACCCACATGCCCGAATTAGAGCCAGGAACATGCTCCCTAAGTCAGATGCCCCAGGATCTCATCAGTCTGACCTGCATTCCCTGTTATGCCTGTCCTGGGGGCTTTAGGTCCAAGCTCAGGGGTGTCTTCCCAGCCCTGCACATTTATGGGGAATTGGCAGGAACAGAAGAGTTGAGATGTCTACCTTCCCAGCCACCCATTTCTGTCCTCTTCCTCGTGTGAGCCTCTGACTCAGGCTGCCATGAGCCTTCCCAACATCCCCTTCTGCCTGGATGTGCCTCTCTGCCCCAGAAATGGGCCACCTGAGATTCATTGCCACACCCAGGGCTCAGCTGAGCATCCTCTGGCAGCAGCGGTTAGAGAGGCTGATGTCACCTACTGCCCCTGAAAGCTTCGTCCCCAGGACCCTCCGCCTTTGGCTTTTAGATGTTTAATCTCTATATGCTATGGATTGTGTGAAATACAGTCTTTTCCTGAAACCAAACAGAAACAAATACTCTATGTGGAACAGAGGAAAGGACTGGAGCGCCCCCAACTGACTTAACTGTCAGGAGGGAGCTCAAGGGCCCACGGCTATCATGACTCTACAAGGCTTCTGATCAAACAGAAAAGATCCAGGGAGCCCTATTTGCAAACAACTGTTCCATCCCTCTGGTCACTCTGGTCCTGGTTGTCTCACAGCGTCTCTGGGAGCTGTCACCAGCTCCTCTTCCTACTGTGTCAGCAGCCCCTTGGTAAATAGTGGGAGACCAACCAAGAACTGACATAACTAGGGTGTAGCCGGTCAGTGGTAGAAGTGCACATAAACACATCCATAGGAACCCAGTGTGCGGCTGCCCCTCAGCCACCAGCTGCCTGGGGAGCCTGGTGCCCTCCACTGCCTCTGAGGGTCAGCAAAGAAAACTGACCTTCCCCTGCAGGGCCTGATAGACCTCAGACAACTGGCATTTGGAAGCTCTTATCAAATGGTTAAGTACTGCCATTATTGTCATTATCGAAAATGCCAAATACTCTTTATTCGGGGGAAGTTTTCATTGAACAGACTTCTATTTTCACAGAATACCTCTTGGAACTGATGAGTTTTCACTAATGTTCTCATCTTGTTAATCTCCTAAGCCTTTTTATTGCTGTGGGTCACCCCCCCCCAAATAATCCCCTCTTATGGGTAGCCTCCTCCTAAGCCATTTCAGGGGCAGAGGACGCAAATCAAGTTAAAGGTGGCCCTGCCTCCAGTGCAGGAGCACTGTGGTCTCCAGCTATGGCAGTGTCTCTATGGGCCAGCCCTTTCCAGGTCCCAGGGGAGATGACCTTGCTGGGAACATCATGCAGACAAATTAAGTCATTTTATAGGAAGACAAATAGCAAGAGGAAAAGCACAGTAGCAGTTTCTCTGGGGTTGGAGAAACAGCTCAGTGGACAAGGTGCTTGCTACACAAACCTGAGGACCTAAGATCAAATTGCCAGAATTCATGTAAAAAGCCACGTACTGTAGCATGTGCCTGAAATCCTAGCACTAGAAAGTGGACCCAAGCAGCTCCAGAGAGTTATCAGGATGGCCAGTCTAGCCAAGTTAGTGAGCTCCAGGTTCAGTAGACTGTCTCAAAAACTAAGATGGAGAATAATAACTAAGGAAGACACCTGATGCTGACCTCTGGCCTCCACGCACACAGACACGGACACTTGCACATTGTGCACGTACATACAAAAAAAAAAACCTATAAAATGAAGGAAGGAAAAAATCCTGTGCTGTGACTCACGGATGCAGGGGGAGGGCACCACATCATCTGTATCCCAGATGACCATCCACCGTGCTCCACAGTGCCAACTTGGAGATGCTTCTGATGTCTCTGCTCTTCTCTGTTTCCTTGGTAACTGCTGCCCTCGCTTGTGGAAGCTCCTTTTCTCTTAGCCTTCCTTTCCTCTCTTCTTTCCATGAGGCCCCTGCAATAAAACACAAAAGGACACCCAGGTAGAGGGCTGTGAATCTTTCCTCAGGCTCTCTGGGGTTTGCCTATGGTGTGTGACCTGAGGTGTTCAGAAAAGATGATCCTCCAAGCCGCTTATAGAGGGCTCTGGAAGCTACAGAAGGAAGCTCCACTGTTAGAGTGAGAGGCCTGTACTAAAGGGACACAGCCCTTCCTCAGGGGTTCTGAAGTTTGCACTCCCCCTCCTCTTCTGTCTGTCCTTCTCCACTCACCCCTTCCCCAAGCCTTATCATCCCCACTGTCCCAGATGCAGAGACTCTATGCAAATTATTTCCTCAAGGCACTAGGATGGGTGGTAACTATAAAACCTACGGTGCTTGCCTGTGTGTGGCACCCCCTGAAGCTGTCAGTGTACAGCTTTCTCGACTGAAAATAGTAAGCCTGATTTTCCTTGGAAGACATATCACATGGTTGAAATTCAAGCCTTGGACTTGAGCTAGTTGAGATTTTCACACTCCTGGCTCCTCACTTTCACAACTATGAAGATTTAGCATTAATGTGTGGGCCAGAGAGCTAAGCAAGAGTGTGCCCTACTTCTAGAGATGTCTCAGACATCTCCACAACAGAGGGACCTCTACACACACTGCTTCTCTCCTAAGATTGTTGAGCCCTATGCACAGGCTCAGGATGACACCACAGAAAGTCAGTTATTGATTGTGTTCATACCTGTAGGCTAGCTGATGTTCCAGTGCCCCAAACTGGCAGGGGCCACTGTTTCCCTTCTGAAAACTCTCTCCCTAACTTTCACACGTATGCTTGCCCATTCTTACATGGACAGAGAGAGGGGTGGGAGGAGAGAGAGGGCAATTAAAATTTGGAAAATCTAAATAAAATAAGATCAATGGACTTTATCAAAGTCAGTGTCTTCACTGTAATGTCCTGTTAGACCTTTGCAAATTGTCACCAGTATAGGACCTGAAAAGATACCCATGTGATCTTGCTAGATCATTTTTTTTTTTTTACAAAAGCATGTGAACCTATAATTATCTCAGTGAAATTTTCAACTAAAAAAATGTCTCTTCCAAGTCCCTGCTAGCAGAATTGCCAATATAACATTTCCGTATGGAGGCCAGGAAATCCCTGCAGTGGGCTCACTGCTTTTCCATGTCACCTAGGTCCCCAGCTTTCCCTGGAATGCTCAGGCACTTCTAACTTCCCCTTGGGTCTTGTATAGTAACTAGAAATGCTTCCTCCACTAGGCCTAGCCATGGTGGGAACTGGGCTGGCCACGCTGGCTGGCCTCTAGAGCTTGGCAGAGCCAAAGATGGCCTCTGTAGCTAGCACATCAGCACCCTCACCCAGCAGTTACTGGATACCATCCTTTCTACCCATGATGGCCAGTCTGTGCCTCTCTCTGCCTACGGTACGAAGCCCCATCAGCTCCAACATGCACCAGCATGGTGCCTCTTCACTGCCCCTCTGCCACAACCCTTGTCTCTCATCAGACCATCTGACGCTTGCCAGGGAAGCCAATCAGAGCCATATAGCATGGCTCTACTGTGATTAGGTCCTCCAGTACCCCTCTAAGGTTCTTTGATGGTTGGGGATGCTGCTGGGGACTGTTAGAACCCTTGTGAAAACAGACAGCAGAGGAGTGGGTGGGTGGGTGGGTGGGTAGGTAGGTGAGTGGGTGGGTGGGCAGATGGGTGAGTGGGTAGGTGGGTAAATGAGTGGGTAGGTGGGTAGGTAGGTGAGTGGGTAGGTGGGTGGGTGAGTGGGTAGGTGGGTAGATGGGTGGATGGGTGGGTGAGTGGGTAGGTGGGTAGATGGGTGGATGGGTGGGTAGATAGGTAAATGGGTGGATGGATGGGTGAATGGGTGGATGAATAAGTGAGTGGACAAGTGGGTGAGTACGAGAGCAAGTGAGTAAGTGAATAAAGCCTTCATCTCAGAGACCAGTGTGCTTAAGGTTCTGGCAATGCTGGTAGAGAGCTGAGCTATTCTGGTTTTGCTCAGAAGTACTCTGGTTTCCTCCGCAGACGGGGTTGACCGGACCTCCACAATCTAGAAACTGAAGATGACAGTGACCGCGCTGGCCGTGAAATGGACTGCTGCGGGCCCAGTGTCAGCCATCTTCAGGGTTGCAGAGACTCTTCCAAGACACTTTGCAGCCTTTTTCCCCTGGTCCCTCGCCCATTTTGATTTTGTGAGAGCGTAGGTCATCCTTGTAAACATATCAGTAGACCTGGGGTTGATTATGTTGTCATTTGTTTCTGTCACGGGATGGGACGGTATGCAGGGTGGGGAGGGGACTCTTGGGGAATGTGGGGCTGGGAGGGGGTGGAGGGATGCTAGTGGCTTCCTGGATGGAAACGGAGTGGGGAAGAGTATTGCTAGAAGAGATATGCAAGAGACACACAGGAGGGAGGTAGAAGCCCTGCCCTGGGGAGTCTTCTCAGAGCCCAGCTTCACAGTCATGCAGAAGACAGAGGACACAAGCAAGCAGAGCAAGATGGCAGCTGGCCTGTTTGTGTCTCCCCTGACTGGATTTCCTTGAGGCCCGGCTTGAAAGAACCAGAAGAGAGGGCTCTGTAGCACCAAGGGCAGGAGGAAGAAATTCCCTCCAGCAAACTTTCAGATAAACTTTGATTTGTGTATTGTTTACATAAGAATTTTAAAGGGTACATAATGTGTAGAGTGTGGATAGAACTTCTCATACTATGGTTTTTGTAAAAGACTGATTATTGTTATGGATTCATTCTGTCTCATCTATTTTTATAATAGCAGCAGGGTTGTCTTTAAAAACAGCTGCCAAGCTCTGCTTCTTGGGAAGATGATTTCGGTCAAGTAGGCCTCAAGTTGCCATCTTCCACCGTGAGGTGGGAGGAGTGTGTGGACAGGTTTGGAGGAGAAGGACGTGTCTGGGATAGACAGAGTACTAGGCATGGACACCGGGATGATGGAACCGAGTGATCAGTTATGGATTTGCTCATAGGTCACCCAGAGATGATAAACTGGGCAACCTCTCTGGGCTGGATTTGCATCCCACCCAAGGCCTGTTTTGCTTCCCACCCTCCCCACAGGCTCCATCCTACCACCCCAGTCTCACTCCACAGACACACACGTGGGTACAAGTCCCTCTAGAGAAGGAAAGACACAGGTAGATGGTTTTCTTTTGCATGAAGCCTGACACTAGAATATTTGTGATGGAGACTTTGCAGGAACCTAGGCCTGGGAGCTGTGTCTCTTTTCACTCCATCTCTGCCAAAGAAGAATGGCCCAGCAATAGTGTCACAGAGAGGGCCTCATGGTCCAGCTCCACCATGAGGGGAAGGGGGAATGAAAGCAGAAGCAGGAAAGGTTAAATCATGAGAGACGTGGTGGCTCTCTCCATGCATGTGAGTCAGATTTGCGTTGTGGGATGGTTTATCCACCACGCACAGGAAAGAGAAAACACGTACACGTACATTACACAGTTCGAGATTAACTGTAACACTGTGCAGGAATAGATCTATTTCTTAAGGGCAACAAAGAATAGTTCAGAATTTAATGCAATGGAGGATATCACAAACGATCAAAAAGAATTTGTGTGCCGCCCTGGAGAATTAGTTGTGTAAATGTGACAGTATGAGAAGTATCCAGAGGCATGATCTGGGACATAATATAAGGCCTATTTATTAAATGAGTGAGACTGATTCCTCTTTAAAAAAACAAAAGTGAAGCTTAAAACCAGACCATGCAAATGACTTTGCCTGTGGTTATTTTTTTTTTTTTCAAGTTAAATGAAGTGCACACAGACTCTAAAGGCCTTAATAAAAATCCACACAACTTTGTTTGCCTGTCAAGATTACAAATGTACTACCTAGCCCAGCCTTGGATGCTACAACAGAGATTTTGAAGTCCTTTTATAGTGCAGGGCCAAGGGCACCCTAAGAAGATAGAGCTTTTAGTGGGCACGGAAGACTTGGATACA
The DNA here is from genome assembly GCA_028551405.1 of Uromys caudimaculatus. NCBI lineage: Eukaryota > Metazoa > Chordata > Mammalia > Rodentia > Muridae > Uromys > Uromys caudimaculatus. The sequence goes on along the minus strand of CM052708.1, from coordinate 67,919,216 downwards.
TGATGCCAGCAGCACTTTACAACAATAGAAACAAAAGATTCAGGACATCCTTGGGTGGCCAGGTCTTGAAGATGCAAATCCATGTGCAGAAAGAGGCAGCATGTAGTTTTTATATAGAAAGAGATTTTTTTTTTAACCAAGTGCCATTACCATTTATCCCTTGTGTCCTTTTTCCAAAGAAGCTCAGAGTTGGGGAAGGAGCTGGGATGGGGGATCACATGTAAGGCAGAACAGGTTAAAGTGTCGAAGGTCAAAGGTAAGGCTAGAGGGTCTGAGGACGTGTTTGGAGGATGCCGGGAAGGTTCACAGAGAGGAGCCACAGGACTCCTCGTCCTGTAGGAAGGAGAAGGTGTTCAAGTCTGCCACACGCAACACACGTACCCATAAGGACGTGGGATATTCAGAAACCAGTTTGTGAACACAATCACACGAGCGTGAATCTTTTAAGAGGAAGAAGACCATAGAGTATATTTGCAAATCTGAATTTCTATTTATTCCTTCATGAATATAGAAGCAATGGTTATCTGATTATTAGAGATATTATTTTGGATATGTTACTTATTAACTCGCTATGGCTGGTAACCATGATAAAGTCTGTTATTAGTAACAACATAATTCTTTTTTTAAAAAAGAAAAGCTTATTTTTCATTGACTGTATAGATTCATCTACTTAGTTGTGGTTTGCTATGTTAGTGTTTTTATTTTTTTTCTTTTTTAAGTTGTGTTCTGATGATTTTTAAGAGCCTCTCCCCCACCTTGATTTGAGTCCTGTGTTGACTGCAGGTATACAGCTCAATTTAAAAATCCTAAAGCAAAGTAATTTTATTTATAAAAAGAGTCAAACAGTTGCATGCCTGAGGCTGTGAGGTCAGACCTTTAGGAATGAGCTGCAGTGCCTTTTTTTGTATTTACCCATTGACCACCCTGCCCCCATGCAGCTGTTTTATATTAAATAGTAAAGGTTTGAAACTTTCTGAGTAAAATCTATTTCACTGCATATGTTCTCCCGTCTCTTCCACCCCCCCCCGCACCCCCCACCCCGCTCTGATTTAAGCAGCATGTCTCTGCATTGTCTGAGGCACAGTGCTGGTCTACAATATCATGGGTGATGTTTTATTGGTGCTTTTTGTTCATAGTGTTTTCTTACCAGAAAACAGTAGGAAGAAACACAAACTGTACAAGACACAAAACGATGCTGCTGATGGTTTGGGTTTTTTTGTGTTTTTTCCCCCCACATGCTTTTGAGTTTCACTTTTTTATACACAAATCCAGCAAGCAAAGTAGCTGCTGGTGGGTCCTGCCTGCCAAGGGCTGCTCTTTGCACCAAGCTCTCAGCCTGGATTGAGCTGAAGGTCTCTTTCTGGTACCCAGGATGGGAGCTGCAGCTGGGCCCCATCTCCCATTCTTCTGAGGCGACACTGAGGGAAACCAGAGTTTCTTTTGAGGTGTTGCCGGCTGCCTTTTACAGAGTGGGAGTCTTCTCCGGGCCTTTCGTTCTTCTGTGCCTCTTGTAGCTAGCTAGTGCTGGTGCAAGGTTTGTAGATCTGTGCACCCCAGACCTGGGATGAGGGCTAGGGAGGGGAGGAGAGTGGATTCTGTCGGGCGCCCTTCCTCTATAGTCTGAGTGGGGAAAAACCACCCTGCCCAGGGTGCTCAGGTGTGCCTATTGTAAACAGAACCTGCAGAAGTAAGTCGTACACAGAGCTGTGATACTAATGTTGGCTTTGTTTTTCTGTTTGTTTTTCTTTTCTGTTTACAACTCATCAGAGATGTTTGCAAAGTGACTTTTTTTTAATTCCTTTATCTTGACTTAAAGGTGAATGTGTATCCCTCTGGGAGGAGCAAGAAGAAAGCAGGAATGCTAGTAATGGCAAACAGAAGACTTCCTCCCTGATTACTATATAACCCTCATATTTATGCCTAACGCAAGCTGACTTTCAAAAAGCTTCCTTCCGTTGCATGCCCTGTGCAGGCATCTGTATTGTACATGCATGCCTTTTGTCCTGTTTTCCTGTATAAAGTTAGTGAACAAAGAAATATTTTTGCCTAGTTCATGTTGCTGAGCAATGCATATTTTTTAAACTTGTCAGACATGGAAAGAGCATGTTTGTTACATGTGAAAGCTCTACTGATGCAGATACACTAATGTTTGAACATGCTGTTCTTTGCAAGTGTACAGTTTTCAAATGTTGTTACCAGTGACAACACCCTTGTCTAAACTTGCTACAATGTATTTATTATTCATTTCCTCCCACAGAATTAAGAATCATGGCTATATTTCATATGGTTATATTGAGAGTGAAGGGAAATGATTAATACAAGGTTTTGTAACACTGGTGTGTATGCATGTGTCTTTTTACTCTCCTCTTTTTGTAAACATGATTAATTATTTAAAAAAAAAAAAAAAGACTCAAGTCTTAGAAATCAGCCCTCAATGAAGAACCAGCAAGAACTCACCAGTTAACTCCACTCAGCTGACCACACCACGTGATGCCCCCCATTGGCCATATATTCCTTTCTGAAACAGGTTGAGCAAAGGGTGGGCAGAATGAACGTGGTTCCATCTGTGCCCAGACTATCCAGTGACTGCTTTGTCCAAGGTAAATGCAAACTACTATCTGGTCGACAGCTCACACTTGACTGCCTTGACACATCTTGCACCTTTATCATAGCATAAAGAAACTGCCACCTTGGAGCCTTAAGACTTCACCTCCACATGGTTTGTACCCCATTCTAATACTTGTAACTCCAGTGTGATGACAGATGGTAGGCTCTGAGAACTGTGTTGGTTACGAATGTGACTGGAGAGGCAGACTTTAGATTGAGGTCTGGCTTCAGCATCCTCTGGCTATGTAATGAAGGCAAGGCTCTTAACCTCTCTACGCCTTGTGTTTGTGTCTTTGCTTTGGCCTATGATGACTCGACCTTTATGTCTTTGGACCTCCACACCAAAGAGAAGTGAAGACATGACACAGAGGCTAATCCCCCACCCCCACCCCACCCCGTAACCTTGCAACCCCAGAGGTTCTAGAATAGCCTCACTCGAGACTGGATCAATGAAGTCTTAGTGTTTAGTTGCTGTGAAGAGACACCAAAACCACCTCAACTCTTACAAAGGAAAACATTTCATTGGGGCTGGCTTACGGGTTCAGAGGTTTAATCCATTATCACGGCGGGCAACATGGCAGCACACAGGGCAGAGATGGTACTGGAGAGGTAGCTGAGAGTTCTACATCCGGATCAACAGGCAGCAGGAAGAGAGAGTGACACTCAGCCTGGCTTGAGCTTCTGAAACCTCACAACCTACTTCCTCCAACAAGGCCACACCTCTAATAATGCCACTCCCTATAAGTCTATGGGGGCCATTTTCATTCAAACCACCACAAATGACCACACAGTGACTCTTTTCTTTAGGCTCAGCAGTTTGACACATTTTAAAAATCTAAATTGAGCATGAAATACAGAAATGCCTCATACCCTAAGATACAAAATGAAATTCCTCATAAAGTTAAATCTTTATAACCCAAATGAGCAATAAGACAGACACACAAGAGAACACTGGACCTCACCTTGAAATGTACAGAATGGTAAGAAATGCAAGATTAAAGTTGAGGGACCAGGGAAGTGAGTGGTTAGCACTGTGCCTGGAATGGAGCTCTGGGAGCTGATCCTGGCAGCAGAGCTAGTGCCCGCTGGCTTTGTAAGGGAGAGAGGGCCTACATAATGGAAAGCTCCCAGGGCATCTCACAGCCCCTGCACCAAAGAGATGTAATTCCACTTATTAAAAAAGGATTTGGGCCAGGCAGTGATGGTGCAGGCCTTTAATCCCAGCACTCGGGAGCAGAAGCAGATGGATCTCTGGACTCCTGGTCTACATAGTGATTCCAGACCAGCTTCAACTATATAGAGAAGCCAAAAAGAACAACTGCCACATTTATACCAGTGGTATAGAAGAGACCACAGGTAGATTTAAGAATCTAAAAGACCACAGGCAAGTTATCAACGCATAGCCACTGAACAATACTTGGGGAAATCCACACTCTAGGAAAGTCTCCTGGCTCATCCCATTGGTCAATCACCACATCTATCACCTACAGAACACTGTTTCCCACAATTTGCATCCCACCACAGACCTGCAAAGACTCTTTCACAGATGTTATGGCTACTGTCAACTTGACAGAATCCTGAATCACCTGATAGCCCCCTCTGGGCACGCCCGTGAGAGGTTATCTCTACCGCATTGAAATGAGAAGTTTGCCCACCATGGGTGGAACCATTCCTTAGCTGAGATCTTAGTAGAAGTAGAGGGAGCTGAGCAGCACACACATGTATCCTCTACTTTCTGTTTTGATTGTGTGATCAGCTGCCTGGAGCCGCTGCCTCTCTAACTCCCAGATTATGATGTACTGCAATCATCAAATGTAAATCGAGATAAGCCCTTTCTCCCTTAAGTTGCTTTTATTGGAGTATTTTTATCATAACAATGGGAAGAGAAACAAAGACATAAGACAACAGACTTGTACAAGCATCTCTGCTCTCTGTTATTTCTGTCCACATATCTTGACACTTGAGTCCATGCCTTCCTTCTTTGAGGGTTTTAGCCTCTGAGCCCTTAGCAGTAGCTCTGGAATCCCCTAATCCATTCTGTGAACTCCACTTTTGGTTACTGATTGGCTTTTCTCATTTAACAGAATCTAACTCTTGTCAGGTACAATAAAAATTAAACTTACATTGGCCCCCTGCTGCATTTTATGAGATCAAGCAGACAAATTAATCCAATTCCTGCAAGGCTGCTGTGTTCTGCTTTGCTAGGCTCTGAGAACAATCAACAGGAGGAGATAGATGATAGGGTTCTGGTGCCAATATGCCACTAAGCCAGGCCAGCAACACCCCCAGAACAGAAGTCATTCTTGGATGCCAGGGATACCTAGAAATTGACTCAAGAATGATGACCAGTTAGACCATTAGTGATGTCTCAAACCTGCAAACAAAACAGGTGGGAATAGGAAGTGGGTGTATGGGCCATAGATGAGAATAGGAAGTGGTGTAGGTTGTGACAGGAAGTGGGTGTATGGGCAACAGGTGGGAACAGGAAGAGGGTGTGGTGGACAGGTGGGAATAGGAAGTGGGAACAGGAAGTGGGAACAGGAAGTGGGAACAGGAAGTGGGTGTATGGGCATGTCACGCTGGAAACAGAAGTCTTTGGAAACAGTCTGTTATTAGTACAGTGTTCCTAAGCCACCCTCCAAACTCTACTCCTTTCCGAATTCTCATCCTTGATTCCTGGCCTTCATGGATTGTGAATAGAGGGTGGCGTGTGTGTGTGTGTGTGTGTGTGTGTGTGTGTGTGTGTGTGTGTGTGTGTACACGAATGCCTGCATGTGCATGTGCACAAGTGCTTACATGTGTGACTGTGTCTGTGAAGCAGGAAATATGGACTAAGAAAACTGGGAGACAGGCATGACATCATTGTGGTTGAAGGCTCTACTGGAACAAGTGATTGTGCAGTATGTCCTCCAGGCTCCAGCCTGGCCAGTCCTTCTCTTGGGCCAGCCTTGCCCAAGTGGCTTCTGTCCACAGACACTGACTCTTCGGTCTTCAACTGTGGAATATTTTAAGCTCTTAAGGGCTCCTACCTCAACTTTAAAACACAGCCAGGAAGCATTTTTGGTAACTTTATAAAGTTTGAACTTTATACATAAAAAGAGACTGTTTTCTGTTTATATTTGAGTCAGAGAACATGTTCTTTAAATATTGTATTGCGTTTATTTTTGGAGATTTTTTTTTGTGTTTTTTGTTGTTGTTTTGTTTTGTTTTGGGTTTTTGGTTTGTTAAGTCCAATGCAGGAAAAACAAAATTGATACTTGGTCTCTCTCCAGACTTGGTGGAACTTCACGTAAACAGCTAACAGTCCTGGAGGACCTACAGGCAAATGTAATCAATACAAAGAGATTTACCATCCCTTCCCTAAACCTCCCAAGCGTCTCCTAATATTGACCTGTGAGTCCTTGACTTGCAAGGTGGAGCGTATCTATGCATGTGGATGAGAGAATACAGACAGGTATACAGATAATCCCCCTCTGTCCATTACTAAATGTATCGAGCCAATCTCTGTGTGAGCAGCAGAGAGCCAACAGCCTTCTTTCATCCCTGTTCTCTGAGGCTGGGACAGCGCCATCTCCTATCAACCCTGCGTAGATCTGCTAAGCTCCAGAATCCAAGTGCTCATTCACCTGCAGTTCAGCCCAGTCTATCCAGGTCTGCCTCTAAGGTGTTCATGTTCAACCAGCTCTTCAAAACACAAAGATTTCAGGATACAGCACTAGATCTGGGCTTTGAAGTCTCCCCTGTACATGTGACATCCTAAGGCTAGGATGTCACCCAGAGGACATCAGCACCAAGGTTCTCTTGGACTCACCAGAGAAGTTCAGAGTTACAGTGAGTTTGTCGCACTTCACCACAGGACAAATCCTGAGTTGCTCCGAACACCCCTACTCTCTGGGTACCTTCAGTCTCAGCTTGAAATATATAAGCCTAGGACGCAGTCTATCAGAGGGTAAAGAAAATGGGAGCCAGCTGCTCCATAGTATGATGTAATGACCCTTACACCCAGGTGGAACCATAGACAGAGCTCGGCTCTGGTCTCTGGGTCCCTGGAAAAGTCTCCTCATTCACCAGAGAGAAGCTTTCATTCCTTGTCCCTTGGAAGAGATAACACCCAAATGCTAAGAGCAGGCACCAGAGTTGAGGAATGGTGACTCAGTAAGAGCCTCCAGTCACCCCTGGCTCACAGAAACGCCTATTTGAACAGATATTCGAGCACAACTCTCTCAGAGGAGTGAAGGAAATCAGATGAAAGAGTTCCAAATTTGGATTTAGCATAAAAATGAAGACGTGCTGAAGAGTCAGGAAGGAAAGAAGAGCCCTAATTATCCTCCTCAAACTCCTGGCAAGGCAATGTGGAGAGAGATTCCTCCCACCTGAGAAGGAGAGAAGAGAAAAGTCCAGGCTTTGCATGTGAAAAGCAGAGCCAAAACCTGACCAAATCTCCAGACCTGTGTTGTTAACCAAGTAGCCACTGGTCTGTCTCCATCACTGCCCCTCAATGTTAGAACAGAGGCAAACTCCACCTTCTCACTGATAGGTACAACAGAAAAGCAAACGTAGGTGTTGTGTTTATAAAAATATATAGAGAGATATGTGTTATATGGGGTTATGGAGAGGTAGGTGTGGGGGAAGGGTGTGCCTCAGTAGGCCCGAGCCCAGGCATCCCTTTCCCCTGAGGAACCAGTCACACACAAAGGTATAGTATAGAATAGAGTTTATTTAGGGCATGGGAAGGGGAGTTAAGAGGGTAGTAGAGGCAGAGAAAGGCAGAGAGAGGGAGAGAGGGAGAGAGTAGAGAAGTAGAGGAGTGGAGGCCGGCCATGACCACGTGGAGAGAGGGGGGAAGGGAACGGGGAGAGGTAAGGGAAGTAAGAGAGAGGCAAGAGAAAGAGGTAAGAGAGAGAGGAGGGGGCAAGCAGCCCCTTTTATAGTGGGCCAGGCC
>CM052708.1:67879442-67911567 GCA_028551405.1 Uromys caudimaculatus | reverse complement strand
ACTACAGGCCAGAGACTATGCCGTCTGGACCCACCCAGACCCAGGTCCAGAAGAGGTTACCCTTCTTAGGCAGTCACTGAAAAGCATGAAGTGTGGATTTGTAACAAACTTGGTCCTGAGTGCCCTCTACTAGTGAAATACTGGCAACATACCGACCAGAGACTTGTGACAAACAGATACTTAAGGTTCCATCTGGAAATCAAAACGGCAGAAGTGACCACAGGCTCTGAAGAAAGATAAGCATCCTGCTTAAAATTCCTGGAAGGCAAGCCCCAGACAAGGCCAGATGCTGACATCAGGAGTAAACAGAGCCCCTTGTTGTGCAGAGAACATCACACACCAACAAGCCTCCCAATCACCCAGAGAGGAACCTTTAGTCCCTGCCCTCGGGAGGGAGGCGAGATGAGCTTGAAGGCAGCCTGGTCTAAATATTGATGCCAAAAAAAAAAAAAAAAGGTCCGGGGATGCCAAAAAAAAAGGTCCGGGAGGAGGTCGAGATGGTTCGGGTTCAAGCTCAGTTTCCGCACTCATATCAGGGGGTTCACAGCTACTTCCAGCTCCAAGGGATCCAACGTCTCTGGCCTCTGCGGCACCTGCTCTCACACACACATTCACACCCACATTTCAGCGCTCTGGGGGATCAGGCACCCTCTTCTGTGCACATACTGAACGCTCACACACAGCCCACACTGACACAGACTCGTAAATAGAAATTAAAAAAAAAAAAAAAAAGAATGTTAGTGTGACAGCAGTAAGGTTTGAAAAGCCTACTGAAAACAAGTAACATTAAACGTGTGATTTATGAGATTAGGTTGTGTGCTCTTTTGACTGAAGCCAACTTTCCTTTATCATTTCAAAGGAGAAAAAATGGATGGCCTATAAAACTGTAAGAGTTGATCTGTCAGAAATAATTTCCAATTGCATAATGTTTTTACAAAGTGATTTAATTTATTTTAATCATATTTATAATGTGAAAATATAAGATGATGATAATATTGGCTTCTAAAGTTTTACCAAAAAATAGAATTTTAATTATTATAGAAATGTCTACAAGTAATTTCATAATTTATTAATCTGTATTTAATTTTGACATGTTTCTCATAATTCACCATTGTATATAATACTGTGCTAGATATCCCACAGTACATACATATTTTTGTCAACATAAAGTCCTAGAAATAAGTTTACTAGATAAAATTTTATGCACAACTTAAAAAAAGAAGAAGAAAGTTGAATAAGACTCATGCTGCCTATGAGAAACTTCACCTCTAGGGTTGGCACACACTGAAGTGGAGGTGGAGAAAAGACAGCCCATGCAAGTGGAATCTGAAATGGCGGAAGCAGCCCATTGCATCAGATAAATTAGACTTTAAATCGAAAGCATAAGAAGACACAAGGAAGACCAGTAATTAGCAATAAGTGAGTTGATTTAGCAAGAGGAAATACCACTATAAATGTATGTGTGCCTAGTAACTAATTTTAGACCTACATGTATAAGAAATGCTAACACACCTGAAAGAAGGAATAAGTTATATCCAAGTGACATCACACTTTAGCATTGTACGGGCCGCACGGACAGAAAAGGAATAGCAGACTTACACCGTATCCCAGACCAAATGGGCCGCTCAAACACCTACAGACTGTTTGTCCAAATTACAGAACACATCGTCTTCTCAGTGGAACACAGAACATTCTGTAGGCTCTATCATCATACACCGATCCTCCAGACAAACCTTAACAAATTTTAAAAACTTGAAATTATGTCACGTCCTGAAGAATCAAGAAGAAATTAAGAAGGAAACTTAAATTTTTAATGAGAATGGAAATGCATCGCACCAAAGCCTACAGGGTCCAGTAAAAGCAGCTCCTAGAGGAAGGCCTAGGGGAGAGGGTGACATTAGCTGAGGAGGAAGTTTGGGGCACATGAGACACAGAGAGGAAGAGAGTAGAGCATGCTAAGGAGACAAGTGGAGCAAGGAGGATTGAGGACATGGGTGGGAGGGCCACAGGAGCACGCTTCCTTCAAACACATCACTATGGTATGTGTCTGATACATTACATGCTGAATTTTAATTGTAATAAAAAGAAGGGGGCTTGTAACAACAATGCCTACACCAGAAATAGCAGATTTCAAATGAGTACTCTAGCACTCAATTCCAAGGAACTAGAAAAACAGGAATAACTCAAGAGACTAATAGGTGGCCAGTATCTGACTTTGCAGATGGGGAAACAACCCCACAGCCACTAAGCTACTTGCTAAAGATCCTAGACGCCTCAGAGCTCAGATCCAGGTGTGTCTGTCCCAAATTCTGCAGGAAGAGACTATGTCAGGCTGTCTGAGGCCTGGGGAACGACATAGGAACACTGAGTACAAAGACACTGTGACGAGCCTCCCAGCCTCCCCTCCCCTCCCAGCCTCTCCAGCTGCCATTGCAGCCAGAGACACCAGAAACTCTGCCAGATGCCTATCTCGGGGACATTTGGTCAAACACAGTCCAAGGTGATGGAAGGAAGCCACATAGCTGTGGGTTCCACCTAGCTGATTCATTCAAACGTGACCCTTGTTGATGCTTGGGCTTTAGGCTTCCAGGTGACCTTAATAAGCAGCAAGTGTGAGAGCCAGGCACCCTTTAGAGCAGTGGTTCTCAGCCTGTATACCATATCCTGTGTTTCAGATATCTACATTATGATTTATAACCAGCAAAATTACAGTCATGAAGTAGCAATGAAATAGTCTTATGATGGGTGGGGTCACAGCAATATGAGGAACTGTATTCAAGAAAGGTTGAGAATCGTTACTTTAGCGGAAGGGACTTCACGTTACTGAAGTGGTCTGTGAAATGTGTTTCTGCAGCCTCGATAGATGCGGGGGAAGAGGAACCACATGTAGTTTTGTTTGAGAATAAAGAACAAGTTTGTGCCTCACAGTACTCCAAGGGACCCTGCCTCCAGCATCCCCCAGGCCAGGCAGAATAAACTGGACTTTCAGCACGACCACTTCCCAAGTCTCTTTCTGTTGACTTGGGATGGAGCTTGTAGTACCCACCACAAGGTCTCTGGTTCCTTCCTTCCTTCCTTCCTTCCTTCCTTCCTTCCTTCCTTCCTTCCTTCCTTCCTTCCTTCCTTCCTTCTTCCTTCCTTTTAAAGATTAATTTATCATGTATACAGTGTTCTGCTGCATGTATGCCTGCACATCAGAAGAGGGCACCAGATCTCATTACAGATGGTTATGAGCCTCCATGTGGTTGCTGGGGATTGAACTCAGGACTCTGGAAGAGCCCAGTGCTCTTAACCACTGAGCCATCTCTCCAACCCAAGGACTCTGTTTTATAAAGTCCATAATTTTAATAGCTTGGTGAATTTGTTGCCTGCAATGCACAGCACACGGTACTTGGGTGATGCATTAACTGGGATTCCCTAGCCCAATTCCATGCATCTGCTTTAGATTAGGTTGCTCTTCATCCGAGGACACTCCTAAAACATCGGTGCCTCCGAAGCACAAAGATTTGTTTCTGCCAGGCAGTGGTGGCGCACGCCTTTAATGCCAGCGCTTGGGAGGGAGAGACAGGCAGAATTCTGAGTTCGAGGCCAGCCTGGTCTACAGAGTGAGTTCCAGGACAGCCAGGGCTACACAGAGAAACCCTGTCTCAAAAATTAAAAAAAAAAAAAAAAAAAAAAAAAAAAAGGTTTGTTTCTTTCCCTAAGCAGTGTGTCCTTCACATGGCAGTTGGGACTCAATCGGCCGTAGCTGTCATCAATGAGACTATTGCCATTTGTGTGGCAAGGAAAAAGAGCCTTGCCTTCTATGAAAGTAAAGTGTGTTTCTGCTCACATTTCAACCACCAAACCAACGTGAGGCCATAACAAGCACTAAGGGATGAGGGACATACAGCCCCATTTTGCCCAGAAAGCGACTTCGAGTTTCAGGGCAGCATGATACCTTCCTCTCAGCAAGGAACACAAGAATGGCTCAAAAGGTCTGAGGGCCCAGGGTCCTCGTCTGGCCCAGGCCCATCCCTGCTCCTGTGGACGTTGTCCTGTTAGAGACATAAACAGGTCTGCTGCATCTCTGAAGGTCTTTGGGCCTGGAGGAGTGTACCGTGACATTATTGGATGAGGTAAGAACCTGACTCGTCTGTACCATGCAGTTGTATCCCCAGGGTCTCAGAGTCACATTCATCCTCGCCTCTGTAAGATCCCACCAGTCCCTGGGCACCAATTCCCTTCATGGCACCTCTCCAGCTGGTCTACAACCTGTAGCTCACTCTGCTCAGACACAGACAAGGGTCGTGCACTGCCTGCAGGTGTGAACTGAGAAGCTACTTCTGCATTCAGGGCCCTTTGAGCTGCTCCGACTCAGTCTGCTGCTCAAAGGCTGGTTCACTGGAGAGTCTGCAGGAAGCCAGCAAGCCTGAGCCTTTGAGGACTGCCTCAAACCACAGTGAAAGAAACAGCAGAGTGCAGAACGCTGGCTGCTGCTGCTTCTCAAAGCTCCTACCAGCTGTGGGGAGTGACACAGCCTCAGCATAGACACCACACACACACACACACACACACACACACACACACACACATATACATACATACATACATACATACATACATACATACATACACACACACACATACACACAGCTCCTCCAGCTCCAGTCCAGGTAGGCTGAGCTCCCCCCATCCTGCTCCTGTGACTCATGAGCACCCAGGAAGAAGGAGATAATACACTTGGTCTTAGCTTCTTGGCAGGAGTGGCTCCACCCTGCCTAGATGGGACCCAACTCCACCCCGACTCACAGACACTATCAAAGTGGTTTGCTTTTAACATTTCTGTTGAACATTAATCCTGGGCTTGCCTTGGCCACTTCAGAAAAAAACCCTGGAAACCAGATGGATATTCTGTCTGCGTTGGAATCTGGCTGCTTCCTCCAGGATAATGAGGACCTCTACCTGTGTACCTCAAAGAAGAGCTGTGTGTCTGCATGACATGGCTTCGAATCCCCTGTGTCCAATTTCCTTGTTCAGGCCCCAGCTCTGCTGCCTGCTGCTATGTATCTTTAAATGGATAACTCAGCCTTTCTAGCGTCTCCATGTGTGAAGCAAGAGTACTGCACAGCGGGGTGGGTATGCCGAGTGCCTAGAACGGCATGCTGGGTGCATTGCTGAATGTGAGTGACAGGCACAAGTCAGGGTCATTCCCAGCACCCTGCTCATCTAAGAAGCACCCACAAAGGCCAGGCATCCTGTGGACAGACTACATCTTCCCTCAGAATTCAAAACTGTTGCAGTCCCTGCTTGCAGGTTGGATCTGAAACCCAGAAGCCATGAGCTAACTCCCTCGATAGCGTCACACTGGAGTCACTGAAAGGAAAGTTCTGTAGCCCTCACCACCACCCTGTGTCTGCTAGAAATGGACACAACCTACCAGGCTATGAGTGCCAGGCGGTCTGGGGGACACGATCCTAGGGGGAGAGCATTTGTGATGGGTAAGCCCGGATTGTCTCAGGGAGTCCTTCCTCCCCTGCCCCTGGAGAAATACTTAAACAGTATCAGGAAGGGAAGATAAGAGGGAGAAACAGCATCACCTGCAGATATCAGTCCAGAGCAGGATGGGGAGAAGAGGGGGCAAAGCACTCTGCAAATGTGAGGTTTGGCTTCTTCAGCCTGATCACCCAGGACAGAAAGCTGGGCAGCCTGACGTGTTCCTGAGAGTCACTCTCCACCCTGCAGGCAGCGGCGAACTGACTTCACCTCACAACCCAGGCTTCTGTTCAAGCTTGCACAGATACAAGTGCGACAACAACAACAACACACACACACACAGGACCACACATACACACAGCCATACACACACAACCATACACACACGACCACACACACACGACCACACACGCACACACATGTCGTGTGCTAGGGTTTACCATGATAAAAGAGAGGCAATACCGTCCTCACTCTGATGGACACACAGGCCTAGTCCCCATTATTCCCACGGCTGCTGTGCTAGTTCTGCTTGTAGCATGTCCCACTCCCACCTCCACAGGACTGAGGAAGGAACTCCAAGCCTCCTGCCATGGAGACACAGCCCTCCAGTTCTGCATCTCTCTTTGTGATGACGAGAACCTCCAGACCTAATAGGGACCAATTAAGCAAAATATTTAGTGGCAAATGTCACAGTTGGGCAATGTTAAGAGGAAGTTCCGACAGGAGGGGAAGCCATGCACCCGGTGCCCTCTGGTGACAGTGTGGCCTGGCTCCTCCCCAGCTCCTCCAAAAGGGGGCTGTGAAGGGCTCTGCTGGAAGCTGACCGACTTTGTTGGGCTCTGTTCCACCTGGTGTTCAGGGAAGCTAAATGAGAAGGATGTCCTTGCCTTTGAGACATCACAGTCTCTCAGACAACAGCGCTGTCTAGTCTGGGTTGCGTTCCTGTCCTGGTTTCCCGATAATAACTTAAATAAGATCACTAAACCATCCTGGATGCCCCAGTCACCAGCTCCTTTACTATGTCCACAACCTGCATAAGTCACTCCCTGCTCGCCTGTTCTCACCCTTATTTCTGCCTTTCTTGATTTTACAGGGGCAGCTCAGAGATGGGATGATTCCTGTCACACCGTTTAGAGATATGGGTGATTTCCTTAGATTTATTTGAAATACAAATGTATGTCACACATTCAAATTTTGCAACAGTCTACACTGAAGCACGTCTGTCCATCATCACATCCCCTGCAGCCTAGTTATCTCAAGGACAAAAAAAAAATTGACAATTTTTCTATAGATATTTTATGCATATAGCAGTTTGGTTTTGCTTTTCTTTCTTTTTCTTTTTATTTTTCTTTCTTTTTTCTTTTTTTCTTTTTTTTAGAAACACAAAGGGTAGATACTACACACCACTGGCAACCTCTCTTTTCTATTCATTCACATCATGGAAGGTCATTCTGCAGCCACGAATGCCTGCAGCTGCCTCATTCTTTTGGAGCGACCACTGCATAGACTAACCGTGTGAGCTTTGTCCACTACTGATGTTTGAGATGTCAGCCATTACAAACAGTGGCAGTGAGTGAGTCTTCCTAGCCTTGCGCCTTCCGCACAGCACAGCTGCTGAGTTAAAGCATATATGGTTTGTGGTTTTTAACAGATGTTATTCAACTTCCTTTTATCACTATACCAATTAACCTTCCCATGGACAAGGACTGAAACCTGGGCGTCCTGACTCTGAAGCCAAGGACATCATGGCTCATGCCCTTGCCAAGCTCTTGAACTCATGACTGGGACTTCACTCCCCACAGGAGAGGCAAGGCAACCTTGGGGCCCTTCAGTGAATGTGAAGCCTCACCCAGGGGCAGCTGGAACACGCATCCAGCAGAGCCCATGAGTCTCGTCCCCCACCAGCCTTAGATTCTGAGTGTCAGAGAACCCCAGCCAACTCCCATCAGCATCTGGAGGAGATGGGAAATTGGGATCCTGGTGTCAAGGTGAAGCCTTACAGATGTGCCCATGAGCACAGAGAGGCAGGAAAGCTGGTGGCCCGCTGTACCATGCACACTGGGCATCTAGCCCACTGGCAGGTGTGTCTTCCCTTGGCCTTAGTTCAGGTAAAGACTTTGGAGAGCTCCATGGGGTAAGTGTTCTTATCTTCATAATACTGGCGTGGAAACTACAAGATGCCTGAGACAATCAACTTAAAAGGAAAGCAGGGATGTGGTGGTCTACCCCTATAATCCCAGCACTTGGGAGGCTGAAGCCGGGGGCTCAATCTCCAATGCAGTAAAGCAAACAACACAACCCACTTAGGTCTCGGTTGTCCCTAATGACATGTCTGTGAATGGAGCAATAGTATATTTGAGATGCAGCTCAAAATACTATAGATGTGGTATGAGTTTTTCTGGATAGTTTTATATCACCTCGACACAAAGCTAGAATCACCTGACAGGAAGGAACCTCAGTTACGAAAATGCCTTCATGAGATTAGGATGTACACAAGCCTATAGGACATCTTAATTAGTAGTCGATGTAGGAGGGTCGAACCCATTGTGGGTGGGGCCACCCCGGGGCTGGTGGTCCTGGGTTCTATAAGAAAGCAGCTGATCAAGTCATGTGGAGCAAGCAGTAAGCAGCACCCCTCCATGGCCTCTGCATCAGCTTGTCTCCAGGTTCCTACCCTGCTTGATTTGCTGTCCTGATTTCCTTTAGTAATGAACAGTGATATCAAAGTATAAGTCAGATAAACCCTTTCCTCCCCAACTTGCTTTTTGGTCGTGGTTTCATCCCCACAGTAGAAACCCTAACAAAGACCTGAGTGGCAGTGGAGATGAAAGAATCTATCTGTATCTTAAACTACTAAAGCCAGATGGCACACAGGGGCCCATCTCACAATCCTGTCGACTGCCATACATGCCTCCGAGTTTTTGAAAGAAAAAGGAACAGAAGAAGAGAGAGAAAGAAGCCTGCAGAGAAGCTCAACTCAAGTGCCCTGCTAGGTGCAACAGGATGAGGAACAAAGAAAGGCCCAGAGCTCCCATCAAGCTCTGAAGCCCAGGGAACCTCAGCTGCAGGACCTGGGCGGACACAACAGAGTCTGGGACATCGAGTCCCCCTAGAGCAGCCTCCAGAGAAGGAACCTCTGTTCTTGTCAGTGCTGTAGTCTGGCTGGACTGGGCAGTGTCAGAAATGCGATTTACATCAGAGGAGTCTGTTCATTCTCTACATCACTGTTGGGGTCATAATAAAAAGAGAAGCAGGCTTGACACGCTAAGCCAGTTCAATCTTTATTAAAATCTTTCTTTTTTTCTTCACACCGTGTTCCCAATTTTCTGCTTTGTCCCTGGTATCTGGAGTCATGCAATTTCTGATATTTGTCAGGTGGATCAGGTGAAGGAAGGGTGGTATTCATTTCCTTAAAAAATGTATTCCATCCAGCGAGGACTCCCACACACACCTCTGGGCTGCTGAGGCCCTTCCTCCAGAACCTCTCCAGTTTGATGGTTTGGGTGGAGGCTTCCCTAGATGTCTGGAAGATATTGTGGTTGCTACAGAGCTTTGGGGACTCATAAACATCCTTAGTACTAAAACTAGCCTGGTCTAACAGGACCTCAATGGAGAGCCGTCATCTCTGGCCTGGCTTCACCTTTGTTCCTGGTCCTTGGTCTGGCCAAAGTGACCAGAGCATCATGATGCACAAGCTCCCAACCCTTCAAAGCAAGCATGTGCCTTCTTATCTCGATTATCTGTTGGGTGGGCTGTCAAATTACCATGTTTACATTTTAAAGTTGTTTCTGTTTTTGTATTTGTTTTTCATGTCTGCTTTTCCCAAGATTGGGTCACACTGTGTAGCCCAGGCTGGTCTGAAACTAGTAATCCTCCTGCCTCAGCCTCCCAAGTGCTGCAATTTCAGGCGTGCAGGGCCAGATGCACACATGTTCATGCACACACACATTTGAGCACACACACACACACACACACACACACACACACACACACACACACACTTTCCTTGAAGCTGAGTGTAGCATGTATACCTGTAATCCCAGGAGGTGAAATCAGAAAGATCAAGAGTTCGTGGTCTGGAAGACACTGTTGTCTTGATGTGTTCCATCCCCTCTGACTCTTACAGTCTTTCTTCTCCCACATGGCTCCCTGACCCCTGAGGGGAGAGGTTTGATGAAGACATACCATTTAGGACTGAGTGTTCCAAAGTCCCACTCTCTGTACATTGTTCAGCTGTCCCACCATCTACCTAAAGGAAGTTTCTTTAATGATAACTGAGACACAGGTCTGTGGAAATAGCAGGATATGATTAGGAGTCATTTTATTGCTGCGTTCCCTGTGTTCCCTTAGCAGAACAGTAATCCTTAGTTTTCTCCTTGGTCCATGGCATTCAGCTTCTTGGCCACCTAAGCAGTGTCAGGCATGGCTTCCATCTCATGGAGTGGGACTTAATTCTAATCAAATCATGCTTGGTTACTTCCACAATGTTCACGCACCAACATATCATTCAGGCAGGTTACCCCTGAAAACTGGAGAGTTTGTAATTGGGTTGATAGTTGCATCAATTTGCTGATCCTTGGTAGCAGGCAAAGTATCCTCCAGTACCATAATCATGGTCAGTACAAGTGAAGGCTCTAGTTAGGGATCAGCTCAACTTCTCCATGTCCAATGAGATATATAAGTGTCGTCTTCAAGCCGGGCAGCAGTGGCGCACACCTTTAATCCCAGCACTTGGGAGGCAGAGGCAGGTGGATTTCTGAGTTTGAGGCCAGCCTGGTCTACAGAGTGAGTTCCAGGACAGCCAGGGCTACACAGAGAAACCCTGTCTCGGGGGGAAAAAAAAAAGTGTTGTCTTCAGCAATAAGGCCTTACCATCTGTTTGTGGGAGAACCAAATAGCCTTGGCAATAGCCGGAACTGTGGGGGGGGTCCATGGGGCCCCTTTGGTCAATGACCCAATTAGATGGAACCCATTCCTGACACTGGAGGTGGCAAGAGACGCCTCGTTGTGCTGCCTCTCCATTCTTTAATCTGTATATATGTCTTGTGCTTTTTCTTTGTTCATCATCATCATCACCATCATGTTTTTATTTGCTTATTTTTTCTACAGAGAGAGAGGAGAGAAGGTGTGGGGTTGGATGGGTGGCGAGTGGGAAGGAGCTAGGAAGAGATGAAGGAGGAGAACCATGATCAGAATATATTGTAGGAATCCGAGGACCCCGAGAGGTTGGGTGTAGAGGAAAGGAGGAGGAGGGACACATGGATTTCCCTGGGAGGGGAAAGAGAATAGATTTTATGGGTGGACAGGGCATAGCAGAGGTGAGGTGGGTGGGAGGGACCAGGTGAGGAGAGGGAGAGGAGATGCAAGTGAGTGAGGGAATTAGAATGGAGAGCCAAAACTGAGGGGTATTTGAGGGGTGGTATGAAAACCCCATCCAGTCAAAACTTCCTAAAATGTACGAAAGTAATCCTAACGAGAGCTCCAACTACTGAAGGAGATGAAGTCCCATCTCCTGTGACCAAATGAAGCTTCCGATATTGGGACTGAGTTATATCCAACTAAGTTATTGGACAAATTTGTTCCCTGGAAATTCTCAAATAGCCCCAAGACAATATGTTGCTCTCCATGAATAGAAAGCAAGGCTCCTCCACGTTGCTGAAGACAGCATCCAAACAACTCACTGGACACAGAGAGGACGAGATGAGGCCTACACAGAACCTTCATTCGCAGGTTCCAGTGTCTTTAGTTCAGGAAAATATCCTGTAGGCTACCAAAAGAGAAATGTAAACACAAAGCCAGCCACAAAACACAAAACCTGTAATCTACAATCTGTACTTCCTGAAAAATCTGCTAGGGCAATGGTGGCACAAAGCTTGTGGAAATAGCCATGATTTGACTTAAGGTTCACTCCACAAGATGGAACCTATATTTGACAATGCTTGAGTGGCCAAGACCAGAGATCAAATAGCCCAGAGACCTAGGGTAAAATCAAATACAATTAGTCTTTAAAAAAAAAAAAAAAGTTACAGCCTGGCATGGTGTCGCACACCTTTAATCCCAGCACTTGGGAGGCAGAAGCAGGCAGATCTCTGAGTTCGCGGCCAGTCGGTTCTACAGAGTGAGTTTTAGGACCTCCAGGGCTACACAGAGAAACTCTTTCTCAAAACAACAGCAAAAACAAACAAACAAAAAACCAATAAATGACTCCTAATGATAGTCTTATTCGGCCATCATTAGAAAGGCTTCCACCGACAGCAGATGGGAGCAAATACAGAGACCCACAGCCAGTCATTCCGCAGAGTGAGAGACCTCAGAATGCTCAGCTCTAAAGGAGATGTCTCCATCAAATCCCCCCCTCAGAGCTCAGGAAACCCCATGGAAAAGGAGGCAGAAGTAGTGTGGAAGCCAGAGGCCAGGGAGGACATGAGCAGAACAAGGGCCTCTAAATCAATTGAGAAAATCTCCTATGAGTTCAGAGGTTGAAGCAGCAAGCACAGGGCCTACACAGGTCCACACCAGGTCCTCTGCATATACATTATAGCTTTCACCCTAGTTTTTGTTGTTGTTGTTGTTTGTTTGTTTGTTTGTTGCTTTTTTATGGGATTCCTAAGTGTGTGAGCAAGTGAGTCTCTAATTCTTGTGCCTTCTCTTGGGCTCTTTTCCTTCCATTGGTTTGCTTTATCCAACTTCGATGCAACTTTTTTTGTTTTATCTCATTAGATTTCATTTTGTTAAAAAATAATATAGTGTATAAAAATTTATTTTCAATTTAAAAAAAGAGTTCAAAGTCACTCTCAGCAATATAATAAGTTCAAGGCCAACCTGGGCTGCATGAGATCCTGTATCAAAAAGAAAAGAAAGGAAGTATTTAAATTTGAAAAGCACTGATTTTAATACATGGAGAAGAACAGAATAAGTCAGGGAGGCTCCATAACTGGAACTGGTGGAAATGTAAAGTGATATTCGTACATTCTAACCAGTTAGCGTTTTCTAAAACATTAAGTACATACGTGCCTCACACCTGCGTCCCATTCCCAGGTGTCCCCATTGTCCAGGAGAAATGAATGCGCACAGCCATAGGAAAATGGGCACACCAGTGCCGTTACGACTTCTTTCAAAAACCTCCAAACAGAATGAAAATTCGAGCCAGGTAAATCCACGGTCAAACTGGCAAGCAATGCCTGTTCGGTGGAGTACTATTCGGAAGTAGAAAGAGAGCGAGCTACAGATTCACATAAGAGCTCAGATGAATCTTGAAATGGTTACGGTAAGCAAAAGACGTTGGGAAAAAAAGAACACAGCTGGGTGACTCCACGTCTATGTGATTTCAAAACGTGTGTTCTCATCCAGTGACAATAAGCTGGATTAGCTTGGGGGTTGGAGGAAAGAAAGAAGAATTGTTTAGGGTGAAGGATGTGTTCCCTATCTCGGATTTGATAGTTTCACAGTCTTTACATAAATCAAAATTCCCCAACTGGGTATCTTAAATATGTGAGATTTACATCAATTATATTTTAACCAATTGGCAAGGCTGGAGGCCAAAGTAGAAAAACTAGTTTTAACAGGGGTAGCCAGGCAAAGGAAACAGAACAGCTTTTTCTAGGGGTGCTTGAAGAGCCCAGCAGCTCCAGCTTAGGCAATGTTCAAGGCTAGAGGAAGGGCCCCTCTCTCTGACTGGCCTTGCTGCAGTCTGAACTTGGTTCACTCACCATCTCCTGCTTTTGTGTCTTGCCTGTGAGCCCTTCTGTACTGGCTGGTTTTGTGTGTCAACTTGACACAAGCTGGAGTTATCACAAAGAAGCCTCCCCTGAGGGAATGCCTCCATGAGATCCAGCGGTAAAGCATTTTCTCAATTAGTGGTCAAGAGGGGAGGGCCCCTTGTGCGTGGTACTATCTGTGGGCTGGTAGTCTTGGGCTCTATAAGAAAGTTAGGTGAGCAAGCCAGAAGAAGAAGCAAGCCAGTAAGCAGCATCCCTCCATGGCCTCTGCATCAGCTCCTGCTTCCTGACCTGCTTGAGTTCCAGTCCTGACTTCCTTTCATGATGAACAGCATTGTGGAAGTGTAAGATCAATAAAACCTTTCCTCCCCAACTTGCTTCTTAGTCATGATGTTTATGCAGGAATAGAAACCCTGACTAAGACACCTTCCCTGGACCAATCCCTGGAGCCAGACTGATCCAACACACCACATACTGTGCAGCTCCCCACAGGATTGAGGGCATGTGTGGGGGGCGGGGGAGGTTGTCAACACCACACAGCTAAGCCCTGCAGGACATGGAGTTAGCAAAGTCAGACAAACTCAACATCCCTTTCCCCTGTTCTGTCTCCGATTTGGAGGCTAAGGGAATGTGGTTTAGGCTGATGAGGTAGGTGGTGGTTATGGGAGTAACTGGAAATGACTAGGGAATGCTGTGAATTGCTAGAAAAACCTTGGGTTCCCTGTATCAGAGAGAAAAGGAAAGGACAAATGTGAGTTGTGCTTCCTTCTTCCACTCGTCCTGTGTGGAACTGTGAGCAGGAGGCAGCAGACGCAGGGTCCAGGGGAACAGGCACCCACCTTCCGACTTTCTGTCCCATGAGTGAAATAACTCCTCGGTAGCAACCACTCTACTCAGCTCTCTGGTTAGTTAGCTGAGTGCATTCTTGAATCACCCCCTCCACAAGGGAAGTCTGGATGCCACAGCAATGGGGACAAGAACTCAGGAACTAGGTAGACAAGAACATCGGCAAGGGATGTATGACGGAAGCAGGAGAGGAGAAGCCACTGAAGGCAGCTGAAGCCATGACAAACAGGAATACATTCAAGAGAAACTGAGAAAGAACGGCTAGGGAGACAGGAAGAGCCATCAGCAAGGAAGGCTCCTGTCTGGATACTTGAAAGGGCCTCCAAAGTTTAGACTGTGCAAGGGAGTCAGTACTCACTCCTCGGACTGACGTTGATGTGACTTGTACCCTCCTCTGCAGCCAGGAGAGGAGCACCTTTTCTCATTCTACGAATAGACACCCACCAAAGTCAAAGTATAACCAGGGTGTGGAATTTCTGGGAGTGTTGTCTCTTGGCAGAGATAGCCACTTAACCCCTACACATTGTAGATTGTAAAGGGAGTGGGGGTTCTAACAATAAGAGCATTTATAATAAATACAACAGTGGGCTTTTATTTATCTTTCTTTTTTGTTTGTTTTGGTTTTGGGGGTTTGTTTGCTTGCTTTGGGAGACAGAGGTTCTCTATGTAGCCCAGGCTATCTTGGAACTCAGATATCCTCCTGCCTCTGCCTCCTGAGTGCTGGGACATGGGTGTGTGCCACCACCACCCAGCAATTATTGATCTTGCTAAATGGACCACAGATACTGCTGCCACTCTATTTGTTTTTATTCCACTTACAAGTAAGGAAGCTGAGACTCCGAGAGGTTAAGGAACTGGCCCTGGCCACACAGCTATGGGGCAGCAGCACGGAAGTAGGAAACCATGCTGGGTCTTTCCACTCCTGGGGTCTCACAGTTGGTTGAGGGAGAGGTTCATGGACTTCTCCGGGTCCACTTTTCCACTCTGGCCTATTTCATACAGCCAGGCTGTGTTATTTTTCCAGAAGGAATTTCTGGGTACAGTACTGCCATTCTCCCGTATGCTCATAGCAGATTTCTGGCAAGGCGGGGAAGAAAGGCACAGCCACACTGGTCAACAAGGAAACTAACCACTCGAGGCTGCTTCTGTCTGGGAACTCAGAAATTCATGACCGCTGTCAGCGTCACTGTCACCATAATGATTAATATGCAGTGAGTGTGCTTTATTAACGGGGCGGTGAATCTTCACCCTGTTCTTGATATAGATGTTGCTATTATCCATATGGTCTGTAGAGCTTAGAGGACCTGCCACAGCCCAAGTGGCAAAGATGACAGCTTTACACACAGGTCCTGGAACAGAAAACAAAGCCTTGATGGCACTGAGGTGGGCTGGGAGATAAGTCCCTACAGTGGTGCCTACCAAGGTCCAAGGCTCTCTTTCAGCCATAGCCAGACCCTCAGTGACCCCATAGCGGCCCCACTAGGACTAGGGTTTCATATCCAGCTCCAGAACCTTACCACTACAGCCTGTGCTGTTTAGCTTTCCCTACATACCTATGATAAAATATACCTTCCCAAGATGCTGAACGGTTGTTCCAATCCTGAGAAACTTAAGTTCAACAAATGGTGGAAAAGTGTCTTATGAAAATAAATCGGATTGGGCTGGAGAGATGGCTCAGCGGTTAAGAGCACCGACTGCTCTTCCGAAGGTCATGAGTTCAAATCCCAGCAACCACATGGTGGCTCACAACCATCCGTAATGAGATCTGATGCCCTCTTCTGGGGTGTCTGAAGATAGCTACAGTGTACTTACATATAATAAATAAATGAATAAATAAATAAAATTTAAAAAAAAATTTAAAAAAAAAAAAAAAAAAAGAAAAAAAGAAAATAAATCGGATTATGAAAGAGCACTACGAAAAACACACCAGTCATTTCAATGTACTTAATAACGTGTTACACACCATAAATTCCTCCAAACACTTCCAAAGGATGGTTCCCCTCTCCACAGCAGCCATCTTTGTGGGCCGCCCTCTCTCCTCTCACCTCTTCTCTGACCACTAAAAACTTTGCATGGAGGCCTGAGGTAAATCCCTACCAAAATGCTCCCATATTCTCAGCCTCTAATTTCTAGAGATCTGTGCACCATTCAGGAGTGCTATTACCTCAGAAGAATGTAATAGATTTGCCTAAGGCATTGTAGCACCTTGTAGGCCTTTTTAATCAATTTAACTCAATTGGCTTTGGCCAAGGTACTTCAGAGTCAGGGACCTCTCATAACAGTGAACAGGAAGGTTGAATTGTCTTGTAGGCTGCCTCTCTGATTTATTTGTGCCTAGATCTAATTCTAAGAACCAGACACCATGACCAAGGCAACTCTTATAAAGACAACATTTAATTGGGGCTGGCTTACAGGTTTAGAGGTTCAGTCCATTATCATCAAGGTGGGAGCATGACAGCATCCAGGCAGGTGTGGTGCAGGAGGAGCTAAGAGTTCTACATCTTTCTTGTTCCAAAGGCAGACAGAAAACCGGCTCACAGGCAGCTAGGAGGAGAATCTCAAAGCCCACCCCCCACAAGGACACACTTCCTCCAACAAGGCCACATCTACTCCAACAAGGCCACACCTCCTAATAGTGCCACCTCCCCCCCCCCAAGCAAAGCATACTCAAACCACCACACTGGCTAAGCACACCCTGCCTCGTCTTCCTGTAACCAGGTCAGTTCCAGGATCTTTCAACTGTAACAAATGACAATAAAGACACTTTCACACGCATCATTGCAGGTCTATGTACAGGGCGATGTCAGCAAGAACGTTGTCATCAGGAATCCACGGGACTCTGGCCAGGCCCTTTGAGGCTGCAGCTGCTCCTGAGTTGGTGGCAGGTGGCAAAACACAGTGGGCAGCTAGAGGCCAAGGCTGAGACCACCGAGCAGGAAGTGGCTGCATTCAGACTTGCACACCTGGCTGGTTGGGTGAGGCCGAGGTCCAGTGAAGAAAGCTTCAGGAGAGAAAACTCTTCCCTGGAGTGTTACAATCAGACAGGCGCTCTCAGACGATCTTTGGTGCACTTTATTTCTTGTGGATAGGACCTTATAAACATTTGGGGGTGGATTGGGATCTAGAGGCAGATGCTTTGTATTGGCTTGGTCTGAGATTTTAGGGATGCCTCATCTGTGTATGGAAGGACTTCTGGTGTTGTCCCTACATGACTGATTGACACAGTCCTCTCCATGGAGTGTCATGGTCATGAGTTCCAGGGCAGGAACCCAGTCAGGAGTAGATTTAAAAGTCTGCCAGTCTCGATTATAAGAATTGCTGAGGTTCCTGAATCTACTCTACCTTACCAGGTTTTTGTCTTCTGGCATGGTCCACTGCCCCACACATCATCAAAGATGCACAGATCACCAACTTGCCCTCAAAGCCCAGCGCCGACGGTTGCCTCTCCCAAAACAGCAAGTATCTGCACATCTAATCCAGAGAAGATTCCTGCCCACAGTGCTCACATCAAAGTCGGGCTCCCATCTTCTGCTCTCTCCCCTATCCTCTATGGGGTCCCCACACCTAAAAACAACAGTGACTGAGTAGTGTTTACTAAGCCAATTCTCCCCCAACCTCAGACCCAAAGTAGCATCTGAAGAGAGCAGACCCACTAAAACCCAGTAGGAGCTGTGGCCATCTGTTTGTCTGCATATGTGTCAGGGAGAAAGAAACAAAGGCTAGAGATACAGAAAACCCACCTCTGAGCTGGCCAAGCCTGTGACTGCAGTCCAACCACCAAGCCTGTTGAGTCCTGCTTTTCCTGCCAGCTACAGGCCTAGCCCAGCAAGACAGCCTCCGACTACAAGCCCCACTCATGGATGATTGAAAACAGACACTTAGGAAGATGAGTCTTAGGCTCTGAAGACTAATAGTGAGCACTCTAATAGCCCTCTGCTGCCTGGCAGCACACCCCAATTTCATCTTCGTAAGTGCTAACTAACAGCATTTAAGCGCCACCGTCTGGAAACCAGGGAGCTCGAAATAGCCCTGCCAGCCAATTCCCCACAAGGAGAATGTTCAGCCTCACACAATCCAGGATATTGACAAAGAAATGCCCATTTCACCTTTCAAACTGACAAATACATATTTTTTGTTTATAAGTAAGGGAAAGCACGTACAGCTGGTTAGTAGCACACAAGATAGAAGTGAAGGCCTATGTCTCCAGTCCTAGTGCTCGGCACACTGCGGTGGAGGACGGCTGAGCCCAGCTGTTAGAGACCAGCTGGGGCTGCACTGGTGAGAGGTTAAAAGACAACACGAGACAGAAGGAATACACACGGCCTTGTCAATACCAAAGGTTTGCTCGATTGTTTTGATGTGCTGGGATTTGGGAGATAGTTCAGTTCAGCAAAAAAAGAAGTTCTGGGCATGTATGAAGACTGGAGTTTGAATCCCCAGAGCCTACGTCAATGCCCAGTGTGCACAGTGGTTCACTTGTAATCTGAATTCTTTAAGGCAGCAACAGGATCAACCAGAGCAAGATGGCCGCCTAGATTAGACAATTGGTGTGCCCTGGGCTCAAGTGAGAGAACCTATGTCTTTGTATAGTGTGGAGGTCAATTTAGGAAGACATTCAATGTCAATTTCTACATACATGTACATCTACATATACACATGTGCACACATGGGAAGAATATGCATTTACGCACCACATACATTTGAAAACTATTCTAGGGTTAGCACAATGGCTCAGTGGAGAGTCAACTCCTACAGTATCTCTGACCCCCACATGCACACCACGGTGCATGCATGCCACCCACCCACAGACTGAATAAGTAAATATAGCTGTTTAAAGCTGTAGGTGTCACACTTCAGTAGGAAGAAGGAAACGCACAGATAGTCATCGCATCCATTGCTTACAGTGACAAAAAAGACACCCTGAGCGTCACACAGCAGAGGCTGACTAAGTAGACTAGACCGTTCCGTGTCATGAATGACAGGCAATCAAAATGATGATGCAGAGTTATTTAACGATGTGGGAAATGACGGTTACAATACCATGCTAAGCGGAAACACCAGTTTGTGAAATAGGTTAGTTCCGCTTTTAGAAAGATATATACATGTGTACATAAATATGTGTAAGAAAGAATCTGCACATTGGAAATAGATGTTTCAGAAAGCAATGACTTTCAACCAGTTAATAGTGGGTATGGAAAATGTGCGGTGTGTGTGTGCATGCATGCATGTATGTGTGTGTGTCTGTATGTGGTATGTGTGTCTGTGTGTGTGTCTGTCTATGTCTGTATATCTGGTATACATATATGTGTCTATATCTAGTGTTTGTGCATGTGTCTGTTGTGTATGTGAATGTGTCTGTATGTGGTATATATGTGTGTGTGTTTATGTCTCTGTATGTGGCTGTTCATTGTGTCTGTATGTGTGTCTGTGTCTACGTCCATGTGTCTGGGTGTGTGTGTGTCTGCTCTGTGTATCTGTATGTGTGTCTGTGTAATGTGTGTGTATATCTGCCTGTGTCTATGTATCTGTGTGTGTGTGTGTGTGTGTGTGCCTGTGTGTCTATATGTGTCTATGTATGTATGACTGACAGAGTCTCAAGTGTCTAGGCCTCAAACTGACTATGTAGCTGAGGCTGACCTCAAACTCCTGATCCTCCTACTTTTGCCTCACAGTTGGTACTACAGGCCTGTGCCACTTCACCCACCTTTAGTTTATTTTATATTTTATACTTTATACTTTATATTTTATTTTATGTGGAGTCTTTACTTTCAACCTTTCCCACCTTGAATGTGCAATTATTTCTGATCAGAATTTTATGCTCTTGTTATCTAATGCCCTTCACAGTTAAACCTGCCTATCAAGGGTCTCGCTGGTCTTTGTTTTATGGAAAATGAAGGCGGATGGGAGTTTTAGACATATCGAGCACATTTCAAATTGGTAGAGATGAGAACAAGCCTGAACTGTGTGGAATGTCCCAAGAGCACACGGCTACAACGTGTCACTGGTCTAACCTGGGAGCTGTGCCTTCTGAGGCCTTCAAATAATCATCGTGTCCGGAATTTTACCTTCCAGGAGACCCTGCCAGTGTGGGCCATATTAACCCTCCCCCTTGGAGGATCGGTTCACCACTGTTCCCACAGCAACCAAGATAAGACAGCGAGAACCGACCATCTTAGAGGCAGGCAAGCGCAGAGGCCTGCAGATCTACGTGCATAGCAAGACACTCGGTTTGAGTCACTGGGCGCGAGGCTGACTCACCCTTTGAAAAGCTTTTCAGCAGTGAGACCATGAGCAGTAGCATCGATCCAAGGAAAGTACATCAACCAAGCAAGTCATAGCCACCCAGAGCAAGAAAATAAGTGATGTTTTACACGGCCAAAATTCCTTGCATGGTAATAGTACTGGACACAAGTGGGACCCTGCAACCTTCCCTGAGGACTGAGACTCTTGACAGAAACAGCCATACAAAAAGGGGCCACTAAGAACCCAAGTGGTGGGGCATAGGGACACAAGCCAAACCATTGTTCACAGCCAGTCAAGATTGCAAAGTGTTTTGATGGCTTAAAGACTGTCAGTATTTAAACCAAATGAGTTCTTAAGACAAAAGACACCACTAAAATCTGACCTCTGCTGGCTGTGTCTCATGGCATGTATTGTCTCGCCTGTGAGAAAAATCCTCCAGGACGGAGGACCAATGGCCAGCCTGTGTCCCATCAGTTCCAGCAGGGCACAATATTCCCAAAGGAGATGAGCCCAGGCCGTCATTAGATGTGCAAATTATACAGCTTGCCTTTGGCAAGAGAAGGCTTGATTTGGAAATAGCCTGCCTCTGAAAGGCCTCGAGTTCTCTGGGTACCACTATGTCTCCCACCTTCTGTATAGTAAAAATTAGGACTTCTGGGCCAGATTACTGAGAACTACCAGCTGGCTCAGTGTGACCTGGTCTGGGCAGGACAAAATACACCCACTGTGAGATGATAGATAGATAGATAGATAGATAGATAGATAGATAGATAGATAGATAGATAAATAGAGACATATATATCATATCACATATACACATGTACATATATGTATATACACACACCTATATTTACATATATGCCAATATAAACATATACATACACACATATATATACATACACACACAAATATATGGCATGTCCCTATATGCCCCATAGCATGGCATTCAACCTGCCTGAGTGAGTCTTGAAAAATAGTCCTCAGTATTATAGACACCATGTGATTAAAGGTAGACGTAATGTAGTGTAGTTGGTAAAATCTTCGCCTGGTATGCACAAAGCCCTAGGTTCAATCTGAATAAAACACATTGGTGGTTTATACCCATATTTTCAACACAAGGTTATCCTTGGCTACACAGAGCTGCAGGCCAGCCTCAGCTACATGAGATTCTCTCAAAAAGCAAAATAAGGGCTAGGGAGATAGCTCAGTCAGTGAAAAGTACTTGACTCAGGAGCATGCAGACCCAAATCCAGATCTCCAGCACTCACAGAAAAAGCCGCTAGCAGCACAGCGTCTGTGTTCCTCCTGGTACTGGAGAGGCAGAGCCAGGAGGATCCCCAGGGCTCACTGGCCAGACAAGCTGGCTCCAGCATCAGGGAAAGAGCCTATCTCAAAAAAGAAAGTAGAAAGTATAGAGGAAGAAGACACTTGACCTTGACCTCTGACCTACACACACACAACCATCACCTGCACATGTAAATATATACTCACAAATACAAATACACTCACAATATACACTCAATAAAATTTAAAGAGGCAGGATTTTACCTTCCAGGCCACCCCACCTCACCCCCGAAGCACAGGGAATTGAGCTAGAAAGACCCACCAACTCCAAATGTCTGAGCCCCTGACTACCTGTGAAATCAGGGGTCACAGAAGAGCCACACTGGGAGAATGACACACACACTAAACCCCAGCCTTCATGGGTGCAGTGGCCAGTCAGCTACTGTCCTACTCTCTGGAGCTCTCCCCTTAGGTTCTGAACTCTGTGCCCATAAGGTGTCAAGCCCTAAAATGGCCACAGAGGGCCTGACTAGGAAGAAGTAGGGAAAGAAAGCCACTCTCAACTCCAGCTCAGAAGTTCAAGTGTCTGGGGCCCCTGAAAGGGGGAAAAAAAACTGGGGGAGAAAGTGCCTAAAATGTCCTCATTTCCCAGCATTGAATTTTCTTCAGAAGAATCTCAGGCGTAGGAGAGACAGCGGGCACTCAGCAAACACCTCTAGGCTGCTGGGTGAGTGACCCAGAGGTAGACTGGACCCTGGACCTCCCAGGTCAGAGCCCAGGGTAGGGATGGTAGGTGTCTCTGATTTTCTTCCATTTTTATTGACCATAAAGACAGAGCTGTCGGATACGTGCCACGTACAAGCCCACACACGTGCACTTGCACACACACACATCTAGGAAAAGAAACTCTGTCTCTTGCTTGTAACCAAATTATCCCATTTCCTGACCTTAAAAAAGAACAGCAGGTTTCCTTAGAAGATTTCGAACCTTATTAGCCACAGTGGGAAATGATGCTTTAATGGGGCTATGATGGTCTCAGCCTCGGGTGTCTGTGTATGCTGCCGTATTACTTAGCAACACCATGGCCGTTTAGGTTTAATTTCCTAGCTTGCCTGATAAGGAGGCTGCAAATGTAATTTGTGAGGCTGCAAGCTGGGCAAACTTGCAGGGCTATTAGATGAGTCACTGGGTGAGCCAGGCCACTGTGCCCAGCTCTGCGGAAGAAGAGAGATGAGCTCTGATCCACCGGGCTGATACCGCTGAGGCAGACACAATTTTCCAGGTGTCTAGGAGCTCCACTCCCTCCCCCTCCTGCTTGCTAGATTGTTGCCACCATTCATTAAGGGAAGCTTCGCTCACCTCTCTAACCTTGTCACAGTCATCTTCCAGCTCTCTGGACTCTGCCTGAAAGCTCAAAGATTGGGGACGCCAAACAGCAAAGGTAATAGCAACAATAACAATGACGAATTAGCCGTAATAGCAGCAACAGTGACGTTGTAAGCACTTGGTAAACATTATGCCAGAGCTTTATGTAAACTATTTCTGCTGTCTCCCAGGCATCCCTGGAAAGCAGGCATTACTAGGACTCTGATTTTCCACTGAGGAAACCAGAGTTCAGAGGGTGACAACCAGCTGGAAGACAATAGAGGGTAGGGGACATGGCTGACCACCGAACAGAGGGTGGCCTACCAAAGGACCTAGCTGTCACCCAACACCTACCAGCACAGCCATGACTTTCACTATTCTTCAAGGATCAGGAAACCCAAGGATATATATATATATATATATATATATATATATATATATATATATATATATATATATATATATATACTTAGTACTAAGTTGTATGAACTGACTAATTCAGTTATTTAATAACACCTTCATAACCAAACCCAACATGTCTGCTAACCAGATCCATGCCCCACACACCTGTGTACAATCTTCTCATTAGAACAAGCAAGTAGACTCATCAAAAGACCCACTCCAACCGAGACCTTCCTTCCATGAGTATCTGGTGTCGCAGCCCTCTGAGCACGCCTCCCTTCAGCGCCGCCTCATCCTCCCAGGTGCTTCCACCAATTATTGGTTCTTGGTGAACTTCACATCATGTACTCCAATCCCACTCATCTCCCCCTCCCCTTGCACCCACCCTCTACCCTGGCAACCTCCCCCCAATGGAGAATAAAAACTTTCATTGTGGAAGCTGCAGTGTGTCACGGTGTGTCCCACAGTGTACCCTTTGTCCACACGTCTTTGTTTGCAAATGTTCACTGCAGTGAGTCCTTGGTCTGGTTCGAGGCCTCTGGCTTCTGCTACACTATCAACACTGAAACCTCATTGGGACTCCTCTCAGATGTCCTGTTGTTACTCTGTGTCATGGAGACCTTGAAGTTTCGGTTCTGGAGGACCAGCCCCTTCACTTCAGCAGTTCATTGATGGGGTAGATGTTGGGGTGGGCCAACTCAAAGCCCTGGATCTAGGCCTGAGAAGTATCTAAGCTGGTCAGCCCACCAGCTCTCTCATACCCACACCACTAGGGTGAGCTCTTCTCCCCTGCCCTGACTGGCCCGTCCAATGCTGCAGCCAGCAAGGGGCAGAGCCAGTTCTCCTGCTCTGATGACCTCTGGCCCAGCTCTCTTACCTGCCTTAGGTGGCAAAGGGCGAGGAGGTGGGTATCTCTCCATCACCCATGTAACCACATGGCAGACAAGTGGCAGGGCCAGCTCTCCCATGCTCATATCTTCTGGGCCAGCCTACCCACAACTCCTGCAACCAGAGCCTGCTCTGCTGTGCTTCCTGGGTGACAAGATTCTTAGCACCTTGTCTCCTTCTCTCATACCTCAGGCCAAGCTCTCATGGGATCCCATCTGCTCTGTCTTAACACAGAGCCACACTACCTTGTTTCAAGCCAGCTTCATCTCTAGCCTGGATGTCACCAGCTACCTTCTCCCCTACTCTGGTCTCACCAGAACAGCCCAGGTGTCCGTGTTGGTGTCCCATCTGGTCCAGATTCTCTGCTCAGGGTTATTTACTGGCTTCCATCCTACTTAGTGAAAGTTTGCATGCTAAATGGCCACAAAGCCCCTGGGGATCCCATCCCACCTGCAGAGATTCATCTTTCCTGCACCCCAGACATGGTACCTCCTTTTGGCTGCTGTCATCCACCCAACACACTCCAGCCTCAGGTCCTAGACACTCACTATTCCCTTGGAAGCTTTCATCTATGCACCCTCTTGGCTCTGGTCATCTCCTTGCTCTGGTCAGTCTCCATCAAGTTAGAAACAGTTTCCTGGACAATGTAAGTAAATAGCAATCTCCCCCATCGCTCCTCCTACCTCCTCCTCCCCAGCTCTCACTACTGCCTGCCCTATCTCTTGGTTCATATTATCTGTCCTCCAACTACAGCACAAAAGTAGGGAGCTTGATTTCTTCTCTGCTATGTCCCCAGTATCTCAGAGCGGGACTGGTGCCTACACACTGTTTCTCAGATATTTGCTAAATAAATGAGAGAGAGAGAATGTCCCCATGGGATACACTGTTATACGCTCTGAGAGTAGCACACACATGGGCCTCACCTTGGCCTCTTCACTCCTGTGTGACGTAGGAGGCCTGTGATCTGGCTATTATCACCACCACCTCCACCACAGCCACTCCTTAACAGAGTGAGCTCAGTGTTTCATGCCTGATGATCAGGGGTGAGAAAGGACAGGAACTGCTGAGTCACCGGTAACTTGTGATCTGTGTGTGTGCTTTGTCTTGGATGAACTGAGAAACAGCTCAGTCATAATGCTGATTAATTTAATAATTAGCCTTGGTGAGACATGGAGGCTCTGTGTGAGGGTAGAACATTTTAATCCTTGATTATAGAAGTAGATAAAGGTGCTTGGCTCATTTATCTATAGAATTTGTGGTTGAACTTTGTTAGTCTTAGTGTTATATTTTCACTTGAACACTTATGTACTGCGGTGGCTTGCATGGAAATTGACCTCATAGGATCATATGTTTAAATATGTGGTCCCTCGTTGGTGAAACTCTTTGGAAAGGATTAAGACATGTGGCCTTGTTGAAGGAGGTGTGCTGCTGGGGGCGGACCTTGAGATTTCAAGAGTCTCACCATTCGCAGTGTGTTCTCTGCCTCCTGTTTGTGGTTTGAGATGTAAGCTCTCAGCTGTTCCTGCCACCGTGCCTTTGTTCACTATCACAGACTCTCACCCTCTGGAACTGGAAGCCTAAATAAACACTTTCTTTTATAAGTTGCCTTGGTCATGGTGTTTTATTACAATAGAAAGTAACTAATACATATACCATAGGAAACTAAGCCCAACCTTAGTATTTCTTTCACATAAACAAGGGCTTCTTTTTTAAATGGGCCAAATGATTCTAACTACATCCGTGTCCTCAAAAAATGTCTAGACAGAACAACAGTGGTTAGGCATAGGTTCCCTCTGTGGATGTCATGTTTTCCTGCAAGCAGCATGGTGTTGTCAGCTCTGCACAGTCCAGAGGCCCCTCTGTCTAGGGCAGAACCCACTTTGATAACTATATGTGACATCCTAAGATGTCTACTCTCCTTGGCCACTAAATCCTGCTTGACAAAGAAGGAAAAGCAAGGTATCAGGATGGCTCTTCCCAGTGCTGAAACTTACTCATGAAAAGAGCTGAGCCTAAAACCCAATAAGACACATGCTTACGCAGAAGGGGGGAGAGCTTCCATCAAGGCATTAGCACTTAGGCTGATAGAAAAGGCTAGGAGGGTTGACAGAGATGCAACCCCTTTCTCAAGGGGCAAATTGTTATTTGCTGAGGAACCCAACACTTGAGGAGGGTGCTTTCGTTAGACTCTTGTTCTCTCTGAATCTTTCCATTGTCAATAGCTCTCAGGTCGATAGAGTCCTTCAAAGATGCTGATGTGTTTGTACCCTTCACCAGAGTCCTCTCATGGTCACCCCTGCTTGTCACCCTCCACTCCTCTTCTGAAGATGTGGCAGAATGCTGTCATAGGGTGTCACCTGCCAGACCATCTAATTCCCCAACCTAAGAGGGAATATTCTTTTTATTTTCTGAAGAGACACAAATCACAGGACATAATAGAGAAACTTACAGAGAATGGAGAGTCACGGAGGAAGGTGAGTGTTCAGGAAAGCTTGGGTTATACAGAGGGATGTTCAGGGGCAGTTGGAGGCATGTTAAAAGTGAAAGGCAAAGGTATTTTTGTTTGTTTGTTTGTTTGTTTGTTTAAGATTTATGGGATGGGATGAATGTCATAGACCTAAACATATTTAAGCCACAATGACAGCTTCAGGATAGCAGAATAAGAAACCATGGTCTTCTTTTTACCTCACAAACACAACAATTCAGCAGTAGTTCCCAGACAAATGTCCTTAGCGAAGAATCTGGAAACTAATTGAGATGGTGCTGTACACCAGGTGAATACAGAATCATATGCCCTGAAGCTGGTGAGGAGATGCTCTGCCCCTGGCACAGAGCCACACTGTTAAGAAGGCTCCCAACCTCCCTGCATCTCCAAGAACAAGAAAACAGTCTGTTTCTTCATGTTTCTAGAGCTCTGCTTTTCTGAGGAGGCCAGAGATCTAGCTTCTGCCTCACCAGGCTTCAGTTCTGATAGGTTTAAAGCAATCTAGACTCAATGAGTCTAAGGAAAAAGAAAGACAGCAGTTTGGATTGAAAGATGCTATGGATTTTCCTCCATGCTCAACCCAGAGTGGATGGACAAAAATTAATAAAATAAAATTTAAAATCCAGTTATCAGCATCTTCCTGAGAAGAAAAATATTCAAGCCAAGCAACCAGTGCCTCCATTTGTCCAGGGATCTGTCTTGCCAGTGCTGAGTTCTGGCAGACAGACCAGGCACACTCCAGCCATGTGGAGAAAGCAGAAATGGTGGTTTAGCCTGTGGCTTGAATAACCTCCTCTGCCAAGCCCACTCAGC
The DNA here is from genome assembly GCA_028551405.1 of Uromys caudimaculatus. Lineage (NCBI taxonomy): Eukaryota > Metazoa > Chordata > Mammalia > Rodentia > Muridae > Uromys > Uromys caudimaculatus. The sequence continues at coordinate 67,884,048 of CM052708.1, read as the reverse complement.
ACAGCAAACAGACAAAGCCATAGCTGCCTATTCTGTTGTAGGATGCAAAAGTGTTGCAGGGTGCAGGGACCTCAGAGTCAGGCTGAAGTATGGCAGTCTGGTCATGGAAGGTCAAGGAAAGTAAAGACTCCAGCCAAGGGTCTCTCTCTCTCTCTCTCTCTCTCTCTCTCTCTCTCTCTCTCTCTCTCTCTCCTCTTTGTTGTTTTGTTTGGATGGTTGGTAGATGGGCTGGTTGGGTTTTTTGTTTTTAATACAGGGTCTCTATGTAGCCCTGGCTGCCTGGAAATGAGACTAGACTGGCCTCAAATTCACAGACATCAACCTACCTCTGTCTCCTGAGTGCTGAGGTTAAAAGCATGTACCATCACACGCAGAAACAAGGTAAAATCTTAACAAAGAACAGATAATATCAAAAGGTAGGCTTTCATTGCTGTGAAGAGACACCATGGCCAAGGCAACTTTTGTAAAAGACAACATTTAATTGGGGCTGGCTTACAGGTTTAGAGGTTTAGTCCGTTATCATCATGGCAGGAAGCATGGTAGCATCCAGACAGGCATGGTGCTCTAGAAAGACCTGAGAGTTCTACTTCTGGATCTGAAGGCAGCCAGAAAGAGACTCTCCATACTGGGCAGAGCTTGAACATAAAACCTCAAAGCCTGCCAATACAGTGACACACTTCCTCCAACAAGGCCACACCTACTCCAACAGGGCCACACCTACTCCAACAGGGCCACACCTACTCCAACGAGGCCACACCTACTCCAACAAGGCCACACCTACTCCAACAAGGCCACACCTACTCCAACAGGGCCATACCTCCTAATAGTGCCACTTCCCACAGGCCAAGCATATTCAAACCACCACAGGTATCAAACATAAAATTGGAACTGAAGCAGGATATAATATTTGAATTGAAATTTTCACTAAAGAGGTTCAACAGACCAAATCAAGCAGAAAAGAGGAAGAAGAGGAGGAGGAGGAGGAGGAGGAGGAGGAGGAGGAGGAGGAGGAGGAGGAGGAAGAAGAAGAAGAAGAAGAAGAAGAAGAAGAAGAAGAAGAAGAAGAAGAAGAAGAAGAAGCACCACCACCATAACAACAACAACAACAACAACAACAACAAGAACCTACATATGCAAATGCACACCTCTAAGAATGACTGAGTCAGGTGAACAGGGAGAAAGAGTGGGGAGAGCTGAAGGGACTTAGGAGACACTAGTATGTCGACTGGTAGACACATTATCAGAGTATTAAGAGGAAATGTCCTGAAAGTTTACTCACAGAAAACTCCCTACATCTTAGAGAAGGAAATGTCTCTATCTAAGAAGACATAAGGATCCCCAAATAGATGAATACTAAGAAATCTACTTTCCTTTGTGGAAACACATTATAATCAAACTGTCAAAGACAGAATTTCGAAAGCAACAGGCGACAAATGCCTTGTCCCCTTAGACCCTACAGCTGTTTGGTGGTGTGTTAAATTGTTCTCATTTCCTGTACTGTTCACTGGTTTCATCCATTGGTGGTCAGAAACAGCAGTTGGTTTAACTTTAATCTTAACTTGTTCAGATTTGTCTCATGGTCTAAGTTCTCTCCCGAGATACTTTCTTTCTCATGACAGGTCTATGAGATACCAGTCAAATTTTCATCAGAAACTTTGTAAGCAGGAAGGCGTGAACTTGTGATTTCAAAGTGCTAGATAAAAAACAAACAAACAAAACCAAAAGCCCTGTCAACATAAGAATGCTATGCTCAGAAAAAAATCCTTCAAAAATGAGCGGGAGCTGGGGATAAGTGCTTGCTGTGCCAACATGAGGACCAGAGTTCAGATCCCCAACACCCATGTAAAGGCAGGGCACAATGGTACCCACCTCTAATCTCAGCCTTGGGGAGACAGGTGGATCCCACAAGCTCACTGGCCAATGAGCCCAGCCAAGCTGGATATCCTACGTTCAGTGAGAAACCTTGTTGCAAAAAATAAGGTGGAAAGAAATCAAGGAAAATACATGAACTCCACCTATGACCTCCACATGTACACATTACGATATGTACATGTAGCCAGGCAGTGGTGGCGCATGCCTTTAATCCCAGCACTTGGGAGGCCGAGGCAGGCGGATTTCTGAGTTTGAGGCCAGCCTGGTCTATAGAGTGAGTTCCAGGACAGCCAGGGCTACACAGAGAAACCCTGTCTTGAAAAAACAAAAACAAAAAAACCAAAAATGATATGTACATGTGCATAGAGACACAGGAACACATTCATATCACACTCACACACACACACACACACACACACACACACACACACACACACACACGAGACTTTCCTAGACAAACAGAATTGAAGGACTTCATCACCACCAGACTGGCATGGTCTAAAAGGAATTGTTCAAGTTGAAATGAAAGAATGTATTGTGCTTGCATGGGAAAGTATTAAATCCATTAATATAGGAAAATATCTAGACATACTCATCTTGATATGGTATCACAGTAATGAGAGTGAGGACATTACTGTTTGTTGTATAATAAAAACTAAAATACAAAAATATGAAAATAACTATATCCAAAATATGTTAAAAGATGCGTAGTATGAATCAATGCAAATTGCTAAGTCAATAAAATAAATCACTTTGCAGGCAGTTGTAGCTACAGTGTCACCAGTTGACAGTATACCGCTACATTTTATATGCCTATCAAGAAAATGCTTATAGAGGTTACACAGAGAAGAGAATTGAAGCTTATTGTTTTTTGCTCTCTAGAGAGGCAATGCATACATATATCACTAGTTGATTTTCTCGTTGCTATGACAAAACAAGGCAGGAAAGATTTATTTTGGCTGACCATTTCAGAGAGATTTCAGTTCATTAGAATGGGAAAGGCATGGCCAAGTGTGACAGAGTGGCTCTGTGATGGAAGTGTGTGGTGGAGACTTATTCACATAACATGAACAGAAAAAGACAGCTTGCTAGAACAGAGAGTATGTATATCACTTGTTTTGCTCATTGCTGCAACCAAACACCTGACAAGAAGCATGGTTGGTTTGGGCTCACAGTTTAAGAAGGGAACCAGCTCAAAGGCTGACAGGAACTTGGGGAGACTGGTCACATTACACTGTGATGGTTTGTATATGCTTGGCCCAGGGAGTGGCACTATTAGAAGATGTGGCCCTGTTGGAATAGGTGTGTCATTGTGGGTGTGGGCTTTAAGACCCTCATCCTAGCTGCCTGGAAGTCAATATTCTGCTAGCAGCCTTCAGATGAAGATGTAGAACTCTCAGCTCCTCCTGCACCGTGCCTGCCTGGATGCTGCCACACTCCCACCTTGATGATAACAAACCGAACCTCTGAACCTGTAAGCCATCTCAATTAAATGTTGTCCTTGAAAGAGATGCCTTGGTCATGGTGTCTGTTCACAGCAACAAAATCCTAACTAAGACACATACCCACAGTCAGGAAACAGGGAGCAATGGATGCTGGTGCTCTGATCATTTTCTGTTTTTTAGTTAGTCTGCGACCCAGCCTATGGGATGGTGCTGCCCACATTAAAGCTGGGACTTCTCTGCCATATTAAACCATTCTGGAAATATCTCCATAGACACAAAGGTGTGCTTCTGTGGCAACCTAAATTCCTTCAAATTGATCATGAAGATTAACGACCAGAACTCACTTGAAATCATAACACTCCACCCCACTCCTGGTCCCTAAAGTCTCATTTATATCTCATAATGCAAAATCTATTTAGTCCATCTGTAAAAGTCTTTACAGTTTTTAACAGCCCAGCACTGTCCAAAAGTCCTAAGTCTCTTGAAGCTTAACGAAATCTATTAACTGTGAACAATTATAAAACAAAAATTATGGAGATAGAGAGATGACTCAGCAGTTAAGAACACTGACTGAGTCAAAGGGACCTGGGTTCCATTCCCAGCATCCACATGGCAGCTCACAACCACCTATAAATTTAGTTTCAGGGGATCTGACAACCTCTTCTGGTCTCCGTGGGCACTACATGCATGTGATGTGGAGATATACATTCAGGCATAATACCTATATACATTCTTTATCTTAAAAAATAAGGACAAAAAAATTACATAATTTCTATATAAAGTGGCACAGAATAAACATTTTTATTCCAAAATGAAGAAATGGGGGCATAAAAATCCACGTCCAGTGTCTGGAGCTTTGGTCTTGACTTCAACAGCTTGGGGAACCAGAAGCACCCATCTCTCTTGCCTGCAACTTGCAAAACCTCTCTCTTGGGCTGGCTTCCCCCTGTGCCTGAAACTTTTCTCTGTGGGCAACCCATGGTCCTAAGATTTCTACCAAACCTTAGGTTTCACCTTCACAGCTTCACACAATGGCTACCACTACCAGAGAGTCCACCCTGCCACACCTTGCCTGTTCTTAGTGGCTCCCTGGAACCACGGCATGAGACCCCATGAACTCAGTTGTGTATCTCTCATGCTTTCAAAACCAGGACCATGTGGACAATGCGGCCAAGTTCTGTTGCCAACTCAAAAATGCAACTTGTCATCCTTGGACCAAGGTGCAAGTGGCCTCTGGGTGTCAACGTGGCAGCTTTTAAGCAGGGAACAATTTTCAGTTCTGGTCTCAG
>CM052708.1:67847503-67878942 GCA_028551405.1 Uromys caudimaculatus | reverse complement strand
CTGGCGAGGATGTAGAGAAAGAGGAACACTCCTCCATTGCTGGTGGGATTGCAAGCTGGTACAACCACTCTGGAAATCAGTTTGGCGGACCCTCAGAAAAATGGACATAATACTACCTGAGGACCCAACTATACCATTCCTGGGCATATACCCAGAAGATGCTCCAACATGTAATAAAGACACATGCTCCACTATGTTCATAGCAGCCATATTTATAATAACCAGAAGCTGGAAACAACCCAGATGTCCCTCATCAGAGGAATGGATACAGAAAATGTGGTACATTTACACAATGGAATACTTCTCAGCTGTTAAAAACAGTGACTTCATGAAATTCGCGGGCAAATGGTTGGAACTTGAAAATATCATCCTGAGTGAGGTAACTCAGTCACAAAAGAACGAGCATGGTATGTACTCACTGATAAGTGGATATTAGCCCAAAAGTTCAGAATACCCAAGTTTCACTTCACAGTAACCATTGGACTGAGTATGAGGTCCCAGATGGAGGAGTTGGAAAAGGGACTGAAGGAGCTGAGGGAGTTTGCAGCCCCATGGAGGGAGCAACAGTGTCAACTGGTCTGACCACCCAGTGCTCCTGGAGACTGGACCACAACCAAAGAATACACATGGAGGGACCCATGGTGCTGGCCAAATATGTGGCAGAGGAGGACCTTGTTGGCCATCAGGGGAAGGAGAGGCCCTTGGGCCTGAGGGTGTTAGAGGCCCTAGTATAGGGGAATGCCAGGGTGCAAAGACGGGAGTGGATAGGTGGGTGGGTGGGGGAATACCCTCACAGAGGCAGGGGGAGGAGGTAGGGGATAGGGGGTTTCCAAAGTGGAGACCTGGAAAGGGGGAAACACTTGAAATGTAAATAAAGTATCAAAAAATTAAAAAAAAAAAAAAAAAAAAAAAGAGATCAGTATTGCCGGGCAATGGTGGCACATGTCTTTAATCCCAGCACTCAGGAGGCAGAGGCAGGCGGATTTCTGAGTTCCAGGACAGCCAGGGCTACACAGAGAAACCCTGTCTCAAAAAACCAAAAAAAAAAAAAAAAAAAAAAGAGGTCAGTATTATTCTGATGTCAAAGCCAGACAAAAATACCTCAAGATAGAAAACTACAGACCTGAAGATTACAGACACAAAGCCTCAACGGCAGACACTCTTAGATTTTCTTGTTTCCTTACTGATAATTTTTTTTACTCAACTGAAAACCAAATTCAACCAGGTGATGTTTACCTGGGGATATAAGGATGGTTCAGCATCTTGAGAATAACGAATAGCTCTGACTAACTGACCAATGATTTCTACCTTAAAACAAAATCCAATTGGCTCACTGCTGGCGTCTTACCTGCTCAGATGGATTTGCTCACCAGAGGCTCGAATGCTAAAACTTGGCTCCTAGTACAGTTTAGAGATGGGACACTGGGAGTTATGGATCATGAGTGTTGTAAGCTCAGTAGTGGATTGATCCACTGATAGGTTCAGAGATGATGGAAACAGGGGATGGGACCTACTTAGAGGGAGCAAGTCCATGGGGCCATGCTCTTCCTTCTTAACCCAACCTACTCTAGCCCTTCCCTCTGCCTCCCGCATCTCTCTTCTCTCTGCCTCCCCTCTCCCCCTTCCTGCCACCCGCTTCCTTGCTGGATGCCATGGAGTGGCAGCCTCCTCTGCCACACATCACCAATGCTGCCACGCCCTGCCTTGCCTGTGGCAAAACAGTGGAGCCAGGAGCTGAAACTACAAGACAAAGCAGATCTCCTTTATGTGGACTTTCTCAGTTATTTTTCTTTCACAGCAACAGAAAGCTAACACAATGATCCAAGATTATTGTACAGCTTTTAAGGAAAGAAAGACAGCAAATAAGAAAACTTAACTAGCCGGGCAGTGGTGGTGCACTCCTTTAATCCCAGCACTTGGGAGGCAGAGGCAGGTGGATTTCTGAGTTCGAGGCCAGCCTAGTCTACAGAGTAAGTTCCAGGACAGCCAGGGCTACACAGAGAAACCCTGTCTCGAAAAAACAAACAAACAAACAACAACAACAAAAAAAAAAAAAACAAGAAAACTTAACTAACAATTAGTTGTAAACGAACACTAAAGTAGTATTTTCTCTTACTTGGATATTTTGCCAACTAATGTGGAATCTGGCAGAAGTAACAGTTCGGTAAATACTTTCTAAATCATGAGTGTTTTTTATTTGCTTTTTTAAACATCTTGACAGCTTGATCGTGTTAGCCGTATGCCATGCCATGAGATTTCCATGCTGTTTTTGTTATTTCGCGTCCTTAATATTATAAATTTCAAATTAAGCATCTTCATAGATGCATATACACACACACACTTGCCCCTGAGTCTCTCACATCCTCTCCTCCCTGGAAGCCTCCTCTTGATTTTAGACAAGTCTGTCTGCCTCTGTCTCCTAAGCCCTAATTATGATCTTTGGGACATTATCTTTTCTCCATTTCGTTGCTCTTCGTCCTCTCCTGGCTGACTTGAGTTGGTCTGCAACTAGCCCAGCCCTCTTTCTTCTTCTGTGTCCCACAGAAGCCTCAGTGAGCAGGTCTGAAGCTGATGGCCTACTGTGCGCCATTGTCCAACTTGTCCAATGTCTCCTTGACACCCACTGTAACAGTTTGAATATGGAACGCCCCGACAGGGGCATTCATGTCTTTGAATACTTGGTCCTCAGCTGTAGGCACTGTTTGGGAAGGTTGAAGAACTTACTGGGGTAGGTGGGCCTTGAGTTTATAGCCCAGACTCCCCGCCTATCCCAGCTCTCCTTCCTGTTTCTCCAAGACATAATGAGCTGAGGAACCCCGCCCTCATGCTCTAGTTACTACCAGGAGGTGTAAGGCCTAGCTGGAAGAAGCAGGTATCTTGGAGGTGGGTGGGATAGGCTATAGCTTGTTCACATCCCAGCCTGCACCCTCTAAGTTGCAATCTGCTGAGACACAAACAGAGTGTTTCCCACTTCTGCCGCCACAGGTCCTCATGGACCTTCCCGGCTCAGTGGGCTAGGATAAGCCTCTTCTCCCTTCAGTTGCTTCTGGTCCAGTATTTGATCTGAACAATGAGAACAGGGGCTATTCCACCCACTTCTGCCACTGTCTCTCCCTTTGTGGTTAGTGGTGCCCTAATCCCCAGATACCCAACCTCCCCAAGCAGGATTGCTCAGGATGAGCCCTTGCCAGGCGGTGAACAAGTTCTTTAGATCTATCTTTAAACTTCTCTGCTGTGCTGTCTCCTCATGTCAGCCTCAGGTATACTGACAAGCTTTTTGCCCTGAGTTAATGTAGTAGCCCTAAGATACCCATCCCAAATCTCTCTGTTTGAAAGCCTCCTACTAGCTTTTCACAGCTCTCCACTGCTTCTGGATCTGTCCTCATGAAGGTCTTCTGGGATCTGGCCCTTGGAGAATCTCTCTAACTCTCTCTAGTACCCCATCTCCACTGTGGGACCCACATACAGGGGAGCTCTTTATCTAATGAGTTCCAAACACATCTCCATTGCTCATGCCCTGCCTAAGTCTAAAGACTGGGCTGTCTTCCTCACCTTTGTGCACCTACAGACAGCACAGCTAAGCTTAAGGGAGAAAAACCTGTACAGAGTCATTTCAGGAAAGAACAACGAAGATGGGGAGGAAACTGTGGTGTTATTTCTCTGAAGGTGGGACTTCACTCCCAGTATTTGCCTGGTCTTTCCACTTGTGAATGGAAAGAGGGCCTGGCACTCAAGAACCCTCTTTTAAGTCCATACCATCAGAAGTTTCTGGGACCAAGGTGCCCAATCCAACCTGTTGCGCCAGAAGCCCATGATCCAACTTGTATAACTTTCAACAGTGTGCTAGTTAGTTTTGTCAACTTGACACAAACCTGGCCTATTTGGGAAGAGGGTAATCTCAACTGAAGAATTGCTTCCATCAAATATGGGCATGGTTGTGGGGTATTTTCTCCAACGATCCATGTGGGAAGACCCAGCCCATTATGAACAGTGTCTCCTTTGGGTAGATGGCCCTGGATGCTATAGAAAAGCAAGCTGAAGCAAGCCATGGAGAGCAAGCCAGTAAGCAGTATGCCTTTATGATCTCTACTTCAGTTCCTGCCTCCAGGTTCCTGCCTTTAGCTCTTGGCCTGACTTCCCTCAGTGATGAATTTTGATAAAAATAAACCCTATCCTCCACAAGTTGTTTTGGCCACAGTCTTTATCACAGCAACAGGGAAGCAAACTAAGACAGGCAAACTAAGACAGTTATGTGAACAGAATTAAGTACTATGTCTTCATTTGCATAGAAGTCTCCAAACTTAGACAGTTAGAAATACACTAGAGAGACTAGGGAGATGGCAAGCATCAGGGTGTGAGTTCAGATCCCTGGCATCCATGAAAAGCTGGACATGGAAGCATGCATCTTGTACCCCAGAGCTGGGATGGAGATGGTGGGTCCTAGTGCTCACTGCTCAGCCAGTCTAGCTGAATCGGTGAGTTTAAGGCTCAGTGAGAGATTCTATCTCAAAAAATAAGGTCGAGAGGAAGACACCCAAGATCACCTTCTGGCCTGCATGTGAGCACACATGTGCACACATCTGTGCACACACAAAAGTAGATGTCACACACACACACACCATTGAGAACAAGGTAGAGAGAGAAGAGAAACAAGATTAGTTCTGTAGGGTTCCAATAGGGCCTCAAAGCCCTCTAAGACAACGCCCCATAGCTGTGATTGCTGGAAGAAATGATGCTTGCCAGCTCCACAAAAGCTCCCCTAGCAGCCAGACGGCTGGAGCTCTCTGCTGTGCATGTGAGGGAGCCACATAAATGTGTTGGATCCAGAGCAAGGGTCTGCCAATGGCAGGCCGCTGGCCAAACCCACTCCTCCATCTGTTAATGCTTTTTACATTTTTTAATAATTGAAAAAAGCAATACTTCATGGCACATAAAAATTATATAAGGGGCTGGAGAGATGGCTCAGTGGTTAAGATTCCTTGCTGCTCTTCCATAGGATGCAAACTCAGTTCACAACACCCAGGTCAGGTGGCTCACAACCACCGGTAACTCCAGCTCCATGGTATCTATGCGCTCTGCTGGCACCCCTGCAAATAGATGGTTTATAAAGGGGCATACACAAATATACATGTGAAAAGTCAATTTAGAAATAACTATATGAAATTCAAATGTCAGTGATCGTAAGTAAGATCACATGAAGACACAAACACACTGATTCATTTGCAGATTTTCTGCAGTAGTTTAAATAAGAATGGCCTCCATAGGCTCATATATTTAAATGTTTAGTCACCAGGGAGGGGAACTGTTTGGAAGGAGTAGGAGGTGTGGCCTTGTTGGAGGAAGTATGTCACTAGAGGTAGGCTTTGATGTTTCAAAAGCCAATGCCAGGCCCAGTCTCTCTCTTTCTGCCTGTGGATCAGGATGCAGTGTTCACGCCTACTGCTCCAGTGCCTGCCTGCAGGATGCCACGCTCCCCGCCATGATGATAATTGACTAACCTCTGAAACTGTAAGCCAGCCCCGATTAAATGCTTTCTCTTATAAGAGTTGCCTTGGCCATGGTGTCTCTTCACAGCAATAGAACACTGACGAAGATATTTCCTATGGTGAATTTCACACTGTGATGACAGAGTAGGCAGAAAACATGCTACCTACAGAGTCAAAAATACTTACTACCAGAGACTTTCCAGAAAAACGCTGCTAGGCTCTGATCTAGAGTTACAGAGAAATAAAAATGCAAACTTCAGGCCGGTAACATTTTCACTTTAACAGAGTAGATACACCTGATTTGTTGGCGTTGTTTACTCAGTATATATGGGGGCAGCATATGGATGCAGGTGCCCTTGGAGACCAGACAAGTGCACTGGGTCCCCTGGAGCTGGAGTTACAGGTGCTTGTGAGCCATTTGAAATGGGTTCCAGTCCTCTGGAATAGCAGTATGTGTTCTTGACTGCCTAACCTCATGTTTTGTTTTTGCAGTAGCGTTCACTATATCTCCTAAGCAGGCTTCAAACTCTTAACGTAGCCTAGGCTATTCTCAGACTATAGGTTCCAGTTAGCCCCAAACTCGTGGCAATCCTCTGGCCTCCTGAGTGCTAGGATTGTAGCTACCTAACTTTTGATCATCAAATAGTGACAGACAAAAAGAAAAAGGTGTCTAACTGAAGGGGTCCTTTGTCTCTTATGGCCCCACCTCCTCACTGAAAAAGACAAGTACCACTGAGATTTTCATCTCTCCATCTACCTGTTACCAAAATCGCCCTATCGTTGCCCTTCCGGGTTGGCCAGTCTGGATGTTATCCAAATGCTGTTGTGAGAGGTGAGAATGGACCTCATACCAATCTTCCTCCCAAGGCCAAGGATAGCTCAGTTCTTAGTTAACTCAGCAACTGCTTTTCACACGGTAGCTATGTGTGTGTTTCTCCCCACAAGCACAAGTGAAGTCCTAGAGAACTCTGACTTCTCATCTTGTTCTTTTCTGTACATTTGAAAGCTTTCATAAGGGAACGCCTTGAGGCAGAGCTGTGAGAAGTTCTAGATATCCAGCTAAAACCTTTTAAATCGTACTGCAAATTATCAAAACAATTACGTATCTACAAAGCAAATTACGCAGTCCAGATGTCTCTCTAAAAATGAGCAGCCACAATCTCTTGTTTGGAGAGCACCTTGTCCACCAGATGCCCCCCTGGCCTCTCTGCTCCAGTCTCCAAGAGTAACAGAAAAGCAAGGAGGCCAGGCTCTCCAATCTACATATGACCATACACACAATGTCGAGTGCTTGGAGGGACTCACAGCGAGAACTAGCCAAGCTCCTGCCTGACTCAGAACACGTTTGGCATGAGCCAAAGCAATAAGGTGACCGTGGATCAGGAACTAATCTGCTTCTTGATAGAAGGACCCTAAATATCAACCCAACCCAACCCCCATGGGATCATTGCACACACTTTGAGGTTAGAACTGACTCATAAAACAAGAACTTTAAAATGCCACAATAAATTACTGTGTACACAGGATTACACATACACATACACATACACACACACACACACACACACACACACACACACAGAGAGAGAGAGAGAGAGAGAGAGAGAGAGAGAGAGAGAGAGAGAGAGAATTAATACATACATACAAAAGCCCCAAAAGTACAATTGTTGGAACAAAGTACATATGTTTTTAATGGCATGTACATGCAACATGCATACATACATATATATATGTATAAAGACACTTTTAGGCTCTGATCTTCTCTGTTCATACTCCATCTATAATTTTTTGATGAAAATGTGTGTGGCTACATAGTTTAAATTAAAGTGTATCTTCAATGCATTTTGTAAATTAATTCCACCAGGGTTAATGACTTGGGAATGTCATTGGTAGGACATGCTTAGCTGGAGCGTAGCATGTGCTGTTGGTGTGTGCAGTCTATTCGAGGAACTAGTTTTGACCCTCGGCATCCAACAGTGAAGCACACACAGATTGCCTCAAGCCTTCAAGCAGTGTTTCTAAAATCTACAGCAGCTTTGTTAAAATGAAAAGCCACATGATAGCGTGTTTGGCAGCCTCCATCCGTAATTTGATTGTGACTGACAACAATCCTTCTGAATATCGGTCAACTAGAGAGGTGAAGCATCTGTTCCTCTCCTAGCAGGAAAATCACTGCAATGCGCGCAGGAAGCAGATCTGATAGTCTGCGTTCCAGAACCTTAACATAAAGCTCAACATTGTCAGTGTCACCTGAGGCAGGACGGAAAGACACAGGAAATGGAGGACAGAGGAAGGAAAGGAGCCCCTCACCCAGGAATCCAGGGGAAGCCTCTTGCCTGCTGAGAATCAGAAATTGCAGCACAAAAACAGCATTTGCTTAGAGCCTGTCTCCTTTCCCACCAGAAAGCCTGTGGTCTTCTAGTAAAATCTCAGTAACAGTGAAAGAACACACCCTAAACGCCTTCGGCAGTCCTGGTGTCTCCTGCTTTGACCTCATTGGATTGCCATATTAACACCACCCAATGCACCTCCATAGAGACACACCGTGGTCTCATTTCTCTAGAAGGGGTCGGGGTGGACTTTCTTAGCAACCCTTTGAGGTGTAATGTGAGAGCCACCAAAACAGGTATATGGCTGTTGCACCTCTGAGAAGACCCATTCTCTCACATGTCTGACTTTCTTCCTGAGAGCCTTTCTATTAACCCTTATTCTTAAAATCCATGTCAAAAACACCTTTTAATAAACTCCAATTCTTCATACTAGTTCATCCCAATATTCTTTTCTGCAGCGAAGGCAAGGATCCTGCTTAACCTGAGTTGAGGTCCCTACAAGATTAAAGGAATTCATCAGACTTGTAGAAAAAATGCAGGCATGATCTGGTGGCCAACCTACTTGGCACCCTATGCTGTTAAATAAGAAACAAGACATGTTGGAACATCTTCTGGGTATATGCCCAGGAGTGGTATAGCTAGGTCTTAGGCAGTATTATGTCCATTTTTCTGAGGGTCCACCAAAATGATTTCCAGAGTGGCTGTACCAGCTTGCAATCCCACCAGCAATGGAGGAGTGTTCCTCTTTCTCTACATCCTCACCAGCATCTGCTGTCACCTGAGTTTTTGATCTTCGTCATTCTGACTGGTGTGAGGTGGAATCTCAGAGTTGTTTTGATTTGCATTTCCCTGATGACTAAGGATGTTGAGCATTTCTTTAGGTGCTTCTCAGCCCTACAAATTTCCTCAGTTGAGAATTCTCTGTTTAGCTCTGTTCCCTACTTTTTGATAGGGTTATTTGGTTCTCTGGAGTCTAACTTCTTGAGTTCTTTGTATATATTGGATATTAGCCCTCTATCGGACGTAGGATTGGTAAAGATCTTTTCCCAATCTCTTGGTTGTTATTTTATCCTATTGATAGTGTCCTTTGCCTTACAGAAGCTTTGCAATTTCATGAGGTCCCATTTGTCGATTCTTGATCTTAAAGACACATGCTCCACTATGTTCATAGCAGCCATATTTATAATAGCCAGAAGCTGGAAACAACCCAGATGTCCCTCAGCAGAGGAAAGGACACAGAAAATGTGGTACATTCGCACAATGGAATACTACTCAGCTATTAAAAACAATGACTTCATGAAATTCACAGGCAAATGGATGGAACTTGAAAATGTCATCCTGAGCGAGGTAACTCAGTGTTCAAAGAATGAACATGGTATGTATTCACTGATAAGTGGATATTAGCCCAAAAGTTTGGAATACCCAAGTTTCACTTTACACTAACCGCTGGACTGAGTGTGAGGTCCCAGATGGAGGAGTTGGAGAAGGGACTGAAGGAGCTGAGGGGGTTTGCAGTCCCATGTAGGGAGCAACAGTGTCAACTGGCCTGACCTCCGGTGCTCCTGGAGACTGGACCACAACCAAAGAATATACATGGAGGGACCCATAGTTTGGACCACATATGTGGCAGAGGAGAGCCTTGTTGGTCATCAGGGCGAGGAGAGGCCCTTGGGCCTGAGGGTGTTTGAGGCCCTAGTAAAGGGGAATGCCAAGGTGGGAAGATGGGAGTGGGTGGGCGGGCGGGGGAATACCCTCACAGAGGCAGGGGAGAGGGGAGGGGATAGGGGCTTTCGAAAGGGGAGACCTGGAAAGGGGGAAACATTTGAAATGTAAATAAAGTATCAAAAAATAAAAGTTAAAAAGAAAGAAAGAAAGAAAGAAGACAATCCATGCTCTTGAGCAGTCTGAACACAGAATTCCAAAGTAGTATGAGTAGCCAGGTAGCTCTTTTTCTGTGCTTCTTCCTCGCAGAGACCCTTCCCTGGTACTAAGAGCTCACTATCAAATGTGAGGTCATCTGTTAACTGATCAGAGTCCATAGCCTTCCACTGTAGAAGCAGCTGCCAACATGCAATAAAGCAGACTCTGTTTCCCAAAACTGTCTCCGGACTGGTTCATCTCCACGCCCTTTACTGACCCACAGGCATTGCAGTCTCATCAGTGGACACCCAGGCAACTCGGGCAAAGTTTGCCATGAGTGACAGCATGGAGCTGTGCCTCTGTCCCTGCTGCCACTGACTTTACCTACTGTTAGGTCTTACAAGCAGTCCAAGTTATAGACATGAGCTGGACTATATAAGGATTTCTGGTGGGTTAGATAAAAGCCAGCATTCCTCAGGAATTTGTGAGACTGGTTCCCATCCACCGAAAGGAGGCCATTTCTCTTAGCTCTGGCAGAAGGGACATATGGCTACCTGTGGTTGCATATCAAAGGCTTCCAGGCTCCCACAGTATCAAATACATTTCATAGTCCACACCCTCCTCATGGCTACTCATCCTCCTCATAATCAACTATTTTCTACTATTCTCTCTCTATCTATCTATCTATCTTTCTATCTCTCTATCTCTATCTCTATCTCTTTCTCACAATCCCCACTAGTCTCCCATACTCCCCCCTTCCCTAGCCCTGGCCTGTCCAGTCCGATTCTCTCTGCTCTAGACTCTTCCAGGTGCCTTTGGATATTTTCACTTTTTTTTTTTTTTCAATAAAAACCTTACCCTTAAACAGTGGTCATGTTGGCAGTTTCTGGACTACTGCCCTCATATACATCCAAGGGTGATACCCTTGCATACACCTACCTAATAATGTATCATACTTTAAAAACGACACACTCGATGCTGATGGGGTAGCATGAATTTAGGAATAGCTTGTCGGGAAACAATTTGAATTATATACCAAAAGTGTTTGAATTGTGAAAGGCGTGGGGGTGAGTGGTGGGTGCAGTAGGCAACCTGGTAGGCCTCATGATTGGAGCTGCTCAGTGTACTCATCATCATGAGGTGGGCATACGAATTTACCCAGAGTGATCTGTTCACAGAACTTAATACATACACACACACACACACACACACACACACACACACACACACACACACACACACACGGGAGGTACAAGTAAATAAGTAAAATCTCAATATTGGTATATTGCCCCAATTAACTCGTGTGCCATTAAAAGTTCAGCTGTAAGACAGTTAAGATACATGAGGACAACTATACCACGCAAGAGCCAGAGACAGACAGAGCTCATCCGCAGACATCCACTCTTGCTACTTTAGGGAGAGAGAGAAAAAACGAGTTATTTTGTTTCAAGAACTCCACATTGGAATCTACCCTTTGGAAATACAGGTGTTCACTGAGACATTGTCACAAGAAACTGGAAACAAAAGCTTGTCATTATGAAAGTAATTATTTACCTGTGTTATTTATACTACAGAATTTCTTTTATTTTTTAAAGATTTATTTACTATGTATAGTGTTCTGCCTGCACATATGCCTGTATGCCAGGAGAGGGCACCAGATCTCATTATAGATGGTTACGAGCCACCATGTGGTTTCTGGGAATCGAACTCTGGGACCTCTGGGCTCTTAACCGATAAGCCATCTCTCCAGCCCCTCTATGTAACTCTTTAAACAATGCTATAAAGGTAAGATACCAAGTAAAGGCAGGGAACACTTAGGATCTCCAAGGCTTTAGACAGTTATATCAAGAAAGATGGGGCAGAGACTGGAGCACTAGACATCAAAGTCTGAGTCTAGAAGTTTAAAACTGTCTGGGAAAGGCCAAGGCAGAGTTAGAGTCAGATAGGAATTAATCATTACAAATTGGGGGTTGGGAGGTGAGAAATGTGGGAGGTTTTGTTTAATTCCTTCTTATCCATCAGTAATCCACCCTAAGGGAAATACAGGTAAAATAATGTCTGGATGAAATTGCTTTAAATCACCATATGTTTTTATATATTATTTAACAAGATGAAAGAAAAGAAAAAAATGTTAACAGCAGTTACTTCCGGGTTATACAATTCGGTAGTGTTTTTTCCCCTTAACTGGATTTTCGAAGTCTGCCATGATGAATCAGGGTATGGACGTGGGATATGCTTAGAAAAATCAGACCAGAGAAACGAATTACTCATACACAGGTGATTGTAGAACTGACTGTATTAAGCTGGAGCCAGTCCCTCGTAAGAGGCAATTTACCTTTAGACCTGTCAACTGAGCATCCACAGATGCTCTTGACTGCCGTTACTGGATGCTGGAGTTCATTCTCCCACAATAACCCATACTGTTCTCTGCCTCAGTTGCCCAGAATGAAGAGTACTGGTTTCCTGGTCATGTAGTTTCGTTGATCAGAGGAACCGAATGTTTAGTTAGTACTTCTCAACTGAAGGAGCTCCCTGGAATCCTCAAGGGTTTTTTTGTTTGTTTGTTTTCTTTTCTTTTCCAAAGAATACTGCGTCATCGTTCTAAATTGGGTGCAGGCATGTGTTGACAAAAGCATCCTAGGTGGTTTGGGGGAGGCACGTGTGGTTGAGAATCCCTGATGTAAATTCATGTGTGTGAATAAGTCTGCAATCCTTTTGGAAGCTTCCATAAGAAAGTGGGAGCGATAGGGAAGGGGCTGGGTGGCCGTAAGAGGGGGGAGATGTTTCTATCTTTGCTGTCTTTCAAAGCTTGTGCGAGTGTATTATAAGATCAAATAAAATCACCGTGAAAGGAAACCAAATTTCAAGAGGCTCTGCCCTGGCACTCAGCTCCCAGAGCATCTTCTCTCTTTAGCAAGGGTGTTCAAAGCTATGCAAAGTGACACGGGTTTTTTATGCAGATATTTTTGATTTTCCATTTTTCATGGTTAGCATGCACTAGCTTTAAAAGGATTCCATGAAAACATGATGAATTTTTCATTCTGATATTTACAGAAGCCAGTCCTTACTCTAGCGTCACACTCTACACCACTGGGACGTTTTGTTTTTGCTGAACTTTGTGCTAAGCATAAAGGATGCCTGTTTAAACACATTAAGACAATTTAGCATTTAATTCAGACTAGATGGAACTACTAGGTGATGCGCACACATTTTGTAGTTTTGACATAGTGATGTCACTATGCAGCCCACGCTGGCCCTGAATGGATAATCCTCCTGCTCCCAGAGTTCTGTTAGCATAGATAACATCAGATCACACTCAGCCTATTTATTTCTTCAATAGTAAACTAATACAGAGACTCTGCCAGGATAGTCAACACTGCCGGAGAAGTCCATCTCCTCGTCCCCTTCAGGAAAACAGTGGCTTGGACAACTGGGCAAGAGGCTGTCAGATGCGGTCGGGTGAGGACTTTATATCCTCATGCCCTGAGCTTATAAGCACAACATTCAGAAACCCAAAGCCAAGACTCTAGTGAGCAAATTTCATCTGAGGTTCATCTGCCTTTGTTGGTTTAGAGAATGTACCAAATGAGTGATAGAAAATAACCCTGGAGCTCCTGGTACTCAGAGTCATTTTAAGCTCGTGTGTGTGTGTGTGTGTGTGTGTGTGTGTGTGCATGTGTGCGCGCGCGCGCACGCGCGCAAACACACGGGTTCACAAGCTTGTTTGTGTGCAAAGGTCAGAGGTCAATGACAGGTATCTTCCTCAATCACACTCCTTGATTTTTGAGGCAGGTTTTCTTGCAGAGCCGCAGGGCTGTCCACCATGCATGAGTGGTGGGATCTGAACGTCAGGTCCTCCTGCTTATACATCAAACACCTTACCCATAAATCCCCAGCCTGAGCTGTTCTACACTATTCAGGGTGTCCCTCCATTCTAAAAAGCCCTTCAAGAGAGCAGGGGGAAATCTATAAAGAAATGTATAGTCAAGACAGAACATGCTATAAAAAACCAGCATCACCACATACAGATGTAGTAGAAAACCTCACAAAAAGACAAATCAGAAACATGTCGTATTTGTCTACCTATCAAGAGTATTTTCAAGTGTGGAGATCCAGCAAGGAGGAAAAGAATCCTGCCTCAGGGAAAAAAAATCAATAACCCTGGAAGTCTTCACCACACCCAAGCAGAGTCCGTTCCAGAAGCTAAAGGATTTCTCAGAAGTCAGAGCTGTGCACATGCTGCTCACAGCGAGCAGTGGAATGTAGAAAGGAGGGAAGCAGGCAGACCATTAGGACCATCAACACGTCAGGACATCCTACCAGGACTTGCAAGGAAGTCGCTACACTATGAGGAGAGAAGAGACTATGCAGGGCTGGGGGTGTCAATCAGTGCTAGAGTGATCCCCTCAGGTGTAAGAGGCCCTGGGTTCCACAGTACTGCAGCAAGGGGGTAGGGGAGAAGGGACAGAGGCCTAAGACCTGATATGTCACTATCCTCCCACCTGCCCAGGCCAAAGCCTGATTTTCTTGCACAGGGAATCACTGCAATGTGACTAAGCAGGGGTAAGGAAATCCAAACACTACCCAAGTCAATTCTTGGAATCCCCAGGGATAGGCCCTAGAAGAGGGCCTACATGCAGGCTTCATTATTTCCAATCCCGACATAACCAAATCTTGGCAGACAGGCAACCCACAAGCTCAAGAAGCCCTGTGGCAGATGTTTTGAAACTTAAGCTTGCTTCAAAAGGACAGAAATAGAGAAGGAGGAAGGAGCAGAAGCAGGAGGAAGGAGGAAGAGGAGGAAAGAATGATTCCTAGGAACTGGTTTACAACAGTCACAGAGGGATGGAGGTGTTGAGGTTACACACAAGATGTCAGAGGTTGTGGGAGGTATTTGGGGTCCACATGCTAGCCTCTCTGCTGCTGTATGCTTTATTTTGCACAATTATAAAATAAACCATGAGACTTTGGACAAAATGGGTGTAGAGTAGTTAGGGATTCGCTGCCCCCTGAACCCTTCTCAGGCTTCCTCTTCTACAGCCTGTAGTGTTAGGAAAAAGCCTTTGGTTTTGTTATTGGTTTGCTTTTGAGACGGGGTCTCACTGTGAAGCCCTGGATGGCCTCAGACTCAAAGATCCACCTGCCTCTGCCTCCTGAGCCCAGAGGCTAAAGGTGAGCACCACCTCTGGAAAGTCTTCTTTCAACTTTGGGTGACAAAAGACTTGTGTATTTTCATAGAAAAATCTTAGTACCAACAGATTGGGCTGAGCTGAGCAGTTCAGTTTTGACATCTGGAACTTTGATTTGAGAGTTACACCAATGAGCATTCCTCAGAATGGTAAGATCCAGTATCTGCAGTGTTAAGTAGCAGTGAACCACTCCAGTGCCTGGCACTACATATACAGGCAACCAGCGAGGGCTGGAGTCATTGTCCGAGGAAGATCAATGCAGAAAACCACAAGCAACAGGGCACAGGGAATCTGGCACAGAGCAGAAAAAAGGCAGCAAAACCCTCTGCATCTCACTTCTGGTTTTGCCCAGGGAGAGCCATCCTAAAGAGGAGAGCAAGCTCTTTCTGCTTCCTGCCCCTAGCCACTTCCTTCCCCATCTGCATCCATGCAAAAAAGCACTGCCAGTCTCAGGAGGCAGCAGCTACCCCGAGACCTCCCCTTCCCATTACCAGCAAGAGGCTGGAGTTAGTAACACTCCAATCACCCATTAAAGAGAAACTACCAAAGCCTCAGGCTACATCACATCACTGAGATCAGTACTCTTTATTGGATGAACAAAGCCTTTGTGATGGGTATTTTAGCTAATACAGAACCAAAATAATCAAATTAATTGATATGTTGTACTTATACTGCTGGTTGAGAAAAGAAACATCCACAAGAACAAAATTAAAACACTTTAATCATTTAAATAGAATCAACTTCAGTAACATACATACACATACAGTAAATCCAAGCAGTATAATTGAACAGTATACTTAAATACATCAAATTCTTAAAAATTCCCCAAATGGACTCGGCATCATGGATGTGAGAAGGTGACTTTGAAGCGCCAGACTGAGACAGACGAGGCTACCCCTACACAGACACTGATGCGAACACAGCCTGGAGATGTCAGGCATTTGTCAAGAACACTTCTAGAGAAAGACCCAAAGGACGGTTCAGAAGGGACACAAATGACCACGCCCAAAAAAGATGAAGGCTACCTGACAATTTCTTTGGTCCTCTAAATCAAGTCACGCTGGTTTTGTTTTACTTAAAAATACCAAACACAGGTAATGTACTTAGCATTCTACCTACAAATGTCTAAATAGCAAAGCCGGCTAACACTACTATCAGGCTAGATTTCAAAAGAAACTCAAAACCAACCTGACTATACTTTGGAAACTCTAAATATAGAAAGTGCTAGGAAAGAGTAGAGGTAAAATGATAATAATAATAATAATAATAATAATAATAATAATAATAATAATAATAATAAAAATTAAGACCCAGCTCTTGCTTCATCATAAGCTGATGCATGTCTAAGTGGCAGACAGGACCACATTTGAAGAGCACTATGTCAGCCATGTCATTGGAACAGCTATGATTGTGTTTGTGCAGGAAAGCAAGAATGCTGCGATTTAACTTGGCCCTCACTGCCCCAGTGGAGAACATTTAAAGTAAATGGTACTAAGCCACGCTTCCCAGACAGCTCTGGACACACTCGTACTGAAGACAAAGACGCACACCAGCAAGAAGGGAACTAGATGGACGTCCCCTGTGCATCTGCACAGACACCAACAGTCACAGCATGGCGTGGCCAGAGCAGTGGGCACAGCTCCCTGGCCTCCCTCGCCACCCTATGCTCCTTGCAGTTCAGAGGAGCTGGGAGTCTGCTGAGCTGACTGAGGCAATTCCAAAAGAAACCGGAAATAATTACAAAAAATGCTTTGAAGCATCTCCTTGGAACAGACAAAGAACTCCTAAGAACTTCTAACAGGAAATCAGCAACGTACACAGTGGGTACTTACAAACTTGAGAAGTAATGGCTGTCCAAAAAGATGGCAAAGTACCTGCACTCCAAATGGTGCAATATTCTCACCAAGGCACAGAGTCAACCTTCTACATCCACGGATGCTGGCATGAGAATAACCTTAGGGAAACTACTGCAGGAAAGAATTAAATCCCCCTACTCACATTCTAAAATATAGAAGGTGAAAATTTTCTCCTTTTAAATCACAGCAAAATTCAAGATAGATATCCCGCCACCTTTCCTCAGAGACTAGTGTTTATAGCTGGACAGTTAATAAATATAAAGAAGAAACTGTCCCTGGCAGCTTCACAAACATGATCAAAACAGAGTGGCGTCTGTGAACGCTGAGTGCAGAGGGCAACGCTCTCTGTACATCCATCATCTCTAGCACCCCAGCGTTACACTATGCCCACTGGAGGCAGAAAACACAGCACAGTGGCCACGGCCCCTTGAATATGCTCCACCCTCTGCTAATGAGTTGATTATTATTTCAACCAAATGCATGCGCTTCCCTCCTTCCCAGCATCCCTGGGGCCTCTGAATGGCAGCAGTCGCTGTGTCTAACCTACACTCCTGGCAGTTCACTTTAGTATTGCCACTAAGGTGGCAAGAAGAAAGCAGAAGCTCACCCCTTAGTTGATCACCTTTATTTGACATATCTATATAAATAATTATTAAATACAATTCATGGTGAGAAATAAAGTTCACAGGTATACCAATTGAAACTGGAATGTACAATCGAGACAGATAACACCGGCAGCAGTGGGCTCTTCAAACCAGGGCTCACACACACGGACGCTCAGCTCCTGATGAGTGTGAGGAACTCCTCCCGAGTCTTTGGGTCTTCCCGGAACACGCCCAGCATGGTGCTAGTGACAGTCTTGCTGTTCATTTTCTGCACGCCTCGCATTACCATGCACATGTGTCTATAAGAAAACGGAGCTGATTTAAAGGCAGACAGGGGTGTCTTATTTTCAGTTAAATAAAACTCAGGACAAAGATTAATTAGCCTCAGTTCACAGTTATCAAGAATATCAAAACCTCCCCTCTTAGGAAATCATTAAACTTTGTCTTGAATCATTTTATCTCACACTGATTTTATTCCCATTCGTGGTTGAGTCCTTGATACAGCCAACCTGAAGGGGAAAGCACAATTTTCTTCCTGGGTGAAGGAGCACATAAGTTCCTTTTTTTCCTTCCAATTTTGAAGCAATCTTTATTAAATATTTAATACTGACCAACAGATGGGCTTTAGTCAGGATCACTCCCTGGAGTTTCCCAGTTGAGTGGTTACACTTAGTTCTAATTTAAGAAAAATTCAGAGAGGGCTTGATCCACCCTTGGGACCATGATATGATGGCGCTGTACCAACGAGGGTGTCCAGAGAGATGTTCGCGGACACTGATCTTGCCAACAAATGCAGGTAGAAGTGGTCAGTGAGTCTAAGCAACACGGCGAAGGCAGACAGCATAGCAAGGCCAGAGCTTGCAGACCGCCATAGCATGGGAGGGAACGTCCTATACAGTGTGTGTGATTCTCATTACTTGGATACACAAAGACAAGCAACACATGCTGTCACTCCAATGTAGAATCCAAAAGAGTTCGTCACATGCAACGGCAATGCTTCCGGGAGACTGAGTATTGAGCAGGATAGATGGGTTTGAAGTAACAGCTAAATGCAGTGAGAAACCCTGGGTGAGTAGAGATGGCAACACTGTTGCAAGGAAGTATCTGAACGTTTTCATTCCTAGAGAAATGGCGACTCTGAGGAATAAGCCACATGAAACCCCATTTAAACCCTGCCGTCTTTTCTGCTATCAAGTCACCGTCTCAGACCCCATCAGTAGTGATTGTTTAGTTTACTAAAACCTCAGTTAACAATGAAGTTGAAAACTAGAAAATATCTGTTCTTTGATTTATTAACAGCATCTTTAGTTGTGCTTTGTACTAATTCTTACTTTTTCTATTTGACAAATGTGTGCTCACGAAAAAGCTAAGGAAACAGGTGAGATGCAAAAAAATACTGCTGACTGCACACATAGACCTCTGCAATGATGCTTATGACTCCAAGAACTCCAGCTTCTCACAAGAGGGAAATAACAAAAAGCTTAGGGGCCGGAAAGATGGCTGAGAGGTTAAGAGAACATCAACTGACCTGAATTTGGTTCCCAGGACCCATTCTGAGAGGCTCGCAACTATCTGTAACTCTCCATTTGACCTCCACAAACATCACCAGGATACACGTGCAGACACATGTGCACAGGATCCAAATAAGATTAAAATCAGAACAAAACCCTTTTCTATCCCAGGCTCCTCGGTCAGCAGGAAGGAGAAAAAAGCAGCTGCAGGCCCATGGTTGTTGTGGCCAGCAGCAGCTGCAGGCTTCGTTCTTGGTCCTAGAGAAACCGAGCAGCACTAAAGGCGGAGGCTGGTATTGATACTACTGAGACATTATCAAAGGCAGATTAGGACTTACGTGGCTTCGATCACTACCCCGACACCAGCAGGCTGCAAGGCTTCTGTGATGGCCACCGCAATCTGTTTGGTGAGGCGCTCTTGAACTGAGGGTGTGACAAAGAGGTAGGTTTAAAGGCCAGATACAAACAGATGGAAGGGTTTTTTTGGTTGTTTTTTTTTTGGTTGTTTTGTTTTGTTTTTTGTCTCTAGAACATTTGTGATCTTACAAAGCAGACTTCTGTAGGGTTTATCATCCAAGACAGGCCAGCTTTCCCTGAGAATATTCTATCTGCTAAGTCTTGAAGAAGTCCCTGGTCAGTTTCCTCAGGAGCACTACAGGCCCTGAAGAAACCCTGGCCCCCGGCACCTCTGCAGGGCAGGTATGAGAACAGCAGGTGTCTCTTCCTTGAGCATCAAGAACAGATACTGACTAGCAGCATCTCCACAAACACAGAGTAGAGAGAAGAATTAATAACTTTGCAGCAGTGTTAGCGTGGAAGCTAACTGCTGGACTGTTGAGAACCAACGCTGGAACCTAAATCATTCAGTTTCTTCTTCCTTTTTTTTCCTGAGACAGACTTTCTCTGTATAGCCCTGGCTGTCCTGAAATTCTCTCTTTAGGCCAGGCTGGCCTAATTCGTCATCCACCTACCCCTGCCTCCCCAGTGCTGAGGCGTCAGTTTCTTATGCCAACAAAAACAACTTGTCTTTCAAGACATGCAAACATGTCCTCAGAATCATGCCAATGCCAGAAAACTGACAAAATCTAAATGTCTCGCAAAGCAGAGATTGGCTGGTGAATTAGTTCACACAATGGAACTCAAAAGCAGCCACATGGTTAGGAGTGGGGCGTGTGGGATTTGTTTAAGGTGTGTAAGAGACCAGGAAATGGGAAGGGCCGTGAGGCTGCTTACATAGGAGCCTGCTTTTGTGTAAATGTAAAGGATCTGATTGGAAAATGTTGATACATGCAGAGACATGGGAGGAGTCTGAGAGCGTGGCAGGGCTTCCTCCACAGGTTGAAAGCACAAGTTTCTGGGACCTCCCTCAGAGGGCTCGACTTCTGCATCATATTAATTACATTTGTAATAGGGGAAATGTTTTCTGTAAACAAAGCTTGTGCTTACCTTGTAGTCTTCTACTATAGATTTCTACAATCCTAGAAAAGAAGAAATGTTTTGGTTAGTCATGTGTTTAAAGTGAATTCAGCAAAGCTTCCTCGTGAGGCAAGGACTTTGTGGCAGCGATGGTGGGATATGGGAAGGGGAGATGTCTTTTGGGAAGCAGCAAGGGATACACTCAAGCAGAGAGCACCAATCACACCTAAGCTCTGCTCCCATGTCCCGAAAGACAGACAGGGAGAACTAATAGGCCCCAGCGTAGAGTTCACTTAGGAAAAACATAACTACAGGGGAGTAACAAATCTTGACGCCACCCCAGTCATCGCAGGCTGAGTCCTGGGTGCTCTAATTAATCATATTGTTTTATCAGAGCTTAAAGTTCAAGTTAAAAATAAAAAGGCTATTTGTTAATTAATAGTAGGTCAACTGCTGAACCGGCTAAATCTATTAGAGTAATCAGATTACAGAAGATTAGATTTCTCCGGGCCTTTCTTCACGAAAGGTTTATGTAAGTATTTCACAGGATTAATGCTCTCCCAAATAAGAGGCTTCTGGCCTTACAATGAAACCTGCCAGGTGGTAGTAGGGACAGCCCATGTGAGGGCAGCAATTGGCGTGACAGAACATTTCTTTAAAACTGTCTGCTTATGATTTGGACTCCGTTAAAAGTCACTTCTTCTATGAGACAGTTGAGGACAGACACACGGATACACATCACTGGCAAGGTGCTCCTTTTAGCTAACGTGGATATATCAGCTGCAGGAGCGCCATCACATTGACCACCCAATCTGGAGTCCCCTCGTGGCAAGAGCCATTCTATTTCTTGGGCCCAGTAGTTATAAAATGTAGAAGAGATCTGATATTGTTTTAGTTGAGCAAAAGAATGGTCTTTAAGATCAGAGTTAGAGCCGGGCAGTGGTGGCGCACGCCTTTAATCCTAGCACTTGGGAGGCAGAGGCAGGTGGATTTCTGAGTTCAACGCCAGCCTGGTCTACAGAGTGAGTTCTAGAACAGTCAAGGCTACACAGAGAAACCAAAAAAAAAAAAAGATCAGAGTTAGGTGCTATTGGGCTAAATTTTTGGTATATATTACTGAGGTGGTTTTTTTTTGTTTTGTTTTTTTGGTTTTTTTTAGGTGATTAGTTTGTCAAATACTTAGATGTTATTGATTTTAGTTAAAAACTCTTAACATTATTTTAAGCAAAATTGAGGATGGACTATGGACAAATGCAGGTAATACTGAGTGGGTATACACTCCACGCCTTAACAGAATGTCTCTGATACATTTTTTTTATCATCTAATGTGCTTGCCTCTTGCAGTGAGTTCCTTTTATATCACGAGCACCATCCACACCTCTGAAGATGCAGGTCGGTGGGGGTATTTGCTAGCATGCACAAGGCCTTGGGCTCCACTCCCAGCAGGAAGCAGGGATTAGATCATTCATGCAGATGGTCATGAGTATCTATGTGGTTTTGTGCCAAACATGTTCCCTGTGCTCAGAGAGCTCATCCATCTATCATCTGTCTATCATCTATCTGTCTGTCTATCATCCGTCTATCATCCATCTATCATCCGTCTATCATCTATCATCCGTCTATCATCTGTCTATCATCTATCTATCATCTATCTGTCAAGTAAGAAGCATGTATACTGTTTGATTTTTGTCAACTTGACATAAACCTGGATATATCTTGGGAGAGGAAATTGTAATTGAAAAAAAGTCCCCATAACACTGGCATGTAGGCAAGTCCATAGGGCATTTTCTTGACTATGTTTGATGTTGGAGGGTCCAGCTCTTTGGACACAGTGTCATCTCTGGGCAGGTGGTCCTGAATAGTAACAAAACACACTGAGCAAGTCATGGGGATCAAGGCATTAAGCAGCCCTCCAGTCTCTGCTTCAGTTCCTGCTTTTTCTAGGTGCTGCCTTGAGTCCCTGCCCTGATTTCCTCAAGTGACAGAGTGTGACCTAAACCTAAGATGAAATAAACCCTTTCCTCCCCAATTTGCTTTTGGTTATAGTGTGTCATTTCAGCAATAGCAATCCTAAACAAGACAAAACACCAGTATCAGAGAGTGGACCATTGCTGTGACAGACATGACCATGTTATTATAAGAGGATTCTGAAGAATTTAGGAACTTTGGGCTGGAAAGGGCATCAAGCTTAATGAGCTGTGGTGAGAACTGTCAAGACAACGCTGAGAACAATGCAGACAACAGAAGCCAGGTTTGTGCATGTGGCTCTTCTATGAATGTATTAATACAACAAAAATTAGCGATTGTTTTGGTTAGTCAACAAGTAATATACACAAAACTAGGAGCCCTGAGCACTTCCACAGTTAATTAACCGTTCCCTTTCACTTATGTTCACAGGCAGTCTTCTGGCTTTCAACGGACTGCATCCTTACCTCAGCTATGAAAACTGATTCATAAATTTGCTGGTCATGGTGACTGACCCCTGCAAAGCCAGCACTCAGGAAGCTGATGTAAGAGGACTGCTATGAGGTTGAGCTAGCCTGAACTACAGAATAAAGCCCTGTCTCAAAAAGAAGGATTTTTGAGGCTTTTAAGGTTATCTTTTTGATACATATGCTCTCATCTCTAAATATTAGCATGGATCCCTCAGTCAATTCAACCTCCAGCAATCTCTGATTCAGTATTTCAACAAATGGACTTATAACTTCTATTCTCTGGAGTTTTCTCAATTATTCCAAAGAACCTGAACTTTGTCTTAAAAAGTTATGGGTAGTCACAAAGGGACAGCATAATTAAATTTGCACTTGAGAAATGACACTCCAGCCACAGACTCAAGGACCCTAAGAAGATGCAGAACAGAGTAGGGACCTCAATACACAACCCAGGAGGAAGAAGATGGCGGCTCAGCCATGGGTGGCATCAAGGACAGGAAGAGGAAAGTACTTGTCAGCCAGAAGGGGAGCTGCGTGAGGCAAGGAGGCTTCTTCCTTTTTCCCTGGTCCCAAATACATCAAGATGTAACCGAGATTTACACATAAAATAAAGCCTGAAGCCATACAAACCCAAACAAGCACACCACTCACACTTGCTGGGAAGGGCAAAGATTAAAGAACTCACTAAACTAGATTAAATGTACACTGCTAAGTTTTCTGTACATAAATATAATTACAACATTTTTAAAAATCCATCAAACTCTCCCTACCTTTGATAACAATCTCCAACTGCAAACTATATTTACCTGTGTTGAAAAGCTAGGCAAATGAATGACCAGTCAAAGAAATATAATGTAGCCTCTTTTTTGAGATAGGTTCTTACTATGTAACCTTTGCTGGCCTAGAACTTGCTATCTATACCAGGCTGGCCTTGAACTCAAAGATCTGCCTTGCTGGGAGGCTTCTGAAAGATGTCAAGAAAAGATACTTTAAAAAACAAATCTGCTAAGGAGGCAGAAAAATGGCTCAGTGGTTAACACCAGTTGCTCTTATAGAGGACCGAGGTTCAGTTCCCAACACCTACATGGTGGCTCAACCATCTGTAACTCCAGTTCCAGAGGATCTGATGCCCTCTTCTGGCATTCATGGGCACCAGGCATGCATGTAGTGCACAGACATGCATACATGCACAATACTCTCAAATATAAAATAAGAAGTCTTTAAAATATTTTAAAAGATGTAATGTTAGCCATAGTGCCACAAGTCTTTAATTATTTTGTAACCAAAGCCAACTTCACAGTGTCTCCTCACTACCTACCCTTGGATTAAACCCCTACTTCTGGTAATGAATCTGGCCGCACACACTAGAACTTGCCTTGCTCCCACTTTCTGGTTTGCCTTTCTTTAAGCATTGGCCACACCTTAGAAGTTCCCCCTACTGAGGAATCTGCGCGCCCCTCCACCTCTGCCTGGGTAACCACCGTTATCACAGTTGCTCCCCACTTGAGGCAAACATGTCTTGGATTGAATGCAGGGCCTTGGGTATGATGAGGGTAGACATTTCTGTGGCTACAGCTACCTTGTCCCATTCCCCTTCCAAGAGGGGGCTGCTGTTTCCGTCTCTCTGGCCATGGCAGAAGCTGATCTGGAAAGCCCTTCCCAGTCAAGTAACTCAATACCCAGGAACTATGATTCCAAATTCAAGATTTAATTCTATTCATTCAATTGTTCTAAGACAAGAAAACATACAGCTTTTTGGTCTGAGTTTACTCTAGACTTCCACTAGAACCAAATCAAATCACTTCTGGTGTCTTCCTGTGGCTTGAGGCTTTCCTGCTTGATATTTGACTTCACTGGAATGGAAAGGTCATGCATTTAAAGGTGAGCAGACAACAAACTGCACACACAAGATTAAAATGAACAGTGAGGTTTCACTAAGACATAGCTTTCTTTATTACTCCTTGATCTCTAAGCATTCTTATTTCTTAAAAGAAACGGGCAGTTGAACACTCAATGCTTTGGTTTGGTGTTCCATTTTATTCTTAAATTTTAATCCTATTAGCACAATGGCAAATCCTCATGCTAACAATAAGTTTCTGTGTAATGCTTCACAGGAGGTTTAACTATTTAAGGTTAAACCAGGAAAGGACATAACCAAGACTGTTCTGTGCCTGAGTCATCATGTATTCCATGACCCCACTGCGTCACTCTAGAAACCGTCTCTCACACTGTCAATCATGCGGCAGAGCGGTCTTCAAGGTCAGAGGCCTGAGGGTGTGGCTCCATGGTAGAGCCACTCACTTGCCTAGATTGAATGAGGCCTTGAATGAGGCCTCTCAGCACTAAAGAGAGGAAAGTAAAACGGCCATACCTAAGCTTACAGTGCTCTGTAATACGTTTTAGTATGGAAGCCATCATCAACTCGGTCTTCCCTGTATAGACTGTCTATTACAGTCTCAACAGTGGCAGAATTCCCATGATAAAGGGAACTAACATTCTTGGCGGAAAAGAGAACAGAAAATTGCACCTATGACTGTTTGTACAATAAGCATACCGACGATACTGTCATTCACCGGTGAGATAAAGTCCGTTTTCACTATTGTTTGGGAGTAAGTAACTGGGGCCAGACTGCTTTTACTTTTCTGTTGCTTGTTAAACACCATGACCATCACCAGCATGATGGGGACATGGCAGCAGGCAGACACAGAAGCTGGAACAGCCAGCTGAGAGCTCACATCTTGAACCACAAGCAGAGAGGGCAATCTAGGAAAGGCATGAGGCTTTGAAACCTCAAAGCTCACCCCCATAAACACCTCCTCCAGGAAGGCCATGCCTGACCTCCCAAACAGTACCAACTGGGGACCAAGTATTCAAACCCATGAGTCAATGGGAAACAACATTATTCAAACCACCACAGGTTTATACAGATTCCAAGAAAGAAATGAAAAAGATGAGGGCTACCACTTTAGGACTACGGCAAATCCCACTATCACACAAAGCCTCAGAACAGTCAGAGATATTCCTTTGTTCCAATGTGACTGAGGTTACTATAACCTCAGGCAAGTGATGCAAACTTAGCTTTAAATGCAATGACTGCATGGTCTTCACCTACCCCTTCATTTGGTTAATACACACACACACACACACACACACACACACACACACACACACACACGTATATGTGCATGGACAAATACACACACATGCATGAACACACACCTCCCTACCTACCCAGGATTCACTAACTCCATAAAAACAAACAAAACCACAAAGGACCTTTAGGGGCAGTAAAACACTGCTGGCTGGAGCCTAGCAGAGATCTGTAAACACAAACCTTCACACTGACTTCCAGTTAAACAAATTGGCATATGTATACAACACAACACCTCTTCCTAAAATCCCAGGTAAAGGTGATGGCAAATTATTTTTCTTTTATTGTTTTATTTCTCTTCATAGCCCAGGCTATGCTGTAACTCACTATGCAGATCAGACTGGCCTTGAACTCAGAGAGATCTGCCTGCCTCTGCCTCCTGAGTGTTAGGATTAAAGGTTTGCCACCATGCTCAGCTTGAAAATTTTTTAAAATTCATTAACATGTAGGAAAAAGACCAAAAAACAGGAGAATAAGCCAAGTAAAGGGAGGTACACCCTTGTATCTACAGAGGCAAGTGACCTAGACGTGGATGGACTCGTCTGCTGGAGAAATACACAAAGCACAGGTGCAAAGAAAAGCAAGAAGCCAGAGCCCCATACGCAGGCTGACCACGTATCTCACATGCTAACAGGGCTCCCAAGTGGCTTGGCTCCCATTACTGTGTGACCTCCCAAGAGACCTGGCTGGTGAAGATACCAGAACACCCTAACAGCTCAGAAACAGAAAACGATGGAAAGGCCTGACCAGTGTAAGAACTATAAAAACTCCAAAAGAAAGCTATAACGTGAAGATGAACACACAAAACGGTGTTCCATCCAGAGAATCCTTTATCTGATCTCCAAACCACAGTGAATAGAATAAGACAATTAACTCCAGCAGGAGCCATGTGAGGACAGAAGTCCCACGTGGTCATTCATCCCTAAGTATGCCCACTGCAGTTCAGTTCTGTGAATATCAGGAACATGGAGAGGAGACATATAAAGACAAGAAGGGTGGGAACCCTCAGCTATCCTCAGTGCTTTCTGAAACATGAAATGATTGACACCAGACAGAAGCACCATGTATCTAAGGAATGTGGGAAAACCTTCAGTAGTTGTAACTGCTTTCTATGAGATAACAAAACTCATACTGGGGGCTGGAGAGATGGCTCAGCGGTTAAGAGCACTGACTGCTCTTCCAAAGGTCCTGAGTTCAAATCCCAGCAACCACATGGTGGCTCACAACCATCCGTAATGAGATCTGATGCCCTCTTCTGGTGTGTCTGAACACAGCTACAGTGTACTTATACATAATAAATAAATAAATCTTGAAAAAAAAAAAAAAAAACTCATACTGGAGAGAAGCCCTGTGTGTAAGCAATGGGGAAACCCTTCACGGTTCTTTCAATCACATGACCCACAGGGTTCACAGTGGAGAGAAATCCTATGATGTGTTGTATACAATACATAATTGAGTATGCGGTGGAGAGAAACCTTATTGTAGAGCAAAATGTGGAGCCCTTCACTTTCTGCTGCCTTGTAAACATGAATGTACTCATTAGAGAGAAAACTTATCTGGGTCAGTAATGTTGGGAAGTATTGACCAATCCAGCTCTTATTTGAAGGATTCACACTGGAAAGAAGGCCCAGTCAAAGATATATGAAGGCTGCATAGCAAGCCCTTTCTAGCACCCATGAGAACATACAATGGAGAGAACTCACTGCCATGAAGTATGTAGTCTCTAGTTGTTTCTGTTCAGCTGGTGGGCAGAAAATGCACCTGGCAAAACACCTTTAGTAGTGAGGTACGCCAGCACCTCTATTTGTGTGCATTCACTGGGAATCAGTGGGGACTTGTGGAAGCATGTGATATCTTCAGAAGACCAGGCCTTACTGTGAGGATGAAACCAACTCCAGTCTTTGGCATCTGTTTGTTGACTATATGACCTACATCAGCACGAAGTACTTCCTGCAATGCCCTGGATACTATTCTCCACATATGCAAATACTCTTCTACTCCCTGCCCTCCCCCCCCCCAAAATATAAAGATAGTGCAGACTTATGTGCATGCTTCCTCTGCGGTCCTTACTGTTAACAAACCTTCCCTTAAAGATCCACAGCTGGACTGGTTATAACCTTGGATCTTTTCCAGTTGGGGAAAACTCTATAGAGAAAAAGTTGTGAACTCGTGTGTCAGTAATGGGCATGGGGAGAGAAATGAGCATTGTGGGAGAAGAAGGCAGAGACAGTGTTGGGGCTGCCTATGCAAGTACAGATTTAGGTTACATTATCACTCCTAAGTTAGACCCACACGGGTATAAATAAGAAATCTTTTTATTATAATTTAATTTTTGTGCATTGGTGTTTTGTCTGCATGAGTCTGTAAGAGTGTCAGATCCTGGAATTACAGACAGTTGTAAGTTGCCATGTGGGTGCTAGTCATTGAACCCTGGTGCTCTGGAAGAGCAGTCAGTGCTTTTAACCACTGAGCCATCCCTCTAGGCTAGAAGAAATCTTGAGAGCCTCAGCAAATAGGAACAATTCTAGAAACCTTATCATACTTACCTGGCAAGTTTGCTGAGACCAAGGACTTGCTTGTTAGGAAGATAACCAATATGGACCTTCAGGGAACAGAGAGATTATCAGCTAAATAAAAACACAGAAAGCACTTCATAACAACACAAACAGATACAGGACCATAGCATACATACATCACAGTGACAATGAGTGTATCTATCTTTAAAACCTATAAAGCAATTAACTCCATATATACTTTCAAGTTATATGAAGAAACTCCTTAAGAACAGACTTGGTACTGAAATGACAAATTAAACATAAACCTGTAAAGTTCCTTGGTAAAATTTGTGATTCAAATCCAGCAAGAAAGCCTGTCAAGAAAAACTATACTCCATAAGGAAAAACTGGGCACATAGCATCACAGTATGGTCAGGGGGACTCCTTTAAATGGCAGGAAATGTACATATGCATGTTATTTCATGTTATTCCATGGAGCAGGACCAGGAGTGCTGGAGGCTAGCTCAGCTTCCACCCAGGCCTAGATGCAGGGCCCTGAGTTGGCCAACCCCAACACCCACCCCATCCCATGAACTGCTGAAGAATGTGAAAGGGTAGGTCCTTCAGACCCAACGCTGCAGGGTCTCAGTGGCACAGAGCAATCGAGGGGTGTCTGAAGAGTCCCCGTGAGGATCCAGTACTGACAGTGTGGCAGAAAGCAGAGGCCTCGAACCAGACATCATTGCAATGAACATATGTAAATAAAGCTGTCTTGGGCAAAAGAATATACTGTGTGACACTGTGTGACACTGTGTGACACTGTGTGACACTGTGTGACACTGTGTGACACAGCGCAGCTTCCATGGCAGGATTCTGTCTGTCTGTTTGTTTGTTTGTTTTGTTTTGTTTGGGGGGAGAGGTTGCAAGGACAGAGGGTGGGTATGAAGGGGCAGGGAGGTGAGTGGGTTTGGGGTGAATGATGTGAAATTCACAAAGAATCAATTAAAATTTTTAAAAGGTGTACAGAGATTAGATAGATAATAGATGGATAGACAGACAGACAGCACGAAATACTAAAGAGGGAAGTACCAAGTGCTATTGGAACATAAAAAATAACTCCCAGGTGCTCCTCTGCAGAGCCAAAGGTCAGCAGGGAGCAGGGTGGATATGGGCATATCTCTGACAAGGCGATCCCACTCCCAGATGCATCCCAGCAGAAATGGATGCATATGTACACGAAGAGAAAGCTTTGGGGGGCGGCCTTGCTGGTTGGTTGGGGGTTTTTTGGTTGTTGTTTGTTTTGATTTGGCTTTTCAAGACAAGAGTTTCTCTTTATAAGAATCTTGGATGGCCTAGAACTTGATATATAAGGCAGATGGATACCTGCCTCTGCCCCTGGGATTAAAGGGGTGTGCCACTATGCCTGGCTCAGGCCATATTGTTTTTAACAGCAAGAAAAGAAAACAAGAGAGTGGAATTGTGGTTTGTACAATGCAATAATGTATAACAATGAAAATAAACATATCTTCATGCGTTGTACCATTTCTATGTTTTACAACCATAAGAAAATAAATAAAATATTTTAACAAAAAGTAAAGCAAATATTAAATATTCATATTATTCCCTACAAGTTTCCTGTTGGAAAATTAATAACAGGGTCAAAATAGAATTAAACTATCATGAGAGTTGGCACAACAGGACATCTCTACTGTAAACATTTAATGACAATTCTGACTTATCTAGCTTGGATTCCATTCTCTTTCCCTAATATAAAAAGGAATAGAATCCAATTAAATCCACTAATACCATAACCTCTGGCTCCAGAAACTCTGCAGTCATCCCTGCTCAGGTCACAATGTCATGCTCTATGTACATGGACCTTGGAGCAAACAGTTCACTCAACATACAGGGCAAAACTCTTCAGAGCAGCAGGACCCACCCTTAAAGGTTGCAAGTTTAGCCTCATCCCAACCTACAAACAGGATGTTGGTGAAAGCTCTGTGTGGGCCATCTTTGGGGTTGTCTGTTTTCAAGACTCTCTGTGTGCATAGGCTAGTCCATCCTCCTGCCTCCACCTCATGATTGCTAATGTTAAAGGCATGCCACCACCTGACTGGTTTGCTTTTAAATTTCCTTCTTTTCTTTCTAGTTTGTTTTTAAAACAGGGTTTCTCTTTGTAGCCCTGGCTGTGCTGGAACTCAACTCTCTGTAGTCCAGAGTGGCCTTGAACTCAAGAGATCTGCCTGCCTTTGCTTCCTAGGATTACAGGCATTTGCCACTACTGCCCAGCTTAAATTTCCAATTATTAGGTTAGCCAAAATTCATAGAGTCAAAAATTACCTGTGTAAACCGTAAATATTGAGAATATTAAGAATTGTCCTGCCTGGCAGTGGTGGTGCACACCTTTAATCCTAGCACTTAGGAAGCAGAGGCTGGAGGATTTCTGAGTTTGAGGCCAGCCTAGTCTACAGAGTGAGTTCCAGGACAGCCAGGGCTATATATACAGAGAAACCCTGTCTCGAAAGAATTGTCCTAACTTAAGATTTTTATTATACTTAAATTAGGCAACAAGGAGAACCTTACCCTTCCCACAAATGGAACAAGGTGATGTTCACACATGGAAAACATATCTATGTCCTTCACGATCACCATCTCGTCATGGTCCTCATCGAATATAGCATCATTGAGGACATCTGGAACCAGGAAAACAGGAAATCGAAAAACCTCTTAGGTTAAATACAAAAGGACAGTAAATATTTTTAAACCCTTACTAAAACATTAAGAAAATAAAATTAAAAATTGATAATTTTCCCTTCGAAGCAAGCTGTCTCTTTTCTTTAATTGACATAAAACATCCTCTGGACAATGTTTCAGGAGAAATGCAGACTTCCAAATGCATTTGTATCATGAGCTGGGAGCATGACAAAGTGAGCAGCTGTGTTTGGGGTGGAGGGGGTCGCTCATCCCAACATCGTAAGAGATATGTACAAAGATCCACACGCCTGTAAACTTGGCAAAATTCTCCAAAATTACCAGGGGAAACATCAGACTTACTCTAAGCAGTTGCCTTCCTAAAGAAATAAATCCTATATTCTGCATGTGTAGGCC
>CM052708.1:67805977-67847003 GCA_028551405.1 Uromys caudimaculatus | reverse complement strand
TGCCTCCATTACAGCCTTAGGGGGTCACAGCAATAGGTGCAAGTGACACTGAAGTCTTGGGAGGCACAGAACTGCATATGCATCTATTTCTCTAATTCCAGGGCACATTCAGTGGTGTATATATATATGGTTTTGCAATAATGACTGCTTATGTAGAGAGAGAACTTACATGCAGTTCTGTTAGTCTTGGGTTTGAACGAGCTTGGTCAGGGTTTCTCACACGGGAGTGTTCCCTCACAATGGCTAGTTGGACATTAAATGAAACCTCAACGCTTTTGTTTTGAAAGTTGTATGATTCAAAACCTAGAACTGAGCTGTTAAGCCCCTTCTAGGCTAGCCTGGTCTACATTGTGAAACTCTTTCGAAAGAAAGAAAGAAAGAGAGGGGGGGTGAGGGAAGGAGGGAAGGGGGATGAAGGGAGGGAGGGAGAGAGAAAGAGAGAGAGGAGGGAAGGAAGAGGCAGGTCATGCTGAGTTATTCTATAGTTAAAAAAAATAAAATTGAATAAACGAATGCTTTAAAATTTTTGTAGTTTGCTGGAAATGCTTTTTCCCAGAGTATATAAAATATCTGAGTTTTTCTTATATTTATTATTTTTTGTGAGAGTTTGTTTTAAGCCAAGTAATCTAGGACTGGCCGTGTTTGCCAGACCTGAGATTTGCTTGGGATGTTAGGAGTCAACGTTTCTTTTCCTTTTTATTTTATACTTCGCAAAGTTTTCCTACTGTTTACATTTTGGTGGTTAGATATTTTTCTTTGGTGAAGCATGCATTGCTCTCCGTGGCCCCTGATCAGTGTTACCAGCTGAGCACCCTGGCACTGCTAACCGCGTCCTTCCTGGACAGCTTCTTCAGCCTGAAGGGCTTGCAGAAAGAATGCCCATCAGTCACAGACTGGACAGACTGCAGACTGGAGCATATGAAGTGGTTCTGAGTCACCCCGACAACACACCGGTGACCTTACCAGCAGGACTTGGGTGTGTGGCTTTAATTAGAGAAACAACTGTTCACCCAACTTTTGCTTTGGCTCTCCATGGGGGACAGCTGCCAACATGGAAGCAGTCCAAGGTTCTCGGCTATTGCATGGTAACTGTGCCTGAAGACACTGCTGTGGACCAAGGACTTCTCCAGCATATGTTTACTGAGAAGTAGTGTGAACAGCAAGAATAGCCACAACACAGGTGAATTTCTGAGTTCGAGGCCAGCCTGGTCTACAGAGTGAGTTCCAGGACAGCCAGGGCTACACAGAGAAACCCTGTCTTGAAAAACCAAAAAAAGAAAAAAGAAAAAAAGAATGGCCACAACAGCTGCTGCTGCAGGACTGGATCCACTGTCTGTCTCATGGTGCTAAGTGAAGGACCAGAAGCAACTGGGCTGACAGAACTGGCAACATACTGGAATGGATGAGCTCTGAGCAGTCCACTGAGGAGCTGGTCTCAGTTGAACACCCTGCTAGGGCCTCGTGGAGCAGCATTCAGAGTCTGCAGGATAGCCACCATGGAGTGGCTTCAGGAGGAGCTGGCTGGCAGGGTTGATTAAATGGCTGGGCATAGTTCTTGCCATTTTCTACATACACTGGATGGTGAGATGAGGCTGGAGCTCTCTCTGAGCTAAAGCTACGTAGAGTGGCTGTCACAATATCTTTAATTTACGGAAATTGCACTCTGCAAATATAAAAGCATGTATCTGCATGTGTGTGGAGGCCAGGGGTAATACTGACTTTGTCCCTTGCTCCTCTATTTGATACCTGAGACAGTGCCTCTCTCTGAACTTGCTGCTTGCTGATTGGCTAGATGGCTAGCAAGTCTCTGGAAATCATCCTGCCTCTGTCTTCCTGTTGTAGAAAATATTTAATTTCAGTCCAGGGTGTTTACCCTGCCTTTGATCATTCAGTTCCCAGATTAATGACCCACATGACCTTTATGTGTATAACAAGCCTTTATTAGCACTGATGCCGGGCAGATATCTACTCTCTAGGCTATTATCTATTTCCTACTGATAACCCGGGTAAGTACTTACATAGTTTCATTATAACTCCAGTTGGCCAGCCCTCATGGTCATGCTTTCTTGACTCCTAACATGGTGTCTTTCTCCTCTCTCCACTCTCTCCTGGTGATCTCTTCCTACCCCAAGCCTGGGAACACCAAGCCCCACCTACCTCAATTCTGCACAGCTATCGGCTATAGGCATCTTTATTCACCAATCAGAAGTAACTTGGGGCAAGGTCACTTGGGTCTACATGTGAACTCTTGTCTTTGGGGCAACCAGGCCTTGGGGGCCACACTTAGCATTACAATATGTAGCAACAGGCCAGACCCCAACACCATCCCAGTGTTGGGTTTATGGCTACCATACCCAGTGTCTTATGTTCTAAGAGATCTGAACTCAGGACCTGATGCTTGTACGGCTTAGTACTTTACCAACTAAGCTCTCTCTCCACCCCAAGTATTTACTTTAAAAATGGATTTATGCATATTTCAAGGTAGTAAATGATTAAAGCAGACTACGGCCAGGGTATATTCTATACATACTGTGATCTTATAAATGTTGCTAGGCTACCTGACTCTGATATCCTCCCACTCCAGATTGTCACCAATATCCTAAGCAACCCATACATAAGGGAATTAACACAGTTTAACTTAATGGGTCAACTGTACTTTAATATTTTTAATTTAAGTACATGCTTGGATTTTCAAATAAATCAAAGATACTGTGACAGCCACTGTACGTAGCTTTAGCTCAAAGAGAGCTCCAGCCTCATCTCACCATCCAGTGTAGGTAGAAAATGGCAAGAACTATGCCCAGCCCTGTAATCAACCCTGCCAGCCAGCTCCTCCTGAAGCCACTCCATGGTGGCTATCCTGCAGACTCTGAACGCTGCTCCACACATGTGCTTCCTTATGTAGCATAGTCCATACTGTGCTGTTTGTAAAGTGTAAATAAATATTTCGGTATTAAATCATAATTGGAAAAGCATTAACTGTTGGACTGGTCATACAGTCCAGTAGTGGGGCCCTTCACCGGCATGCACACAGCTCCAGATTCCACGTCTGACGCCACACAACTATTAACTGCAATCGTGATTTCACAGTGCCTTGCACTGCTGCTGCAATGAGTCTGCCTCGACTTCTCTGCCAATCTTCTCAAGCAGTTCCTGTCATAAGTTGTATAACCTGGTAAAAATGATCTTTTAGTTCGTAATGTTTTTACTACACAGAATACATAACACATGACCAGTGTATTAATTTGTTTGCTATTAGCAAGGCTTCCTGTCAATAGCAAATTATCAGCTTTCAGAAGACTTGAAAGATATACATGAACTTCTGATTCTACAGGGGTTGGTGGCCAACACTAGTATTGCTCCATGGACACCTGGGCAGTGCTGCTGAGTATTTCTACCCTCACCCATACCCCTCACTAAAGCGTAAGACAATGGATATCTAAGTCATTTCCATCCGGTACCTAACCTGGAGTCTGCATCATGCTTTATTATAGTTTCAATAAGATAGTATTAAGTTGTTTGTCAACCCAGCAAAGAACAATGTATCTACGTGTAGGGCCTGTGTGTTTCTCTGCAGAGTGGGGTCAATCGTGTTCCCTGGTGTTTGCGGAGCTCTCTGGATCTCCTTTACTCAGAGCCTGCTCTTCAGACGCTTGGGCAGTTTCCAGCTGGGTGGCTTTTCTGTTATGTCGTTTTTCCTGTTGTGTGGCTCACGTTTCTCCCACCACTTCCCGGTGTCTCGTCTTACGTTGTAATCAGCCCTCGGCCCGGGATATGAATGGTAAATGTCTCTTCCCGGTCTATCGCTTGGCTCCATTTGTGATGGTATTCAGCATATGATGATCCTTAGTTTTTATGTTGGTCATATCTTATGGTTTCTAGATTAAGCCATGATTAAGGAGGCTTCTATTATAGAATTAAATACAGTTAAAATCACAGTTTTTTTATGTTTTGAAGTTTCATGTACGTTAAAACTTGCTAGAGTTATACAGGCCCCTTCTTAATGGGACACAAGAGTCTCACTCAAAATTCCAACTAATAAATTTAAAATTAAAGGACCAAAGATCATTAGCCCATCATCTCTAATAAATACTAGATCTAGGCAGTCACCAACAGCTGCTAAATCAGTAGGTGACAGGCTGGCTGGAAACTCTGTAATTGACAAGATTGGCTGAGCCACTTAAGGCTGACTGAGCTTAATGCCAGAAAAGGAAGACATTTAGCTTCCCCAAAGACACATGCTTTCTTCTATGCATCAGTCTTGCCTACACTTAAAAAGTTTTTTGTTTTGAGAGACAAGCAAGCCTCTCGATCTGATAATTAGTGCAATACAAGAACTAAAGGGCTCATGATAGACTAACTCTTGGGAATAAAACAAGCAAAGGCTGAAATGGGGGAGATTCTGCGTGACTAACGGGCCATTCCGTCAGCAACTCAAAGACTCTAAAAAGTCAACGTGAGACCTAGAAGATGGCTCAGAGGTTAAGAGCACTGACTGCTCTTCCAGAGGTCCCGAGTTCAGTTCCTAGCAACCACATGGTGGCTCACAACCACCTGTAACACCAGTTCTATGGATCCAGCACCCTCTTCTGGCCTCCATAAACACTACATGCACGGGGGGGGGGGGGGGACAGAGAGAGAGACAGAGAGAGAGACAGAGGGGCAGGCACACAAAAACACACACAAAAATTAAAATTAAATCTTCTAAAGATAATTTTTAAATACATAATCCTAACAAGACAAAGCACCCTTCTGAAACAAATCCAAGTATCCATCAACTTTATCAGTTGGTTGTATGGGGCAAGTTGCTAAGTATTCAGAAAGGAATGCCTCCAGTCCTCTTTTGTTCTGAAAATGCTCTACCGTAAAACAAAATTGTAATAAATCCTCGGCCGTAAGTATAACAAAATTACCAGATAGTTCAGAAAATCCCAACTACCTCACTCTAGGTTGTCCCCGAGTGTAACTGCCACAGACTCGGTGGAGAATCCACGCCGTCAGAAACACCTCCTTTCAGGTGACATGGAATTAGGTAGGACCCAAGCAATCCAGATTCCGAACTGCAAAACCAGCAATTAGACGTTGCTCATCTCCTGGTCAGTTTTGGTACTGCAGTCTTATTCACTGAAACACTAAACTCAAATGACCAACCTGGAGAGATGTCAGGGTGTAGAGGAGAGTTCAAGAGCCAGACAAAGCAAGCAGCAGGAGAAGAAGAAAGGAGAAGAAAGCCAAGTAAATTAGTA
The DNA here is from genome assembly GCA_028551405.1 of Uromys caudimaculatus. Taxonomy (NCBI): domain Eukaryota; kingdom Metazoa; phylum Chordata; class Mammalia; order Rodentia; family Muridae; genus Uromys; species Uromys caudimaculatus. Next base: position 67,841,757 of record CM052708.1, on the reverse strand, counting down.
TAACACTGTCATTGACTGAAAGCCAGGTCACACCGATGTTCCTGATCCTCTCAGCTCTGCTGCTTGTCAGCCATCATCATCAGTTTCCTTGTGAATATTACATGCTCTACAAGGCTATTCTGAAGATAAAGCAAGGTGACACCTGTCAAGGGCTAAGGGAGGGCTCAAAGTCAGCGGGCAAAGACATCAAGCAGCCCTTTATGCTGCGTCTCCCAGCACTAATCAAGTGCTTACCAACAGCTCCTGCACCATGTGGCTATCATCACACTTCTCTTCCCCGTGACTGGTTAATGTCTTTCCTCTAAAGGCCCTCCTGGGAGGGCAAGAACCATATCCAGCGTCACTCATTCTATTCTCAGCACTCTGCACAATGCCTGGAACACAATAAAAGACTAAGTGCCTCCAAGCCTGGTGGTACAAATCCTTAATCTCAGCATTCAAGAGACAGAGGCTGGTGGGTCTCTGAGTTCCAGGCCAGCCTGATCTATAGAGGGAGATCCAGGCCAGCCAGGGCTACAGAAAGACCCTATCTCAAAACAAACAAACAAATAAATAGAGACACTGGTAAAATTCCCAGTTAAGAATAAATATTTAGTAGTGCTTTGGGTTGAAGATCTGGGTGCCTCTGAATGTTATTTTACTAGATACACTGATGCTGCAGATGTAACTCAGCAATTTCAGAGACATACTACAACTTGAATCTCTCATCAGCAGTGTCCACAGAAGACAGAAGCAAGGACACTGGCAGAGACAGAGATTGGAGCAAGTGATGGCTTCAAAACAAGGAACGGGGACTGAGTTCTACAACCAGAAACTAGGAGGAGTCACAGAAGGTTTCCAATAGTTTCAGATGGAGCTAGGGTTTGCTGGTTCATTTTCAGACTCAGCATTCAGGGCTGTAAAATCCCCGGCTTAAATCCCCAGCTGTGGTATTTTTCTTTGGCAGCCTAAGAAACTAGTATCAGTATCAATGCTGTGGTAGTGCTTTGAGAATGCTTTGCCTGGCCTCCATAGGCTCATGTTTAAATGCTTGGTCCCCAGTTGGTGGAACCCTTTTGGAAGGATTAGGAGGTGTGGCCTTGTTGGAAAAGGTATGACACTGGGCATAGGCTTTGAGATTAAGAGCCCATGCCAAGCCCAATCTCTTTCTCATAGTGTCTGTCTGTCTGCCCCCTCCCTCCCCCCCTCTCTCTGCCTCCAACCAGAGGATAAGATTAAAGCTTTCAGCTACTGCTCTAGTACCATGCCTGCCTACCTGCCTGCCTGCTGCTACCCTCACTGCCATCATGGTCATGAATTCACCCTCTGAAACTATAAAACCACCACTTAAATTTCCTTTATAAATTGCCTTGGTCACGGTGCATCTTCACAACAACAGAAACACCTGTTTGTCATTCCAGTGTTACATGCAGTACCTTTGCCTCCCCATTTCTGGCTTTTCTCCCCTAGTCTTGACAGCTCTGAACTATATAAACTACTGCATGTAGCAACAGCTTTCTTATTTCCTCTTTATTCACAGTGCTCTTTCTGGCAACAAGTAAGCTCTAATAATTCACTAACAAAATTAGAAGAAATTATTAATGAGTCAAGATTTAAATGAGCTACATATTCATGTTTATTCATTGACATTTCAGCCCTTAAGATGAACTGGTGTGTGTGTGTGTATGTGTGTCTGGGTCTGGGTCTGTGTGTGTGTGTGTCTGTGTATCTGTGTCTGCGTCTGTGTGTGTGTGTGTATCTGTGTATCTGTGTCTATGTTGAGTATGTGTGTGTGTGTATGTTTGTCTGTGTCTGTGTGTGTGTATGTGTATGTGTGTATGTGTGTCTGCATCTGTGTGTGTCTGTGTATCTGTGTCTATGTTGAGTATGTGTGTGTGTATGTGTGTGTGTGTGTGTGTGTGTGTGTGTGCATCTGCGTCTGTGTGTGTATGTGTCTGTGTATCTGTGTCTATGTTGAGTATGTGTGTGTGTGCATGTGTGTCTGTGTCTGTGATATCATTTCCCTCAGTTTGTCATCTCTTAAGACAGTCTCTCCACCATGAACCTGGAGCTTGCCAGTTTGGCTAGACTAGGTAGCCAGCAAGCCCCAGGGATCCCATCTCTACCTCCCCAGTGCTAAGATAACACAAGTATGTCACCTTGCCTTGCTTTTTTATGTCGACGCTGGGAATCAAACTTGGGTCTTAATGGTTACTCAGTAAGCACATTATCAACTGAACTATCTCCACAGGCCCTATAATACATAGTTTTAAAACAAGGGCATGAATATACCTTTCATCCATGATATAGGATGCAATAGGAAAGAATTTTACTTTGAGATCAGAAAGGTCAGGAACATGTACTATTCTTCTAGAGGACCCAAGTTCAGACCTTAGCACTCACAACTGCCTATTACTACAGCCTCAAGGAATGTGGTGCCCTCTTCTGGTCTCATGTGTGCACGTGCTCTCCCCCCTCATTTACATATAATTAAAAAGTAAAATAAATCAAGATTTTTTTATCTACCTTGACCCTTTAGCTGTCACAGTTTGTAGTTCAATTGTCTTAGGGTTGTATTGCTGTGAAAAGACACTATGATCACAGCAACTCAGATTTATAAAGAAAAACATTTCATTGGGGCTGGCTTACAGTTTCAGCCTATTATTGTCATTCCAGGAATCATGGCAATATGCAGGAAGACATGGTGCTGGAAGAGTCAAGAGTTCTACATCTTGATCTGCAGGCAGGAGTCTGTACCACACTGGGCATAGCTTGAGCACAGGAGGCCTCAGGGCCTGCCCCATAGTGATACACTTCCTCCAACAAAACCATGCCTCTTAATAGTGCCATTTCCTGAGTCAAGCATTAAACATGAGTCTATGAGGGCCATACCTAATCCAACCACCACATTCAACTCCCTGGCCCCCACAGGCTTACATTCATATCATAATGCAAAATGTATTTAGTCCAACTTTAAAATCCCCATAGTCTTGGGCTGGAGAGATAGCTCCGCGGTTAAGAGCACTGACTGCTCTTCCAGAGGTTCCCAGCAACCACATGGTGGCTCACAACCATCTCTAATGGGGATCCAAAGCCCTCTTCTGGTGGTCTGAAGACAGTGACACCATACTCACATACATTAAATAAATAAATAAAAATTTTTAAATAAAAGTCCCCATAGTCTCAGTTTCAACAGTGTTTAAAAGTCCAAAGTCTCCTCTGAGATTCAAGAAATATCCTAACTGTAATCCCCTTTAAAATCAAAATAAAAAAAGTAGATCACATACTTCCAAGAGGAAGAAGTATGTTGCAGTCAACAAAGCTAAAAGGAATTAGAGATCTGAAGAGCATTTTGATATCAGACATGCAGATGTAGTTTTGAGTTTGTCCAATTGGTTTTGGTCTTGCTCTGGTCCAGTGTTTCCTCACTACACTCCTTTCCATAGTTCTGCAATGGTGATTATATCCTGTGCCACTCTATGTTAGAAGTATGTGGGGAGCTGGGCAGAGGTGGCGCATGCCTTTAATCCCAGCACTCAGGAGGCAGGCGGATTTCTGAGTTCCAGGCCAGCCTGGTCTACAGAGGGAGTTCCAGGACAGCCAAGGCTACACAGAGAAACCCTGTCAAAACAAAAAAACAAAACAACAAAAAAAGAAGTATGTGGGGAAGACAACACTTCCATCTTATGAAAAGGAGTTAAAGAACAGCTTAGGTCAAAGCTGTGGTAGTACACACCTTTAATCCCAGAGGCAGGTGGATATTTGAGTTCAAGGTCAGTCTGGTGTACAAAACAGGTTCCTGGGTAGTGAAGGAAACCATTGAATACAGAAAGTTGGTGAGGATGCTATTAAGAGAGGGGGCCATGTTCCAGCCCCAGAAAGCAGCAGAACTTGGCAGCTTCAGCCATGTGGTTCTGGCTCTAGAGTCAATGATAGAAGAGGTTATGGAATTGCCCTCCACAACTAAGGAAAGCCACTGAGGCCAGGTATACAGCAAGGGTGTCCCTGCACAGAGGCCAAGAGAGGCCACTGTGAAGCTGTGAAGGTGAAGCCTAGATGCCTTGGAGACCAAGAGGCTAGAGATGCCAGAGTCCTAGGATATGTGCCAAGGAAACCTGCCAGCCCACAAGCTACAGCAGTGACAACCGGAGGGAGACTTGGTTTTTAGGCAGCCCTGTCACAGACCACCAGAGTCACTGCCATGGAAAGGTAGGCACTGGAAGGAGGAGAGAGGTGTAACAGGAAAGGAGGTGGGAAAATGACTCCCCAGGGGCAAAAATGAACAGAAAAGAAGCCGGAAGAGAAAGGAAAACATGCAGAATACTAAATAATTAACTAATTTCTGCCTTAAGTCAACAAGGAATTAATAAAGCACCAGGCATACAAACAATATAAATCCCTGTTTGTCCACAAGCTTTATAAAAACCAGGCTCTCAGCCGGGCAGTGGTGGCGCACGCCTTTAATCCCAGAACTCAGGAGGCCAGCCTGGTCTACAGAGTGAGTTCCAGGACAGCCAGGACTAAACAGAGAAAACCTGTCTCGGAAAAAAACAAAAATCAGGCTCTCAAGGGCTGGCTCAGCTCTTACATACAGGATCTGGTCAAGCGGCAGCACCCACATGTTGGTTCATACGTCTGTAACTCCAGCTCCAAGGGAGCCGATGCCTTCCTCTGGCCTCCGAGGGCCCCTTTATACATGTGGTATGTATACACACAGGAAGGCAAAACACTCATACATGTAAAAGAAAAAATAATTTGGGGGTAAATTATTAGGAAATTGTTAATTTTTTTTTTTTTGAAAAATTAAGTTTTGCTTATTCGTCAAGAATCCAGCATGGATGGGAGGCTCCCAAGCCCCACTCCTAAGGTTCTCTCAGTTGATGGCTTCTGGGGGAGGAAGAGTTAAGTTTCTTTTTTTTTTTTTTTTTTTTTTTTTTTTTTTTGGTTTTTCAAGACAGGGTTTCTCTGTGTAGCCCTGGCTGTCCTGGAACTCACTCTGTAGACCAGGCTGGCCTAGAACTCAGAAATCCGCCTGCCTCTGCCTCCCAAGTGCTGGGATTAAAAGAGTTAGTTTCTTTAAGGGTGTGACTCCCAGCAAGTCAAACACAGTCCAGCGGATGGTCACACAACCATGAGTATATGGACACCGAAGGTTTTATAAATTTAAATTTATAAATAAATATTAAAAAAATAAATATAAAATTTAAAAGACAGGAAGTTGGGAAGAGGGGAGAAAAGGAGAGTGGGGGAGGAAGGATCTAGGAGTAGTTAGGAGGGGGGAGGGGTGACTCTGATCTAAATACATTATATACATAAACAGAGTTCTTGGTTGTTTAGAGACAGGGTCTCTGCATAGCCCTGGCTACTGTCCTTGAACATCACTCCCTAGACCAGGCTGGCCTCAACTCAGAGATCCACAAGCCACTGATGGAATTAAAGGAGTGAGCTGCTGCTATCACCACTCAGGTATAAATGGAATTCTTGAAGAACTAAAAAGCATGTTTATAAAACTAACCATTTGGGGCCGGGCGTGGTGGTGCACGCCTTTAATCCCAGCAGAAACAGGCGGATTTCTGAGTTCAAGGCCAGCCTGGTCTACAGAGTGAGTTCCAGGACAGTCAGGGCTACACAGAGAAAGCTTGTCTCGAAAAAGAAAAAGCTAGATGGTTAGATGGAAAACAAACAAAAAAAAAAAAAAATACTAACCATTTGGGGTTGGAGAGATGGCTCAGTGGTTAAGAGCACTGAGTGTTCTTCCAGAGGACCCAGGTTCAATTCCCAGCACCCATGTGGCAGCTCACAACTGTAACTCCAATTCCAAGAGATCCAATCCCCCATATATGTAGGCAAAATACCAATGCATATTAAATAAAAAATACAAATTATATAAAAAATTAAATTATTAAACATTTATCTTTGCTATACTTTGCTATATGTGACAAGTCGCTCTTGCCCAGTCCATACCTTTCTCTGTCCACATGCTTGGTAGAAGAGCGCACTGATTCATCTTGCTATATTACAACATAAGGAAGTATTTACCAACCAGTGGCTAGCCTCCCTGCTCCCCACAGGCTCCCCACTCCCATTCATAATAATGCTTAATGTCAAAATTCAGGGTTACCCAAAGCCATTCAATTGAGGCGGCCATGTTAGCTCACCTTTAATCTCTACATTCCAGAGGCTGAGGCAGGCAGATCTCCTAGTTCTAGCCTAGTCTGGCTCCATGCCATCCAATACTATATTTTAAAAAATTCAATCGAAGTCGATCAAAAATGTTCGAATTTACTAAATGATTTTCTTTTCTTTTTTGGTTTTTCGAGACAGGGTTTCTGTGTAGCCCTGGCTGTCCTGGAACTCCCTCTGTAGACCAGGCTGGCCTCGAACTCAGAAATCCACCTGCCTCTGCCTCCCAAGTGCTGGGATTAAAGGCATGTGCCACCACTGCCCAGCCTGATTAAATGATTTTTATTGTGGTAAAATATCTATAAAATTCTTCGTTTTAACCATTTATGAAGCATACAGTTCAGTAGTAATCACAATGCTGTGTAACTATCACCTCTAATTCTAGAACATTTCTACCATTTGAAAGGAAACTCAATACCCATTAAGCTCTCACTCACTAGCCCTATCTTCTCAGCTGACGGACAGATCTATCTCTAGGTCAATGGACCTTTTATGAATAAATTGGAATGGGGGTTGCTTTGGAGGCCTTAGGTTTCTTTAGCTGAATCTCCGACCCTGAGTAAGCCTGTGACAATCAGTTCTCAAACAGCAGGCTAGAAGCTCCTCTCCCTTGGAATAAATAATGCAATCGGCAGAGGGAGGGACTCAGCTGAAGGATGCCACTGAGGACCACCTTTTATGTCTACAAGAGGCAGAGTGAACAAGGCTCTGTCAAGATGCTTCTCCTGTTTACATCCTAGACAGCCAAATACACTAATACTCCCAGATATTGAACTCTCAGGAAAATCTCAGTGATTGTTCTTCAGTCTTTGCATTTTCAAACTCTGCTTTTGAGATCCAAACTTTCACCATCAAATGTAAAACAGTGAAACCCAGACTCAGAACTAGATCTGGGTCCACTTCCTCGAATTATTAGGAAGCCGTTTCGTTTCCTTTGGGGCCCCACCCTTCTTGGCCTCTGATCTCCCACCCTTCCTTTGAGGTGAGGGAAAGTTTGGAAGAAATAATTGTTCTTTCTAGGACGGGTTCTCAGTCTCTCAACACCTTCAGGAAGACGACAGACAGGATTACTACCTTTCAAAGCAGCACCAGTTTTGGTTTTGGTTTTTTTCCCATGAGAAATAGTGGAGGCAAAGAAACATGTCACAGAGATGCCCAGATGTAAACTGGAAATAAGGCCTTTGAACTCAGTCAAAGGAACCAGAGCTTGTTTTATAAAGGCCAACACTGCTTTACCAACTAGGCAGCAAGGCCCTCATCATTTTCCACTTCCTCTTCACCCTGCCTCTGTACCCACAGCAATTGCCTCATCACTGGCTGGGAAAAAGACTTGCTGCCAGCAGGCTCAGACTACCGATTTTAGCCGGGGCGGGGGGGGGGGGGGTTGCGGGCGAGGAAGGGCATACAAGCAGGAGTCCCAGATCCAGTGAACCTCAACCCTCAGAGTAGCAGCAAGGAGTCCCTTTATTCCTTTTGAGGGAGCGAACATTAAAGGTTTTCAGCAATACTAGCTCAAGAAAAGTCCACACCTCAAATTGCGTGTAAGTCCGAATGCAGAAATATGCCAAATTTTGGTAACGTCCTAAGCTGGAGTAGCCGGATGCGAATTCCAACTCTCTAAAGAAGTCCCTCACCCCATTACAAGTACCTAACTTTACCAAGCTCACTGGGTGTAACGGAAACCTGGCTTCTCCCAAAAGCGTTGGATCTCAGACTGACCTAAGACGCGTCCCTTCAACAAGTGTCCACGGGATCCTTACGTGGGGAAGGTGGGTGTTGCACTAGCCTTATCGCGCTCTGGGTGCAGGGATGAGAGGGTCGCACATTTCTTCCCGCCCGGGAGTTCAGTGACTATGCACTCGCGGGCCACCCTCCCCAGAGCCCTGAGTGCTAGCCACAAGACCCAGGAAGCGCCCTTGCCTGGGCCAGGTGGAGGCTCCGGAGCCATAGCTGGGGCAGGGACGTGACAGCTTGGCTCCCTGCGCCAAAAGTGAAGCAACTCGGGAAAGTTCCCGGAGCTGTCCCCGCTTCCTGAAGCCGCCTCCACGCGCCCGCACACCCCGGCGCACGCACGGACCTGAGATGGTCTCCTGGTATCCCTTGGTGAAGAACTGCATGGCGGTGGCCGCCCTCCAGGGCGTCTTGAGCAGCCCCTGCCTCTGGGGGTCCTCGCCCAGCGAGCGCAGGATGGACGAGTAAGCGGCCACCAGGTTGGGGAGGTTCAGCTCGTTTTCCTCCTCGCTACGGGGCCGCCCTGCCTTCCAGGCTTCAGCGGGCTGTGCGCCCTTGGCCTCGGGCGGCCGGGACTTCTCGGCAGGCCGGCTGGCCCCCGGCCGCAGCAGCTCCCGTTCGGGGAACCCATTGGTGCATCTGACTCCCCGCGGCTTCTCCATGGACCCGGCGCGACTGCTCCCGAGACACCCTAGGATGCTAATAAGCGCTGCGGCTCAGCTTAGCCGGCGGCCGTGACCTGTGGCTGTCACCCGGACAAGGATTTAGCACGGAGAGATACTCTGGGAGTCTAGGGCAGTCGCCAGCTGGGGAGCCCCGCCGCGCCTCTCTTTTTATGGCGGGGCGACTCTGCCGGCGCCGCGAGGTATTCTCATTGGCCGGAGCCTCTTGCGTCATGGCGCTAGCTCCGCCCCTCCGCCCCGCCCTCCTGGCTGGCCCGTAAACCCCGCAGTTGCACAAGACAAGCTTCAGGTTGGGCCCCCTCGATTTATGAAGGGAAGAACTGAATCTACAAAGAGACAAGAATCCGGGGAGCTGGAAGCTCCGAGATAGAGACACCCGGTCCCCCTCACTTTCCATAGGAAAAGGGGGCGTGTTCTCAAAAATGCTGTAGTCTAGTTGCCCAGAGAAAGATGAGCTAACAGGTGACCTTGCTGGGGCAGGCAGGGTGGAGCAAATAAACTAGAGATAAGCAACCTTGTGCTCTTTTTTTAAAAAAATTTTTTTAGGTTTGTTTTTCTTTTTCGAGATTACAATTAACTTCATTTCTGCTTTCCCTTTCCTCCCTCCAAACTTTCCCATAGACCTCCCCCCCCACCACCTTACTCTCTTTCAAATTCACAGTCTCTTTTTTTTAATAGTTGTTATGTATGTGTGTGTTTCTAAATATGTAAATACAACCTGCTCAGTCTGTATAATGTCACTTGTGTGTATTGTATACGTTTTCAGGGCTAACCTGGTATTGGTGTTCTCTTTCCCAGAGAAGATTACCCCAGTCTAAGCATTCCTTGGTGACCTGTGTTTCTTTGTCTGGTGTTGCAGCCTCATGAGTAGTTGTCCCTTTCACCCCCACCCCCACCCCATCCATGTTCACACCTCCATTGGGCTCATTCTTTTGTTATGTGTCGTTTTACTTTTTGAGACAAAGTCTCAGTGTACAGCTCTGTCTGGCCTGGAATTCGCTATATTGACCACCAGGAAGGCCTTTAATTCAAGTGATCTGCCTGCTTCATACTTCCAAACGATGGGATTAAACACATGTGACCTGCCTTTCTCTGGCTTTAAAGGCTAGAGAAGTTGTGACTTGAAATTTGTTCAATTGTTTGAAATGTATACAACACACACACCTGCCACTCTAGAAAAGCCTCTGGCCTCTTTCAAGGCATGAGTTACAGAAAATGGCACTCATGGGAGTCCCCTATGCCTAGGAAGATAAAAATATTTGTAAGCTGCCAGATCTCTGCACTGCTGTTTTAACCTGCCCTGACCTTATCTTTCACAATGACTAGAGGAAGCTTGTTTTTTTTCATTACCCTGAATTTGGTGATCAGCAAGAGGACTAGGGCAACTAGCGACACCCTCTAGCTGGACAGTGTGTACTATGTCAAGAACTGGTCCTTGACAAATGAACCACTGACAGGAGGGGCTGCTAGAGTAATGGCTCAGCAGTTAAAAGCACTTGCTGTTCCTCCCAAGGACTTGAGTCCAGCTCCCAACACCTTCGTCAGGCAGCTCACAACCATATATAACTCCAGCTCCAAGATGGTCAGTCCCTCTGACTTCTATGGGCACTTGTAGTCACATGCACAACTCCCCCCCCCCAACACACACACACAAATACTTGAACTGGGCAGTGGTGGCACACGCCTTTAATCCCAGCACTGGGGAATCAGAGGCATGTGGACTTCTGTGAGTCCAAGGCCAGCCTGGTCTCCAGAGTTCCAGAACAGCCAGGGTTACACAAAGAAGAAACCCTGTCTTGAAAACCCATAAACAAACATACGAATAATTTTTAAAAGAATGGATGGCAAGGCAGTGGTAGCGCACGCCTTTAATCCCAGCACTTGGGAGGCAAAGGCAGGCGGATTTCTGAGTTTGAGGCCAGCCTGGTCTACAGAGTGAGTTCCAGGACAGCCAGGGCTACACAGAGAAACCCTGTCTCAAAAAACCAAAAAAAAAAAAAAAAAAAAAGAAAGAAAGAAAAAAAAAGAAAAACCAAAAAAAAAAAAAAAAATAGATGAGGGGCTGGAGAGATGGCTTAGTGGTCAAGAGCACTGGCTGCTCTTCCAGAGAACTCAGATTCAATTCCCAGCACCCACATGGCAGCTCAAACTGTCTATAACTCCAGTTCCAGGGGATCCAACACCTTCACACAGACATACATGCAGGCAAAACACCAATTCACATAAAGTAAAAATAAGTTTTAAGGGCTGGAGAGATGGCTCAGTGGTTAAGAGCACTATCTGCTCTTCTAGAGGTCCTGAGTTCAATTCCCAGCAACCACATAGTGGCTCACAACCAACTGTAATAAAATCTGATGCCCTCTCCTAGTGTGTCTGAAGACAACTACAGTGTATTCATATGTTTAAAATAAATCTTCAAAATAAATAAATTTGTTAAAAAGAATAAATGAATAGGCATCTGTGTTCTTAAGATTTGCATAACTGAAAATCAATCATCTTCTGACCAGCAGTTAGGATTAGTTATGAGTCCTTTGGCCACAAACATTTATACATGAGTAGGCGGTCACCAGTCTGCAATCACCCATCTTCTGCATAATCTGCCCCCCCAACTCAGCTTTCCTAAGCAAATTTCTTCTCCTCTTATTGTTGTTGTTGGTGGTGGGGTGTGTGTGTGTGTTCGTTCATTTGTTTGTTTGTTGGGACAGGGTTTTTCTATGTAGCCCTGGTGTTCACTCTATAGATGTGGCAGGCCTGGAACTCAGAGATCTGCCTGCCCCTGCCTCCTGATTGCTGGGGTTAAAGGGGTGCACTGCCACCACCACCCAGCCTAAGACTGTTTCTTTAGATGGGAGAATCCCTTCTTGCCATCGGCTAGTCTGTCATGGAGAGCTTACTACTGCCTGGCTAGCTTTTCTTACAGATTAGCTTCCTGCCTGCAGTAAGCCTCCTGCTGGCTAACATTTGTGGTAGCCAGAACTTTGACCCTGGGAAAATTGATTAACAAGTGAAAAAGGTGTTTTCATTTAAAACCCATTTGTGTTTTATGGGGAAATAGGAGGTTGATCCAATTTTAAGTACAAAGATTCACTCCCTAGGAGTTGGTACAAGCTGAAATAAACGTTATTGATCAACTGGCTTTTTTTTTTTTTTTTTTTTTTTTTTTTTGGTTTTTCGAGACAGGGTTTCTCTGTGTAACCCTGGCTGTCCTGGAACTCACTCTGTAGACCAAGCTGGCCTTGAACTCAGAAATCCGCCTGCCTCTGCCTCCCAAGTGCTGGGATTAAAGGCGTGCGCCACCACTGCCCGGCTTTTTATTTTTTTAAAGACAGGGTTCGGCTATGGTGGCTCACACCTTTAATCCCAGCACACGGGAGGCAGAGGCAGTCGGATTTCTGAGTTTGAGGCCAGCCTGGTCTACAGAGTGAGTTCCAGGACAGCCAGGGCTATACAGAGAAACCCTGTCTCGAAAAACCAAAGCAAAACAAACAAACAAAAGACAGGGTTTCTGGCTGTCCTGGAACTCTAAACCAGACTGACCTTGAATTCAGAGATCCACCTACCTCTACCTCCCAAATGCTCGGACTTAAGGCTTGGTGACTCAAAAGGGCTCTTAAGCAGTAACACATGCTTTGATTTGATTATTATCTTTGAGACTGGGGGAATGGGAGTTTTTCACAGGGGAGGGTTTATGTCATAATTCCAAAGGTGGATTTTATCAAGCAATCAAATTAGTGTCTTCTTTGTTTCAGAGAGTATCTCATGCTGATTCTCTGACCTATAAGTAAGTGTTAGTAAGCTTGAGATCAGATCAAGCAAAGGATATGCTCCTGGGATTGTCTTGTACTAACAAAGTCTCTTATTGTAAATTGTAATTCATATTTATTGGACATCTATCTTTTCCAAATAAACATTCAGGAGAAAAACATGAACACGGCTTGATCTCAGAGTCATCTTCAGTCTAAAATAGGAAAAATGAGCCTGGGTTGTAGCTCAGTTGGTAGAGTGTCTTCCTAGCACATCAAAGCCCAGGCTTCTATGCGTAGAACTTCATAAATCAGACATGTTGACACAAGCCTATGCTCCCAGCACTGGGAAAATGAGAGCAGTAGGTTAGGAGTTCAAGGTCATCCTCAGCTACTAGAGATTGAGTCTAGTCTTGGCTAAATGAGACCCTGACTAAATAAATAAACAAAACAGAAGAAATACAAAGCACTTGCCTAGCATGCTTGATCCCTGTGCTCCATCCTGAACACTGCCAAAATGTGTGTACATGCCTGTAAGTAAAGTATAAGAAATATGCATGTCAGTGGGGTTTTTTTTAAAGCTAATTACTGGATTCCTATATATCCAATAGTGAATTACATAAATCAAAAAATTGACCAACAAAACTGCATGTGCATGTGTATAAAGTATAAGAAATATGCACGCCAGTGGATTTTTTTTAAAAAGCTAATTATTGAATTTCTATATATATTGAATAGCAAATTACATAAATTGAGAAATGACCATTAGACTGTTACAAGCATAGCTGGAAGCAACATTCGAAGGATAGCTCACATGATTAACAAGTAAAAACTAGCCGGGCAGTGGTGGCGCACGCCTTTAATCCCAGCACTCGGGAGGCAGAGGCAGGCGGATTTCTGAGTTCGAGGCCAGCTGGTCTACAGAGTGAGTTCCAGGACAGCCAGGGCTACACAGAGAAACTCTGTCTCGAAAAACCAAAAAAAAAAAAAAAAAAAAAAAGTAAAAACTAAGATACTGGGCCAGGAGAAATGGCTCAGCGGTTAAGAGCACTGACTGCTCTTCCAGAGGTCCCGAGTTCAATTCCCAGCAACCACATGGTGGCTCACAACCATCTGTCATGTAATCCAATGCCCTCTTCTGGTATGTCTGAAGAAAGCAATAGTGTACTCATGCATAAAATAAATAAAAAATTCTTTAAAAAGCAAACAAAGATACCAAGGGAGGTGTGTGTGGCTGTGTGTGTGTGTGTGTGCACACGCACAGACATGATTTATATTCCTGTAAGCCATGTGCATGCATGCATGGAGAACAGAGATCAATATCAGACATATCTTTCTCCATCTAGTTCTTTGGAAACTGAGTCTCTCACCGAACCTAGAGCTCACCGATTTGACTAATCTGGCTGACTAGTGAATTCCAACAATCCTGTCTCCACTCCCTCAGTTCTGGAATCACAGGTATGTACTCCCACACTTGGCTTTGTATATGGGTGCAGGGGATCTTAATTTAGGTCCTCGTGATTGCACAACGAACACTTTACCAAACACCGAGACTTCTCCTCAGCCCCGGGGAGACACTGTTTAAGTGAAGGAATAAATAAAGATGCTTGCAATTAAAAAAAACAACAGAATGTTTTAGGGCTAGTAATCTTGTTCCTTCTTTTAAAAAAAAAAAACATAAACATTAACTAATAGCATATTCCTTAAATAGAGTTCCTAATGAAATTTCTGTTTTGATGCCACTGATGTCACCAAATTCTCAGCACAAAGTCTCAGGATTTGTGTATGCAATGTCAAATAAAGACAGTGAAGCCCTGTGTAAACCTCTGGTTTCTCTTGCTTTCAAGGCCAGCTAGTTAAGCAGTACAGGGCCACTGGCTTTTCTGAAGAGAATGCCTGTACTATGGTTCAAATACAAAATAGCCTGACTGGCTCACTTGCTGAATGTTCAGTCCCCAGCTGGTGGCGCTGTGTTGAGAGGAAGCAGGTCACTACTGGGGTTGTCTTTTGTCCCACAGTATCCTGTCCCAGGAGTTCCTATGTCTCTTCCTCTGCTTCCTGACAGCCATGGAGAGTGCCACACGCCACACACTCTCAGGCGCCTGGAGAAATAATGGGCTTGTCCCCCACAGAAATCAGCTCTTGCCTCCAAAGAACAAGAGATGATTTATTCTAGAGCCAGAAATGAAGGACCACGGCCTGGGAACACAGATTTAGGTATTTCCCAAAAACCATGATTTAATGAAGTAGCAATCTCATGAAGTTTCGGTTTTGTTTTGTTTTTTTTTTAAAGAATTATTTATTGAGCCGGGAAGTGGCGGCATGCACCTTTAATTCTAGCACTTGGGAGGCAGAGGCAGGTGGATTTCTGAGTTCGAGGCCACCCTGGTCTACAGAGTGAGTTCCAGGACAGCCAGGGCTTTACAGAGAAACCCTGTCTCGAAAAACAAAAAAAAAAAAAAAAAAAAAAAAAGAATTATTTATTTATTTTATGAGTACACTGTATCTGTCTTCAGACACACCAGAAGAGGGCATGGGATCCCATTTACAGATAGTTGTGAGCCATCATGTGGTTGCTGGGAATTGAACTCAGGACCTCTAGAAGAGCAGTCAATCTCTCCAGCTCCTTTATAAAGTTTTAATAGAAACTGAATGACATCATAAGTCCACCCATTTTTAAAACACGTTGACGGATTCACTGAATAGGCAGGTTTTGGTAAGGTGGGAGAGCTCACCCATCCTCCGCACATGCTATCTGACTGCACTCTTATTTCTTTGGTTGGTAAGGAACTGATGATGCTGTTGAACATTGCAGAGCATACACCTAATAGTCACAGAGAAGTCAGGCCACAGACAAAGAAGGGCAATAAACATCTCTTGAGTTCGAGGCCAGCCTGGTCTACAGAGTGAGTTCCAGGACAGCCAGGGCTACACAGAGAAACCCTGTCTCGAAAAACCAAAGAGAGAGAGAGAGAGAGAGAGAGAGAGAGATGAATAGATGGCACCGGATAACTTGGCTCTGGACTTGGAACAAGTTCCCCTGAATCAGCCTTGCAGAAGGCTCAGCGTAAAGGGTCGTTCTTCCAAGGATCTTTCATTCACAGAGTGAACCTCCTAAAAGCACGAACAACATCAGTCTCTCCCCCTTTCCCTTGTTCTCTCCAGTATTTTTCTCAGATCAGTGCAAAGTCTGATTTATGAGACCTGTGATGGGTAGCTGGAAACAGCCGTGGTTAGATTTTTCAGGAGCTTAGAGGAAGTTCAGAGTGGTTAAAACTACCAATATGTCAACTGCCCATGGCTAGTGGATGGCCTCTTGTTGCCAGAGGCCCTAAATGTGTGGCCCCCAAGTACACTGACACCACTATTTCTTTTGTTTTGTTTTGTTTTTTTCGAGACAGGGTTTCTCTGTGTAGCCCTGGCTGTCCTCGCACTCACTCTGTAGACCAGGCTGGCCTCGAACTCAGAAATCCACCTGCCTCTGCCTCCCAAGTGCTGGGATTAAAGGCGTGCGCCACCACTGCCCAGCTGACACCACTATTTCTGAGCATGAAGTCTATGAAAAAACTATGCAGTTTGACTTTGTATGTAGAGCACCAGTCATTCCAGACATGCTAACCTCCTGCCACACCCCACAGCTCAGTCCGGTAGAGACCCCTATCCTCAGGGAGGTGGAGTTGAGACCCGAGCTCCCACTCACATTCGACACCTCCTGTATAAACTCTCCTTTATAAAACATTTCAGTAATTGGCATACGGTTAGATTTCCCAAGCAGCTTAAAGACACGGGAGGTGGAAAAGACACTGGAGAAGACTGATGTCAACAGACTGGACTATTTGTTTCCAACAGTGAAGGGCAGACACTCTCCCACAAGAAAGAGGCATCTGTGAAAGGGGTGAGGGACACTTGGAGTTTTTATAGGAGGTTTGGAGGTTGGGGCTACACACAAGCCTGCCATTTCTTCTTCCTTAGATTTTCTGATTCATCGAGACAAGCTACCTTAGGAGACAGGCTGACCCACTGATAGCTGTTTAAGCAGGGCCAGGCGTACCCTCACAAGAATTCTACTTCTACAACTGAGGCATTCTATCACATACAGTGAGACGGGCAAAGCACTATTTGGTAACAGCAGTGCCGTTCAGTCAGTGCCCGAAGGCAATCCAAAGAAGGAAGCTTTGAGATCACCAATATTACGTAAACAGTTTAGTAGCAGAATGTACACCATTGGCAGGGTTGGTTTTAAGGGAAGGCATAGACTAAACCAGAAAGGTGTGTCCTACAGAATTCATTAGCAAAGACAATTCAGGGCCCACCTGGAAGCATTTACGTATAGGAATTGTAGTGACCCCATATTTCTACCCCAATTAGAGGCCCAGTAGCAGTGCCCAGTCTAGCAATTTCTTTCTTCCAAAAGTCCAAGGACCTTTTTAAAAAAAAAAAAAATCCTATCGTTTCTAGGGCATGTGTCAGAAAAAGAGGTAGATAACAGAGGGATTTGGTGTCAAAGACTGACCAGACTAGGGAGAAACTCAATCACTTGCCAAGGGCAACAGGTGAAATGACCTTAGGTGTTTAGCAACACTGATTAGAAATGTCTTCAGGTGAACTTGATAAAAGTTTTATGTTTGAAAGTCAAGCTCTGGGGGAGACCCTGGGTCAGGGTGGAAAGGTCCTGTGGTGGCTTAGTTTTATGTCAATTCAACACAAGCCAGAGTCATTTGAGGAGGAGGAAGCGCAAGGGAGAAATGCCCCATCAGATTGGGCTGTGTGCATTTTCTTGATTTAGGATTAGTGTATGAGAGCCCATATGGTAGTGGTCCTAAGTTCTGTAAGAGAACAGGTTGAGCAAGTCAGGAGCTCTCCATGGTCTCTGTTTCAGTTCTTGCCTCCACCTTCCTCAGTGTGGCCTTGACTTCCCTCAATGTGGATGACGGGCTACAAGCTGTGCGGTGAAATAAACCCTTTCCTCCCCCACGTTGCTTTCGATCATGTCGCTTCATCACAGCACTAGAAATCCTAAGGTAATCACAGGGAAGGTGTCCTTATTTCAACCCTGACACCAGAAGCATGTCTGTGGAGTCAACAGAATCCTCAAACACTGCTAATCCACCCATACAGGAAGAATCCAACTGAAGCCGCCTTCTCTTCTGAAAAGGAATAGAGCAACTCTGGGGAGAAACTGAGAGAAAATGAAAGTGATAGGTTAATGGAAGGGAAGACTCATGGGCTCCATACTGAATCAGAAAGGCTGGAGGCCAATCACTAGGGAAGGGGAGACATAATCCAAACCATTGCTTGTTGCAGTAGAAGTACTTGATGTCTCAGAAGGATGGACACCTATCTGTGGCCACCGTGACCGTGAGGCCACACACATCCAATCTGCACATTCCCTCTAGTTTCCTCCTGATCTGTCAATTAGACAGTGGCTGTTTGTGGAGAAGCTCTGGTTTACCCAGAATGGAAGATTTGTTTTCTAGTCAACAAACGCTTTCAAGTGGTAATTTAACTGTCAATGAAAAAAATAAATAAAAAGGTGCTGCAGAATTTTTAGCGATTCTTGGAAGCTCTCTTGCTATTGAATGAATCTTCCCCCAGTTGCCTGGGGAACTGCATTTTAATGTCACGCATCAAGCAGTTCTTCCCTGAATATAATTGTAGTCTATCTGATGCCTTGTTTAAAGCTGTTCAAATGTTTGGCTTCTGCTAACTATTTTTTGGCATCACTCATGACAGCTGATGGATCCGAAGTAAATTTAATACATTTTTTTTTTCTAAATCCCACTAACTTGTTGAATCACCAGAGGAAGAAACTAATATAAATTGAAAATATCTTTATTACCAGATGAACCACAGAAGATCTATATAAATCTGTGATAATCCAATAGCTTTTGCAAAAAAGCATCTCAGTGGCCAACTTAGCCATGTCTCATTAGGAATGCCAAGCAACGAGACCAAGCTGTGAAACAATAGGAGCTCTACTTTGTAGAAGTCAGTGCTAGATGCCCAACCAAATATTTTTAAACCTGTAAAGATCTCCAGTTTCGCTTAAAGAAGTCTTGTTCCTGGACTTGACTAAGAAAACAAATACCACCAACAGTAACAAGCCACACACTTTTCACATTCCTTACAGCTATGGTGGCTGTGTGCATAGTTTAGGCAACAAGTTATTACCATTGCCAGATGGTACTTCTGGTGAAGGTCTTTAAAGGAAATAACAATGGATAAATCTCATTACATTAGCCTTTCTCTGGATTGGCATGTAAAGGCTATACTAAAAGTATTAGCCTTCCTGTGTTCGGAAGACCATGAGCTCAAGCTCAGGACTACTGAGCAGACAGACAGAGAGGTTCCAAGTCCCCAAGAACAACAGCCCTGGACACCTGCCTTCAAGAGTTCTCATTACTTCAGGAACATAAATCAATTACTGAGTCCGTGATGGTTCTGCCCTTTCCTTCACTATGCAGGTAATAAGGACAGCGTAATGACTTTGTTATGAACAAGAAATTTCATCCCGGAATAAACTTTGTGGTTGCCATGTCTGTGGAGAAGCGGCCCCTCTGAAGAACATGTTCAGTCTGCACGTGTGTACCATGTAAGGATCAGGAACACGTGGTCCAGCTCCCTCAAAAGCATGAAAACTCACACCAGAGAAAAGCCCCATACATGGAAATAGTGTGAGAAAGCCTTTAGCTACCCTTGATGTATCGAGAGTCGTCTACACTCTCAGTAGAGATAGACCTTATAGAACCTTTGAAATCGTGACATAACTCCCTCTGGAGACATACTGCTTTTCTAAGTCTAAGGAATATGCTAATTTATGCCGATGTGTTATGTATTTGTTTCTAGCCATCTTGTTCCTGGAATATGCAGGACTGCTCAAATACCTAATTCAAGTTTTCAAAAAGAATCCTAAAAACAGGCAAAGTATTTTATTTCTGAAATGATAGTCATTTCTGGCTCCCTGCAAGGACTCTGGGGAAGAAGAACCCTGAACCTGTGTCTTGCAGCCAGGATCTCAATGGCCCCGCTCAGGAGGCAGCCTGGCTTGCTGTAGCTATTCCACAAGCAATTTACTGTAGCTGATACAAAGCCATCCTGAAAAGATAATGGACCTCAGTTGAGGTGATGATGGATTGATTGTGCTGGTGGCCCGACAGTGTGGTCTCTGTCAGCTGTGTTTGGGTGAAGAGCTGAACCTGTGGCTTGTAGGCCTGCATAGGTATGTGCCTGAAAGGCTGGTTGTTCTAGGAGTGTCTGCTACCATTGCAAAGATCTCTGGAAGGCGAGCCTCAGGGACTGTCAAAACCTGTCTGTGACCCTGGTTGCTGTCCAGCCAGAGGTCAGAATCACACCCTTGTTTTGTTGGCTGTTCTGAGGCCTGGATGTTGAGTCTAGCCAGGTGAGACGGTGCACAGCCTTGTACTACCTGCTTCTGAGCCCTCTTCCTTTCAGTCTTACTTCCTACAACTCTCACTACACACACACACACACACACACACACACACACACACACGTATGTACATATGTATACACACACACACTCCCCATGTAGCCTCTGCACAGAGGCAGCTTTGGCTCCCATGTAGAATGAGGCACCCTCTGGTCCTAGCAGGACAGTCTGCTTCTAAATCCACTGAGACATGAGTAGGTTGCCTCGTACCTCTGCTGCGGAAGAGAAGAACTCTAGGCTCTATGTCTCCCCCACCATGGTAGGCCTTACCCCTAGAACCAGGAGCTACGAGGAAGCTTTCTCCATTGGGGTGCTTGACATGTTTTGTCACAGACATGAATAACTGGCACACAAGCAATCTCATGATCTTCTTACTCTCTGACTCTAAGGAGCCCACTTCCTCTTTCTTCTTGTGGCTTCTACAGTGTCAAAATCAGGTTTTACACTTTTATGACATACACAGTATTAATTGTATTGAAAGAAATAAAACCCAAGGCTGGAGAGATAGTCCAGCGGTTGAGAGTGAGTACTCATCTTACAGAGGAATAAAATTCAACTCCCCAAGCCCGTGTCAGACAGTCACAGTCACGGGTAACTTCAGCTCCATGGGGATCCAGTGCCTCTGGCCTCCATGGGTACATGCACCCACATGTGCATGTCCAAACATGGACACACAATTATACATATAACTCAAAATATTGTTCAAAAAGGAGATGTGTGGACAGAGGGGTACACTGTGGGCCACGCTGTCACATAGTACAGCATCCACGATGAGATGTTTTCTATGCTTTGTTTTGTTTATTTGTTTTGTTTTTACTTTCTTTTGGGGGAGGTTGCAAGGACAGAGGGTGGATATGGAGGGACAGGGAGGTGAGCGGGACTGGGGTGCATGATGTGACATTTATAAATTGATATACTTAAAAAAAAAACTCAACTTTAAACCCCCAGGAAGGATTGGCGCTTTGGTGTGGGGTGTGCAATATCTGAAGAAGGGCAATGGTAGACTTGCCTCTCCTGAGGTGCAGAGACAGCGATGGTGAGTGTTGGCCCTTAACAAGACATCTACTGTCACCCCCTCCAAGACTCTGTGGAAATATAGAGAGAGAGGGAGGGGAGGACTTTAAGAGCCAGAGCATGGGGAGGCGTGAAACAATGTCCTGGTCATCTTACCCACAGACTCGCTGCAAATGTGGTTTTTTTATACAAGACCTCCAGTCTACCCATCACTGTGTAATCATCAGGCACAGAAGTCAATGAAGCACCATGGGCAGTTAGTGGATGCTGTGAAAAGGTGTGTCCTTTTCTTCAGCCCTGTAGCTACTGACAAGTTGTCCCTGTTCCAACTAATAGCCCCCAACTAACTCATGCTCATTCAAGCAACCACAATTAGACTCGGTGGCTGTCTTAGTTATGGTTTATTGCTGTGAAGAGACACCATGACCACGGCAACTCTTATAAAGGAAAACATTTCATTGGAGCTGGCTTACAGTTCAGAGGTTTAGTCCATTGTCATCATGGCGGGAAGGGTGGTGGCACCCAGGCAGACATGGTGCTGGAGAGGTAGCTGAGAGTTCTACATCTGGATCCAAAGGCAGGAGGAAGAGTCAAGCAAATTGTTAGGCCTGACTTGAACTTCTGAGACTTCAAAGCCCATTCCCAGAGACACACCTCCTCCAACAAGGCCACACCCACTCCAACAAAGCCACACCTCCTAATAGTGCCACTCCCTATGGACCTATGGGGGGGTGTGCTTTTATTCAAAACATCATAATGGGGAAAGGGGAGGATCAAAGTGGTAGGGGTCTTATCAGGAAAAGGTTTTCAGCAGGAAAAGGGGGTGCTAAGAGAGAGTAATAGAGGTGAAAATGAATTGTATTCATGTATTGTCAAAAAATAAAACATTAAAATTCTGCCTTCTCCCTCTACCCTCTCGTTCCTTCCTTCTCTCTGAAACCCTGGTGTGTTGCCAAGTAACAAACCTGCCATGCATTGGGAAACCTGCCCTGGACTAGAAGAGTTTCTCTGGGTCACACACAGAAGCACTTGATGTATAAGAGTAAGACTAAGTTCAGAGGACACATGGAAGTGCTAGCCTTGAGGGAGCTGGTTGGCTCGGCCAAAGAGCATCTCAGTGGCAGACAGATGGACTGTGTACAAAGATTTCTCTCCTCTCTCTCTCTCTCTCTCTCTCTCTCTCTCTCTCTCTCTCATTCACCCCTCCTCATTCTAGTATCATCCTCACAAAAAAGATTTGACAAATAGGGATTGCGGTCAGGCTAAACTTGACTCAGAAAAAAATAGTATAGATCTTACCTCAAGATTGTGGAAATTCAGATCTCTCAAACATTTCTTTCTTTCTTTCTTTCTTTCTTTCTTTCTTTCTTTTTTTTTTTTTTTTTTTTTTTTTTTTTTTTTTTTTTTTTTTTTTTTTTTTTTTTTTTTTTTTTTTTTTTTTTTTTTTTTTTTTTTTTTTTTTTTTTTTTTTTGGTTTTTCGAGACAGGGTTTCTCTGGCTGTCCTGGAACTCACTCTGTAGACCAGGCTGGCTCCAAACTCAGAAATCCACTGCCTCTGCCTCCCAAGTGCTGGGATTAAAGGCGTGCGCCACCACTGCCTGGCTTCTCTCAAACATTTCTGTAATCTGGGTGTCATAACCCTTACACAAAGATGAAGCTCAACCAGACTGACAAGTGATATGTAGCTGTTCCCATCTTAGGAGTCTTCAAACTTATTCCTTTACCCAGTGTCAAGGGCAGCGGGGGGGGGGGGGGGTGTGCACACCTTTAATCTCAGCACTCAGGAGGCAGAGGCAGGTGGATCTCTGTGAGTTTAAGGCCAGCCTGGTCTACAGAGTGGGTTCCAGGACAGCCAGAGCTGCACAGAGAAACCCTGTTTTTGAAAAGCCACAACAACAACTACATAAATAAAACAAACACAAAAAACCATGTACTTAAAATACGCCCTGCACACATTTGAAACCTAATTTGGGACCATAAATATTTCTTATAGAATGTATCAGGTAAACTCCAGAAAACATTTTTCCTGGCAAACATACATCTGATTCCCACAAATTGAATTCAAAGTCATGATCAACTTTTCTGCCCAAAGAGAATCTGTGGTGGTTTGAATATGCTTGGCCCAAGGAGTGGCATTATTAGGAGGTGTGGCCTTGTTGGAATGGGTGTGTCACTGTGGGCGTGGACTTTGAGACCCTCCTCCTAGCTGCCTGAGGAGTCTTCTGATGCCTTCAGAACAGGTGTAGAACTCTCAGCTCCTCCAGAACCGTGCCTGCCTGGATGCTGCCATGCTCCTGCCTTGACTATAATGGACTGAACCTCTGAAGCTGTAAGCCAGCCCCAAATTAAATGTTGTCCCTTATAAGAGTTGCCATGGTCTCTTCACAGCAACGAAACCCTAAGACAGAATTTTTTCATATTTTATTTCATTTTAAAAGATTTTCTTCTGGCTGAGGATGTAGCTTAGTTCCCTGATGGGAATGAATCACTGAATTCAATCTCCAGTATTCCAAAAAAATTTGTTTTTTCCTCTGACCACATAAATATGACTATTTGGCAAGTGGTAAAGAGCCCAGGGCTGAGGGAGAGGTTTCAAGACTGAAGCCCTGCAGACTGGAATCCCAAGTTGTCCTCACTCTGTGACCTTGGAGAAAGGTTTCATCTCTCTGCGATGCAGTATTCTCACCGGAAGAAAAGTTATTTGGAAAATAAGAACAAGTGTAAACAAAAAAAGATGTGGCAAATGTGCCTGAGCAATAGCTGTTGGGACACCCATAAAAAAGCCGGGCCTCTTATTCTTCTCTTTCTCTGTCTTCTGTCAGCCTTATTACAGAATAGCAGAAAGCCCTGCACCTAAGATTTCTCGAAAACAAAAGGCTAACTGCTTTGTGTGTGCTGCACCTGCCCATACACTTACTTAGAGTCCCCATATCCTGGAAATCAAGGCAGCTATTTGCCTTTGGAGATAGTTTCCCAGCAACGCACATTTGAACGGATTCAGGCTCCTCCATCAAGTGTCTCTTTGCAAGCTTCCATAAATATTAGTATTATACCTGCTTAAGAGAAATGAGCAAATGTTATGTTTGTACACTGTCTTTCTCCTGGGATTTTATAATGCTGAGCAAAGAGCCTTTTCTGAGCTGCCACCAGCCCTTGGAAGCAGCAAGGCAGTAAACTGCAGCAAATAGAGCAGATGTTCAGCTGTATTTCCAGGGTCTTCTATCCTAAGGAAAAGATATAGCCCTATGAACCCTCAAAATCATTTAACAGTCATGGAGGACCCAGAAAATATTCTGACTTCCCTGCACAGGGGTCTACCCTGATATTTTCTCTCTCTGCCCGTCGGGACGGACTGATATGCACCTCTAAGACAAAATAACACTCAGGTTATTGCCAAGACATTTAGCAAACAGTATATAAATTCTCCATGTTTTAAGTGTAAATATTCTTCATTTTAAATTCCCTTTATCCTTTCCACATCTGATTTAAAAGGAAAACAAACCGGCACTGCTTGAATCCCTGCAGATAGGACATTTACTCTGTTATTCATTAAGTAGGGGGTTTTATTTGTGATTGATAAACAAACTTATCATATTTTAATAATGAGGGGATGGGGGACGCCTATACACGTTGGTTCTGCTACGTCTATGTGGACTCAGGGGGTTGAACTCTTTATCCGGTTTGGTGGCAGCTGCTCATACCAGTTGAGCCATCTCTCTAGCTCCTGATAAGCAGTTGTTATTGGCTGGGCAAAGATGATGCTTATCTTCAGTCATCCCAGCACCAGGGAATCTCTGTGAGTTCAAGGCCAGACTCCTCTACAAAGTGAGTTCCAGGACAGCTAGAACTACACAAAGAAACCCTGCCTCAAAAAGCAAACAAACAAACAAACAAACAAACATAAAACAGAAATAGAAGAAGAAGGAGAAGGAGGAGGAGGAAGAGGAGGAGAAGCAGGAGGAAAAGGAGGAGGAAGAAGAGAGGGGAAGGAGGAGGTTGTTATTTAAAAATAACAATTATTATAAGGTTTAAAGCCCTATAATTTCACCTTTAACAGTCATTTTATTGCATTTCTGATTATTTCCTATTTGTGTTGTCTTTTAAATTGTTTAGTGTATATCTGTGTGTGACTAGAGAGAGAGAGGCAGGTGTGTCACAGTGTGTGTGTGAAGGACTAGAACAACTTTGTGGAGTTAGATTTTTCCTTTCCCCGCGTGGGTTCAGGACATTGACCTAGGTCGTTGGGCACGGTGCCTTTCCCCTGGGTGCTGAGTCACTCTGCCTGCCTGGTTTTAGCATTTTTGTCGGTGTTGGTTGATTGGTTGGTTCTTGCTTGATTTGTGTGAGACTGGATCTTACTATGCTGCCCAGGCTGGCCTTGAACTCCTCACATGCCCTGAATATTGGGATTACAGGTGTGAACCACAGGCCGCACAGGCCCTTGCTGCCTGTCTTTTAATGTTTTCCTATATCCAAACATTTTTTTTTCCTTTACATTATTACCTTCCATTAATAATCTGCATTTTTATGTCACCACTATAAATTTTTCATATTACAACAACACTTTCTGTTATGTTTCAGTTTGACTTTTATTTTTTGTATCTCATAAGGTAGCCACTCTGCTTTTGCATATTGCTGTTGCTATTATTATCATCATTATTGTTGTTGTTGGGTTTTTTGGGGTTTTTTTGTTTTGTTTTTTTGTTTGTTTTGGGTTTTTTTTGTTGTTTGTTTGTTTGTTTGTTTTTGAGGCAGAGTCTCTCTGTATAGCCCTGGCTGTCCTGGAACTTGCTCTGTAGACAAGGCTAGCCTCAAACACAGAAATCCACCTGCCTCTGACTGCCAAGTGCTGGGGTGAAAGACATGTGTCACCACCACCCAGCTTGCTGTTGTTGTTGTTGTTATTATTATTATTATTATTATTATTATTATTATTATTATTATTATATACTGGGTCTCACTACGTAGTTCTTGATGTCCTGGAACTCACTATATAGGCCAGGCTGGCCTTAAACTCACAGAGATCCATCTGGATGTCTCTTCCTCTCAAGTGCTAGGATTAGAGATGTGCAACACTACAGCTGGTCTTGTTACTAAATTTTAAATAAGTTGTACTGGAGAGATAGCTCAGCAGTTAGGAGCACTGACTCCTCTTCCAGAGGTCCTGAGTTCAATTCCCAGCAGCCACATGGTGGCTCACAACCATCTGTTATGGGATCTGATGCCCTCTTCTGGTGTGTCTGAGGACACTACAATGTACTCATGTAAATGAAGTAAATAAATCTTTAAAAAAAAATTTTTTTTAAATAAGTTAAATTTATCCTCCAATATATAAAAACAAAAATTGGGCTTATTAAAGAAGTGAAACAGAGAGACACCCAAGTGCACTGTGGAGAGAAGTGGAGATACAGTCATAACAGCAGTGACAAAAGGCAGATTCGAGGAGCCTATGTAGCCACCCAGGGTCATGGTGATGTCTGGGTCTGGGATGCTGCCAAGGGCCATGGCTGAGTCTGTGACCCTACTGAAGCTGGGGTCTGTGCTGATGTCTGTGGCCCAAGTTACCACCAATGAGTATGCAGATGTCCCTGGTCTAGGCTGCCTCCTGAGTCCAAGGACTGTGCTGAGCTGTCCCTGCCGTTCAACTGCAACAGGAGAGCTGGCCCTGCTTCTCACCTGGCAGCAAGGGAGAGCTGGCTCTGATAGCAGGAGTTGGGTGGGAGAGTTGAAGGTGAGGGTGGGGTGCAGGAGAGCTATCTCTGACCCTCACTGGCTGCAACCCTTGGGGTCCCTGCATCTCTCCTGGGCAGCACAGCAGAGCTGGGACTAGTGTCAGGGTAAGGATAGGCTGGACCTAAGGCTGTGAGAGTGGAAACTGGCCCCGCCCCTTGCCTGGGTAAAGTGGGAGAGCTGGTCCTGGTGGCCTGGGCTCAGGAGAGCTGGCAGGCTGACCAACTTAACTACCACCAGGCCAAGTTCCGAGGCTCTGGGCTGACCCACCCCAATATCTACCTCATCTATGAACTGCTGGTCTGTGAGAAGAGGCTTGTCCTACAGACCCAAATCTACAGGATCTCCATGACACAGGGCAACAACAGGATGTGTGCGAGGAGCCCCAGTGAGGATCCAGTATTCATAGTGTTGCAGAAGCCAGAGGCCTCGAACCAGACCAATGAACATTTGAAAGTAAAGCTGTTTGGCAAAGGGTATACTGTGTGACACAGCATGACACACTGCAGCTTCCGTGGAGACATCTTGTTGGTTGGTTGTTTGGTTGGTTGTCTTCTTTTGTGGGGACATTACAAGGGCAGAGGGCAGAGGTGAAGGGACAGTAAGATGAGTAGGACTGGGTATGTGATGTGAATTCACAAGGAATCAATGAAAATTTTTAGCTACAAAAAAAAGAAGTAAAACATTCGGATACACTGTGTAATGTTTAATCCACGTAAACCAGCTGTCTTCAAACATTTACTATTTCTTCTTCTTAGACATTTATTCTTTCTCACTATGTAGCCCTGACTGTCTTAGAACTCAGTGTGCAGATCAGGCTGGCCTACAACTCACAGAGGTTTGCTTGTCTCTGCCCTGTGAATGCTGGGATTAGAAACAT
The DNA here is from genome assembly GCA_028551405.1 of Uromys caudimaculatus. Lineage (NCBI taxonomy): Eukaryota > Metazoa > Chordata > Mammalia > Rodentia > Muridae > Uromys > Uromys caudimaculatus. The sequence continues at coordinate 67,814,363 of CM052708.1, read as the reverse complement.
GCACCACCACACCCACCCATGCACTGTTGCTTTACGGAGACAATCTTCATAGCTGTTTCTTGTAGCCGTTTAGGACGCAGTACATTACCATTCTCTATAGTCTGCCTGTCAGACTATAACCCTGGGAAACGTCTCTTCTTCATCCAACTGTCACTGACACTGCGACAGTAAAGACCCATTAAGGGGAAACTAGCTCCTTTTTGTCGAGAAGATGAAATCTCTGGCCTGCATGGAATCCTGACATTCCAAGCCACCCAAAACAAGTTAATGAAGCTGTGCGTGCCAACCACCTAGCCAAGGACCGCTTCTGGGGAGGTAGACTCACCTTAAACCAATGGGTCTCAACCTGTGGGCCGTGCCCCCTTTGGGGTTCTCAGAGAAGATATTCTGTGTACCAGATATTTATATTACAATTCATAACAATAGCAAAATTACAGTTATTTTGTTTTCTTAACAAAAATCTCAATCATTTGATTTTACCAATGAAGACTCGGGAGTCAGATGCTGGGGTGAAAGCCTACTACCTCAGAGAGGCAGAGAAAGCACACAGCTGACCTTCCTCTTCATCCAACGTCCCAGATCACTTTCAGGCCATCTCAAAAAAATCTTTCTTCACACTGAATGTCTCTTCCTTCTACTTCCTGCACATATCTCTATCCATCTGCCTGCCTCCTTACTCTCTATGGTTTTTCTTAATAATCCCATGTTCACTTCCTGTCAACTGTTTGCTTGCTCTGCCACTTGACCTATGGTTGACTTTATTTGATCTTGTTTACAATATTCAAACAGAAATCTCTCAGATTATTAAAGGTGTGTGCTGAGGCTGAGCCACACAACTAAAAACAGCTTTTCCCAGTAAATAGCACAACCTCAGGGTTCACAGTGTGATCAAATATCCTACAACACAGATATGAAGTAGCAAGGAAATAATTTTACGGTTGGGGGTCACCACAACATGAGGAACTGTATGAAAGGGTCACAGCATTGGGAAGGTTGAGAACCACTGCCCTAAGCCATTCTAACGAGATAGGTGGAATAACCATGCCAGTAAGGAAGTATTGTACCTTTGCCTCCCAGAATTTCCTCTCTTCCTAATGACTGCAGCCATACTGCTTCATAAACAAGCCCGCTTTTCTGGATTACTCTGGAAAGCTGTTGCTTCTTTACTTTTCCAAGTACACTTTCCCTAACACTTTAGTTTTGTTCTTCTAAATCCCTCTTCTGCCACCTTGTGACCTCCGTGCTAGCGTAACTCACAACACGCATTGTCCCTCTCCTCTCTCTTCCAGGAAGCTACTGAAATTGAAAGCTTACCTGTCTTGGGGTTTTTCTGTTAAACCCTAATAAAGCTGTTCTCCTTGAAAAAACTTTGTTTGACTTTCAAACGTTTTCTGTCCTTTAATTCTTCAGTCAGTAGAGAAAACAGACCTATCCCTGTACCTGTAGGGTAGCATCATCACCTCATACCCAGAGGACAAACCTTTCCCTAACTCTTCCTCCTGCTACGCTGCCTGGCTTCTGGTAACCATCATTCACTCTCAGCCTCTACGAGATCAGGTTAAAATTACATCTTAGTTATTTATCAATTGCTGTGGTAAGGTACCATGACGAAGGAAACTATGATGCTTTGAATGTGCTTGGCCCAGGGAGTGACTCACCAACAAGGTGTGGCCTGTTGGAGGAAGTGTGTCGCTGTCGGGGTGGACTTTGAGACGCTCTGCCTAGTGGCCTATAGAAGAACTAGTCTTCTCCTGTTTGTCTTTGGAACAAGATGTAGAACTCTCAGCTCCTCCTGCACCATGCCTGCCTGGAAGCTGCCATGCTCCTGCCTTGATGATAATGGACTGAATCTCTGAACCTGTAAGCCAGCCCCAATTAAATGTTGTCCTTATAAGAGTTGCTTTGGTCATGGTGTCTCTTCACAGCAATGGAAACAAAACTAAGACAGAAACTTATAAAAGAAAGCATTTAATTAGTGTTCATTGTTCTAGAGGGTCAGAGCTATAGATAGACTGCCAGAAAGCAGTGTCTGTTGAGACAAGGTATTTTTGCCTTGCCTCAGGCAAACAACTTTGGAAGGAGAAATTGTAAGAGAGACATGCAGCCCCTACATGCTAAGCTTCCTCATTCCCAAGCCCCTTGACAGCTCATATAAAGGGTCTCAGCCAGCTTTTCCCCCTGGCAGATCCCTCTGCTTCCTGTGGGAAAAAGGCTGACCTCTCTCTGGCTAATCAGCACAGCCTCTTTGTTGCGGTCACACTATGATCTCCTTCTGCCTTTGTCTCTTTCTGCTGCCTCAGAAATCCAGCAACTACCATGGCAGGGAGCATGGCAGCAGGCAGGCATAGCACTGAAAGCTTGATCCTTATCATCAAATAGGAGACAGAGAGAGCTAACTGGAAACAGCCACTGCCTCAAACCCAGCCCCCAGTGACACACCTCCTCCAATGCTACACCTTCTTTCTTTCTTTCTTTCTTTCTTTCTTTCTTTCTTTCTTTCTTTCTTTCTTTCTTTCTTTCTTTTTCTTTCTTTTTTTTTTGTTTTTTTTTTTTTCGAGACAGGGTTTCTCTGTGTAGCCCTGGCTGTCCTGGAACTCACTCTGTAGACCAGGCTGGCCTCAAACTCAGAAATCCGCCTGCCTCCAATGCTACATCTTCTAATTCTTCCCAAACAGTTCCACTGTGGACCAAGTATTCAAACCTATGGAGACCATTCTCATTCAAACTACCACAATGAGTGAGGTCATGTGGGTCTTGACTCTTTCTTTCTTCCTGTGTCTGGCTTATTTCATTTAACAGAATGATCTCATTTTATACCTGTCACAAATGGTAATTCTTCATTATTTTCTAGAGTCATATGCTGTTCATGTATATAGAGACCATATGTTCTTTATGTAGCCAGTTTTTTAAATGGTTTTTGACAGCTTGATAGCTCACACCTTTAAGCCCAGCACTCAGGAGGCAGAGGTAGGAGGATCTCTGGGAGTTCTAGACCAGCCTGGTCTACATAGCCTGTTCCAGGTCCACCAAGGAAACAGTGAGACTCTTGACTCAAAAAAAAAAAAAAAAGGCTTGGAGAGATAGCTCAGAGGTTAAGAGCACTAGCTGCTCTTTCAAAGGTCCTGAGTTCAATTCCCAGCAACCACATGGTGGCTCACAACCATCTCTAATGTGATCCCCTCTTCTGGCATGCAGACATACAGCCATGCAGAACACTGTATCTATAATAAATAAATATATTTTAAAAACTTTTTAAAAGGCTTATTTTTATTTAATTAGTTTGATAAAATATCTTAACAATAGAGTCCAACATCTAATATTTACTACCACATTAGGACAATTTCTGAGACCAGAATTATAAATTTGTCCTAGGTGTAGATAAACAGCTTACGGTTTGCATTTAAGACATCTCCTTACTCAAGGCTGTGTGTGTGTGTGTGTGTGTGTGTGTGTGTGTGTGTGTGTGTGTGTGTGTGTGCATGTGTGTGCCTGAGTGCAGGAGCTGGTGGATGCCAACCCCCTGGAGATGGATTTCAGGGGTTGGTAGGTACATGTGCTGTGAGTGCTAGGAACTGAAGTCTCTTTTGAAAGAAAAGTCGTTTTTTGGTTTGGGGAGGTTTTCCTGTTGTTTTGGTTGTTGTTTCTGCTCTACTGAAAATGTGTTGCAACACTCCACATGTGTTGCGACACTCCACAGTGCCTTACGTGTTCTTTTTAACATCTTGTTCTGCAGCTTCCCAGCTCCCTTCACCCTTTTTGCTTGGATGCCAGAGACAGGCTCGAAAACTTGTATGAGCCTTTCAGTTCTCCGCTCCCTCTGCGATGGCGCTGCTTTCCTCCCGTTTGTAGACACCCTGATGAGCATCACAGATGCTGGTAGCTGGGTGGTCAATTTGAGTTCTTCAGCAGAACTGCCTCTCTTCTTGGAGCAGAAGCCTTCACCGAGGCAGGAGGGAAGTGTGAGCTTGGAGCCGGATCCCTTCAGACGCTGCCCACTGGCCCATAGTAATTCAGTGGATTCGTTCCGTCTCCTTGGCTCTACGGAAGTGCCGATGGTGTCGCTTTTTGATGGAAACAAGCCACCCTGAGCTTTCCAGGCTGAAACCCCTGCTAGCTCGGACCTTGGGGTGGTATCTCACTATAGGGCACCTTACTACAGGCCTGATGGGGCCAGATACAGGGCAGCCAGCTTTCACCTGCCAGGGCTTGTGTTTGCTGATCTTATGTGCCAGCTGGTTGAACTAAATGTTCACTGGTGGCTGCCAGTCCTTGAGAAAGTGGGGCTTCAGGATCATGTCACTCCAGCTGGGCGACATGGCTACCTCCAGTCAGTGCCATGGCCACCTCTGGTTGAGAAACAAAAACTTAACCATTGACCTATCTTTTCTGCTCCCTTACAGATAATGTGGGTTTTGTGGTGCTGAGAATCAAACCCAGGGTCTTATATATGCTTTACCACTTAGCTACACACCAGCTCTTGCCTTTCTTTCTTTTCTTTTTTTTTGGTTTTTCGAGAGCTCTTGCCCTTCTAAGCTCATACTCTTCATCTGTAAAATGGGAACAATATGGGGCTAGAGAGATGATGGCTCAGCGGTTAAGAGCACTGCCTGCCCTTCCAGAGGTCCAGAGTTCAATTCCCAGCAACCACATGGTGGCTCACAACCATCTGTAATGGGTTCCAATGCCCTCATCTGGTGTGTCTGAAGCCAGCTACAGTGTACTCATATACAATAAATAAATCTTTAAAATGGGAATGATAATAATTTAATAGTCTCTTGGAGTGGGGATGTAGCTCAATGGGTAGAATGCTTGCCTAGCATGCACAGAGCCCTGAATTTGATCCCCAGCCCTGAATAAGCCAGATGTGGTGGCACACAGCTGTAATCCCAACACTCCATTACATAGTGATTTTGAAGCTAGTCTGGGCTACCTGAGACTCTGGTTAGTATATATGTATACCATATATTTAAATGGCTCCAGTGCCTCTCGCTTGCTAAGCGGTCAGTAAATACCATTAATAAGTGAGATATATGTTTGGTCTTGTTTTGCGGTATTGAGGATCCATTGCTGGGGAAGCGTACTATCACCAAATTTCAACCTCAGCCCTGAAGGATATGTTTTCAAGAAGATTAATTACAAGTCAAACAAGTGAAAAAGAAAGTATAGGCCTTACACTAACAGCTTTCAAATTAGTTTATATTATTAGCCAACTCGAAGGGGCAGCCTGAAGAAAAATGTTCAACCCGATCAATAAAAAGCATTATCTGCTGACCCAGAAGTGCCAAGCTTGACTTTGTCAAAAACGGTCGGCGTCTCTGCGGAAGAGCTCCAGACCGGAAGACAAGTAGCCTGTGCCTGCCTGGCTCCACTCAGAGCCTCTGGGCAGGGTCTGAATGTCTCAGCCGCCAAGCCAATCTCAAGCTTGGTCAGACAACACACAGGTCACTCGGAGAGCAGTACATCTGTTTCTTTAGTCCTTTCGTGGTTAAATATTATTTCAAACACGGCTTTGTAATAACTGGACACTTTTTAGTTGGCCATAAGATGGTTTTCACTTGATTTTAGCCAAAAGGCCAAGAAGTACTTTATTAAAAATCTTTTTATTTACTATTCTTAGGTGACTTCATCCATATATATGACGCACTCTGCCCTCCCCCAGCCTCCCCTAATGCCCTCAAACCTTCCCTCTTCCCTACAAGCTCTTCTCTCCATTTTCATGTTCTTTTGTTTTCTTCTGACTCACTGAGTTGATGTTTTTTGTTTGTTTGTTTGTTTGTTTGTTTGTTTTAAGGTTTATTTTATGTGTGTGGGTGTTTTGCTTACATGTGAATCCGTGTACTGCCTTTGTCTCTAAGGCCTGAGAAGGCCAGAAAGGGATGTCAGATCCCCTGGAGTTGGAGTTACAAGTGATTGTGAGCCACCATGTAAGTGTGGGAATTGAACCAGGGTCCTCTCAAGAGCACCCAGTGCTTGTAACTGCTGAGCCATCTCTCCAGCCTGGACCCGCTGAGTTTGGTTACGGTGGGGAGGGATATTTGCCAGAACATGGGAAAATAGGCTAGACCACTGAAGAAATGGCTCCTTCTCTCCCACAACCATTCGTCACCAGTGGGGTCCACCAAGAAGGGTGGAGATTGTGAACCCCTTCTCTACCTCGGAGGAAATGTTGACGGAACCCATCTTGTGCAGACGACTGCAGCTAGCGTTCACGAGTGCACTGTAGCCAGGCTGTGACTCCTGCTCTCTTTCTGCTCCCTTCTCTAAGTGTTCTCTGAGTCTTGGAGAGTGTGATCTGGACGCCTGCTTCAGGCGGCACCTGACGATCACTTATCCTCAGCGCTCTGACCGGCTGTGGGTCTCTGGGTTAACTGTTGCCCTCTACCTAGAGAAGCTTCTCTTACCAAAGCTGGGAATAGCAGTGACTGGCCTGACTGTTGGCGCTCTCTCTTCTGGACTCCCCCAGCCATTGCTTGGTCCTCTACTATGGGCAGGCCAGTCTCCCCATGAGTCTTCATTTGAATAAACAGATTATTCTGTTTTTCAAATGTTAGTTCTTCTCTTTCTGCATTTTAATTTTAATTTGTAACTTTTTTTTTTTTTTTTTGGTTTTTCAAGACAGGGTTCTCTGTGTAGCCCTGGCTGTCCTGGAACTCACTCTGTAGACCAGGCTGGCCTCAAACTCAGAAATCCGCCTGCCTCTGCCTCCCAAGTGCTGGGATTAAAGGCGTGCGCCACCACTGCCCGGCTGTAACTTTATATTTTTTAAAAGATTTATTTATTTATGAGTACACTGTAGCTGTCTTCAGACACACCAGAAGAGGGCATCAGATCCCATTACAGTTGGTCATGAACCACCATGTGATGGCTGGGAATTGAACTCAGGACCTCTGGAAGAGCAGCCAAGTGGTCTTAACCGCTGAGCCATCGCTCTAGTCCCTATAACTTCAGATTTAAAGAAAATTTGAAGAAAAGCTTTCCCCCACACTTGTGATGTCATGCAGAGCCCTAAACATCAATACAAGCTTCACTTGTTTCAAGTCAGACAGTACTGTGTATGGATTCTGTGTGTTTCCTTTTATTATTGACTTTTAGTTAGTGTTGTGTGTGTAGATGTATCTGTGTGTGTAGGTATTGGGGGGTGATCTGGTATGTGTATGTGTGTGGGGTATGTGTGTAGATATGTGGGGGGTGGGTATGTGTATGTATGCATGTGTGTGGGTGTGTATATGTATGCGTGTGTGTTTAGATGTGGGTGGGTGTTGTGTGTGTATGCATGTAGATATGTGCAGAGTGTATATGTGTGTAGACGTGTGTAGAGTGGATGTGTGTGTAGGTGTGTATATGTGTGTTGTGATGTCTGTGTATGACTGTAGGTGTGTGCATATGTAGACATGTGTTCTTGGGGGGTCGCGCCATCCCGAGACTTGAGCGAGGGTCTCCCCAGCTCGGAGGTCTTTCATTTGGGGGCTCATCCAGGATTTGCGACCACCCTCGTCTCTGAAAACCTACTTGGAGGTGAGATTCTGTTTGTGTTCTTGTTCGTCTGTGCCGGCTGAAGTCTGAATCTGTATTTTCGGTATGCGCGCACAGTCTGGTATGCAGTCGCTCGAGGCCCCATGAGGGGCCGATGATCTCCCAGTCTCGGGTAGCGGCTGGGGGCGTGATCGGCCGACGGGCTAGGGGGATCACCGACTGTTACCCTGGGAGACGTCCCAGGAGGTCTGGAGGGACCCCAGGGACGCCTGGGAGATTCCCGTCTGGGTGCCGGAGAGGACGCGGTCCTCCCGGCCATCTGGTTTTCTGTATTGGTTTTGTTTGTCTCAGTGGGAACGGGCCCTTGTCAGTCTTTGTCTGTGTCCCTTTTTGTCTGTTTTCTGTCCTCCTTTTTTGTGGCACCTACTTACGGTTTTGCTTGCAAGCCTCTGGGCACCTTGGTGCCACCTGTAGGCCTCTGGGCCACCTGTCTGGGCACTTCGGTGCCATCTGTCTGGGCACTTTTTGTGCCGCCTGTCTAGTGGTGTTCAGGGCGGGTAGACATACCTGAATGCTGTGGCCACGGAGGGACCGAGGGACACCTTGGACCCTCAGTTTGCCTGAGTATCTGGCTTCTGCCAATGCAGCAGGGCCACCTGGTTTCTGAGTCTGTGGAAGGGACAGACTCTTTGGTTACACCCGCCACCTGTGGCAGGATCTGAGTTGTCTGTGGCCCAGTGCAGCTGTGGCTGGCTGGGGAGGTGTTCTACATCCATGGAGGGGACGGATCTGTTCTGCGTCCGTCCGTGGCAGGGACGAGCTATGTGTTGGTTGTTGGTTGTGTGTGCTGGCTTCCCGTGGCAGGGGCGAGCTGGGGTGAACTGTTGTCTTCTGTTCTGTTTTGTGTTCTGTG
>CM052708.1:67600336-67805477 GCA_028551405.1 Uromys caudimaculatus | reverse complement strand
GGTGCTGCACCTTTAAGCCCAGCATTTGGAGGCAGAATCCTATGGGTTCTAAGTCAGCCTGGTCAACATAGTGAGCTCCAGACCACCCAAGGTTACATAGAGTGGCCTTGTCTCAAACAACTTAGAGAGACAGAGACAGAAACAAAGACAGAGACAGAGAGAATGAAAGACAGAGAGACAGAGAAGAAGGGAGAAGAAAACTCAAAGGAGGCTTTTCTAGGTTGGTGGACATAGAACTCTCTGCTCTGCTCATTAAAGGGCTACTTCTGATGAGAAAAGAAGTTGGGTTAAAAGGACTTAATCAGGCAGTTATGTGTTGATAGTGTGGCTTTATAGTTCATCTTTTAAAACCTCTCAGCGGGCGCTGGGGAGGTAGCTCAGCAGGTGAGAGCGCTGGTTGCACAAATGTGAGGATCAGAATCCATCGTCCCAGAAGCCACAGAAGGCCAGGTGCAGTCAGGAGTGCCTGTGAACCCAGGGGAAGGGGGTGGGGGCGGGGAGGGGAGGACTGAAGTCACCAGTTGGCCATCAGCCTCACCCTGTCTCAAGGGGATGAGGAAACTGAGCAATCAGTACAGCTGACTGTCTATACCATGTCCCCTACACTCGATGTGTCTATACCACGCCCACCCCCACCCCCTACACACACAGTTTTGCATCAGTTTAACTGAGTTGAGGGAAATTATACATTAGAACAAGCAGCCCATTGAGGGTCAAGAATGTCAGAAACAGGCTGGAGAGGTGGCTCAGTGGTTAAGGGCTCTGGCTGTTCTTCCAGAGGACCCTGGTTTGAGTCCCAGCACTGAAAGGACAGCTCACAAAGGTCTGAAACTTCAGTCCCAGGGTATCTGACACCCTCTTCTGGCCTCCTCAGGCATTAGGCCCACCTGTAGTGTATGCAACACACCCTTACACATAAAATAAGTAATCTATTTTCAAAAGACAGAGCTGTTGTAGAGACTGCCTACAATTCCTTTCTGAGAGTTATTGAAAACAAAAGCATCGGGGCTGGAGGGATGGCTCAGCGGTTAAGAGCAATGGCTGCTCTTCCAGAGGTCCTGAGTTCAATTCCCAGCAACCACATGGTGGCTCACAACCATCTGTAATAGGATCTGACGCCCTCTTCTGGTGGGTCTAAACACAGAGATGTACTCACATAAATGAATAAATAAATCTTTAAAAAAAAAAAAAAAACAAAAACAAAAAAAACAAAACAAAAAAAAAAAGAAAACAAAAGCATCAAAACAGCTAATAGTCATGGTCAAAGTCAAACTGTATGTGGCTTGTATGTTTGTTCGTTCGTTTGTTTTTTAGGACAGGGTCTAACTGTGTAGCCTTGGCTGTCCTGGAACCCACTGTGTATACCATCATGATCAGCTTTATGTGGCATTTGTGTTTAATTATCAACTATCTTGTCCCATCTGTAAATCTGAATGACAAACAATATCCAGAAGTCGTTACAATTTCATTTATAAAGAAAAGAGAGTCAGCTGGGCAGTGGTGGTGCACACATGCCTTTAATCCCAGCATTTGGGAGGCAGAGACAGGCGGATTTCTGAGTTGAGGCCAGCCTGGTCTACAGAGTGAGTTCCAGGACAGCCAGGGCTACACAGAGAAACCCTGTCTCAGAAAAAAAAAAAAAAAAAAAAAGAAAGAAAGAAAAAAGAAAAGAGTTTGGGTTTGTTTTCTGTAGTGTTGGCTGGCCTGGAAATTTATGATGTAGCCCAGGTGTGAGAGCCAAAGTTATGTTTTAAGTTTTAATTGCTGTGCCTAAGAGAAGTGAAACAAAAATGCCTCTAGCCTGTAAGCCTCCCTTGCCAAAGGGCAAACACTTCCTGAAATGCTGGAGGCTGTTGTTATGGGAGATGCAGGTTTTTCACTCCCCTAAGCAAGTTTGTTTGACCCAGCTACACCGGATGTGCTTGATCACATGTGGGCGGGAGGTACACGGGCAGAAAATACATCAGGCTGTATGCTTGCCACTGATTGGATGTAAGTAAGAGGCACATGGGGGGAGGGAGGGGAAATATGTCAGGATATATGCTTGCCCCTGATTGGACCTGATGGGAAATATGGTGGCCTTGTGGGGCTGCCTTCTTAAGCCTCTGCAAGGAGTGACTTTTCTGGAAACCCAGAGATGGACTGAGCCAGAGAATCCCTCAACCTGACCATTATTTGATTAAAGCTTGCTTTAAATTTGGCTTTAAATTGTGGCACTGGTTTTACGCTCCACCCGTGGGATTAACCCAGGCAACAATCCTCTTACCTCAGCTCACTGTGTGCTGAGGTTTGACATGTTCTACCATACCCACCTTCAGCGGAAAAAAAAAAACTTAAGAGAAATAAATAAACTGGTTCATTTTTTTTAATACTTAAAATTTTAAAGTTCAATTTTAAACTGCCTCAGGCTGCACAGCCGGCGACTGCATCTCCTACTGCCAATTATACAACTTGAAAGCTGACAAATGAATTTAAACAAAAGCTGTACAGTGATTGTTTTCTATTTTTGCATGTTTGTGTGTATCGTCTACTTATGTTTGCACATTGTTTACATGGAACAAAATTGACTTAGCAACAAATAGGCATCCATAACTTAGAAACACAGGCTTGAGCGGGGTGTGGTAGCCTGTTTGTTATTCCAATTCTTGAGAGGGGGGAGGCAGGAGGATCAGGAGTTCAAACTCATCCTCAGCTACATAGAAAGTTTCAGTTCATGATTCCCTACCTTAAAATGTCTTGGTGTAGCCGGGCAGTGGTAGCGCACGCCTTTGATCCCAGCACTCGGGAGGCAGAGGCAGGTGCATTTCTGAGTTCGAGGCCAGCCTGGTCTACAGAGTGAGTTCCAGGACAGCCAGGGCTACACAGAGAAACCCTGTCTCAAAAAACCAAAAAAAAAAAAAAAAAACCAAAAAAAAAAAAAAAAAAGTCTTGGTGTACTTTTTTTTTTTTTTTTTTGCTATGTAGCCCAGGCTGGCCTTGAACTTACTATATTGTAACACAGGATGATCTTAACTCAAACCACCCTTTGCCTTAACTACCAAGTCCTGTGATTACAGGCACATAGCATTATGCCTGGCAAGTTGGATGAAATCCTAAGTAGATAAGCTTTGTTTAATGGAACCGGAGATATAACTCAATAGTTAAGAGCCCTTGCTGCTCTTGCAAAAGACTTGGCTTTGGTTCCCAGCACCTATTCTGAGTGGTTCACAGCCACCTATAGTCCCAGCCTCAAACAGACCTGGCACCTAAGCCCTCCACAGATACCTACACTCATGTACACATACCCCGACACAGAGACACACGCATGCACATACTTTAAAAAATAATACTTTATAAAGGACTTGTTTGGTATTGTTTGTTTCACTGAATGAGCTGGTGCGCGCCTGTAACCTCAACATCTGGAAGAGACTGGGGCAGAAGGATCCTGAGTTTGAAAGTCAGCCTGAGCCATACAGCAAGACTTTGTCTCAAAACAATTATGTGACCTTTTGAAGTGTTGAGAATAAGTGCCTGTGGAATGCTTATCAACCCCCATTAAAGCCTCAGAGCATCATGGATGTGGGAGCAGACAGAATGAGGGGCCGGTGGTGTGGAGCTGTGTTCTGGGTCTGACGGGGCTGTTGAACTCTTGAACCCACAGTGGGAGCTTTTATCCTAACAAGACCTGTAACAAGATCTGGCTCATTAGCATTCCGTCCTAGGGAGGGGAGGAGCTCACGAGGCCCTACCCCTCCCTGAGGATTTATAAGAGGTTAATGGTTACTGGAGGAGAGAAACATTTTCTTTTTTTTCTTTTGGTTTTCCGAGACAGGGTTTCTCTGTGTAGCCCTGGCTGTCCTGGAACTCACTCTGTAGACCAAGCTGGCCTCGAACTCAGAAATCCACCTGCCTCTGCCTCCCAAGTGCTGGGATTAAAGGCGTGAGCCACCACTGCCCGTCCATTTTCTTTTCTTTTCTTTTTTTTTTTTTTTCTTGAGACATTTTCCATTGTTTTCCCTTCACAGGTGATGGGAGTCTTGCCTTTCGTGTGTCCAGCTGTTCTTCCCCTAGCTGGACTGCATCTGCTTTCACAGCAGTGAGATGCCAAGCCGTGAGAAAGCCTCTCCTACACATAACACCAATGTAAATCAGAACTCGTGTAAGATCAAGCAAAGTAATGTGACAAATGAAATTATTAGTCAAGTGCAAGTTGCAACCATTTTGACACTCAAGTTCCGTATTTCTCAGAACCAGCCACTCGGTATGAGGCTGTAGCTTTGGAACGGGAAGAAAATGGATTACTGTGGGTGCTTTAGGAACTAGAGTGGATATCCAGGAGGAGTCTAAGTGGGAGGTAGAGACAGGAGGTTGGCTTTATGGTGAGCTGGAGGCCAGCCTAGGTGACAAGAGAACCATGACTCTAAAAACAATAAACCTTCAAACAAATCAAAGTCAACAGATTATAGATGCAGGGAGAAATGTCAGGTAAATTACAGAGAGCAGAGACACATGCAGAGGGTTCTCGGTTGGCTTGCAAGACTAGTTCCCTCATTTGCTACCTTGTCCCCCTTTAGGCTAGGCTATGCTTGTGCATGTGTGTGTGTGTGTGTGTGTGTGTGTGTGTGTGTGTGTGTGTGCATGGTGTGTGGGCTATGTGTGTGCATGGTGTGTGTGGGGTGTATATGTGTGCATGGTGTGTGTGTGTGTGTGTGTACATGGTGTGTATGTGTGTGTGCATGTGTGTGTACATGGTATATAGGGTGTATGTGTGTATGCATAGTGTGTGTGGTGTGTGTGCATGGTATGTGGGAGGTGTGCATGTGTGTGTGTGTGTGTGTGTGTGTGTGTGTGTGTGTGTGTGTGTGTATTTTGGGTGTGTTACATGGTATGATGTGTGTGTCATATAGGTCAGAAGCCTAAACTATCTCAGGTAGTTGTAGGCCCCTTAACAACCATTTATCTTTATTTTTGCACATGACCTAACAGTCTCAAAGCGAATAGATGGGTTCTTGGAATGTTTCATTAATTTTCCGAGTCCTCTAGCCTCCACAAGCTAACGCTCTAAATGCAGCAATATGTAACACCTGCAGAGGAGATTGTTCTACCTTGTTGTATGTAGCACACTTGCCTAATGTTTTACCAAGGTAGTTGGGAAATCTGTTGATGTGTGGCTTACTTTCATTTCATGACTAGAAGAGTTGAAGTAACCTCTTCAGGTGGGCCGTGTCAGTCTGCGCAAACCTGACTCCAGGCTCCTCCACCGTCCTTCATATTTAGTTCAAAGCAAATTGTTAACTAACTGATTGGGTTTTATTTAGTTTTTGAGACAGGGTTTCTCTGTATAGCTCTGATTGGTCTGGAACTCAGTCTGTAGACCAGGCTGGCCTCAAATTCAAGAGATCCACCTGTGTCTGCTTCCTGAGGGCCGTGGTTAAAGATGTGTTCCATCAAGTCTGCTACTCCCCCACTCAAAAAAAAAAAAAAAAAAAACCAATCCAGTTATTTTTGTTAATTGTCAATGCCACTGTTGAAATATCCATAGTTTCTTTATCTTAGTAGAGAGATGGCTCAGTGGTTAAGAGCACACACTGCTGTTCTGTTACGATGACAAAATCTCAGTATCCAGCATCCACACCGGGTGGCTCACAACTGTCTGCTACTCCAGTTCCAGGGCATCCAATGCAAAGCCTCTGGCCTCTGCTTGTGGGTGTTTTATTAAAAGCATAAACCTTAAAGAAAAAAGAAAAGGGAAAAGGAAAATAATTTACCTTTTCATTGCTGTAGGCAAGGCCACCATTGCAGAGCAAGCAGCCTGCTGGGCTTCATTCTCCACAGGCTGGCACTGTGATCATGTATCATTCTGGGGACGGCGGTTCCAAGGTGTCTTAGGTACTGTTCTATTGCTTGAAGAGACATCATGACTGAGGCAACTCTTATTTAAAAAAGCATTTAATTGGGGCTTGCTTACATTTTTCAGAGGTTAGTCATGATCATCATGGTGAGAAGCAGACAGCTGAGAGCTTTATCTTCTGTAAGCTTAACGCTCACTCCCCAATGACACTTTCTCCAACAAGAACACATCTACTCCAACAAGGCCACACCCCCTACTCTACCCCAAAATGTACCATGAACTGTCTGAGTCTTCAAACACGAGCCTAGTGGCCCATTCTCATTTAAATCACCATGCCACATGAACTGTTCCTTGTCAGGGCGGGAACTCATGCGTGGCAGGAACCTGGCAGCAGGAGCTGATGCAGTCAATGGAGGGGTGCTGCTTACTGACTTGCTCTGCCTGCTTTCTTTTTTTTTTTGGTTTTTCGAGACAGGGTTTCTCTGTGTAGCCCTGGCTGTCCTGGAACTGACTCTGTAGACCAGGCTGGCCTCGAACTCAGAAATCCACCTGCCTCTGCCTCCCAAGTGCTGGGATTAAAGGCGTGCGCCACCACTGCCCGGCAGCCGGCCTGCTTTCTTATAGAACCCAGGAGGATCTGTCACAAGGAGCTGGGCCCTTCCCCATTTATCACTAGTTAAGCAAATGCCCTACGGGCTTGCCTACAGCTCCCTCTATGGAGGCATTTTCTCAATTGAAGATCCCCTGTCTCATTCGATGCCAGAGCTTGTATCAAATTGAGATAAAACTAACCAGGATAAGATCCTTTGATCAAATCCTCATGATTTTTCTGAATCCTCAATTCAAACTGGGCATCTGGCACCCTGGCGACTGTGAGTCGGTTCACCTCACCTTGCTCCCGGAACCCCAGGAGTGTTGGAATGTGCACCTCTGGTTCTCCCTAGAAAATCTGCTTATCTTTAGCACAGAAGTCTTCTATCTGCTGCCAAAAGACAAAGGCAAGGCGATTCGCAGATAGTCTAGATTTTTTTTAAAAAAACTAAGATCGGGTAACTCTGACCTTGATTTCTACAGCACAGACTGGCCACAACTTCGCAACTTGGTTGCTTCTGCGTCCTGTGTGAACTGTGTGGGGTATGGGTTCTCAGACCCCACGTTAGAGCTGTAATGAACTTGCATGGCTCCCTCCCCTCTTTCCACAGCCTGAAGCCCCTCTCAAGCTCCACCAGCAGACTGTGCATGTGGTCTGAGAGCCAGAACAACTTTGGTAGTGTCAGTTACAAGGAGTAGAAATGCAAGCTCTCGTGCTGGACCAGAGATTGTCTCAGTCAGAATCTGCATTTGTATACCACCAACCTTGGGGACTGGTCCAGGCTGTTCCCCTCCAGGTCTTGCTTACTGGGCTTTTTTTTTTTTTTTTGGGGGGGGGTCTTTCTAAGTTTATTGAATTCTACACAGAGATATCTTCCAACTCTTCCTCCTCTGTTTACACTCCATTATTAATTTTGTGGGCTTCCTTTTTAAGTTTTTATCTCTTTCCCATTGCTTAATGGGGCCTCTAAGGAGGCCAAAGGAAACCTTGTGAGGCAGCAACTCAGCAAGTGACTCACTGGTTTTCAGAGTCAAGTTTTTTGTTTGTTTGGTTTGGGGGCTTTTGGTTAGTTTTGTTTTGAGGCAGGATTTCCTATGTAACAGCACTGACTAGCCTGGAATCTGCTTTGTAGATCAGGCTGGCCTCAAACTCACAGACATCCTCCTACCTCTGCCCCCCTAGTGCTGGGATTAAAGGTGGGCACCACCAAGGTGTGTGCCACCACGTCCAGCCAGAGTCATGGCTTAGACACTGGAGTGACCAACAATTCTTAGTGGTTTTGGTTGGTTGGTTGGGGTTGGTTGGTTGATTGGTAGGTTGGTTGGTTGGTTTTTTTGAGACAAGGTCTCTCTGTACTCACAGAGATCTGCCTGCCTCTGCTTGGAATGAAAACCAGGCACCACCAAGCCTAGTCCTGACTCTTAGGTTTTGTCTGCTTGTTTCTTTATTGTTTGCTGTGATCCTCTCAAGTGCAGATGTGAAAAACCGTGACAGACGTTTCGGAAGCTAATGGAACAGACCTCACGCCGGCGTCTCTTGGTGCCTTTGCTTGGCTGCTTAGCATCTGGAAAGGACAACCACGCTGCAGCCCCTGAGACGAGGGCCATCCTGCTGGAAACCCTGCCCTGACAGTGCAAATAAGAAGTTCCAGCAAGGCAGGAGATCCAACCACGTTTCTCTGTTGTTCTTAGCTAGTTCTATTTTTAGCATTGCAGCTTCTCTGTACATTTGTCCCCGTCAGTCATCCAAGTACTTGTGGAAATTAATGTCAACATTATAAATGTTTCACAGATGGCTGAACCAATGCGCACGGGAAGTTGAACTGGTTCTGATCTTTACAATACCCAAGAGCCCTAGGTTCACTCTCACTGAAAAGTAAATGTTTTCGATAAGATGCTATCCCCGGTAATTTTTTTCTTCTAAAACCTGGCTATCCACCAAAAGTGGCTTAAGCCAATGGTTCTCATGGAAGCGCATTGGAATCACCAGAACCTGCCTCCCTCCTGGAGAGATCTGATCCCATTTGTGGGAGGTTGAGTGTTAACTCTATAGACATCCCAAGCCTAGGTGTGGTGTTGTAAGCATGGCTTGGGCATTCAGTCTGTTATAAAGGATTTGAGCTCAGCAAATTTGTCCACAGTCATTCTAGACTGTTGCAGTGTCTCCACTCTGTGACTTAGATGACTATTATAACTGAGGACAAAAAAATTCAGATACAGTGAAGAAAGAGAAATCAAAGGAACTTCCTTTTACGTCAGCAAAGTGGCTCAAGAGGTAACATTTCTTGCTGCCAAGCTGGATGACCCAAGTTTGATCTCTGGAAGGAACCCACATCATGAAAAGTAGAAAACCAATTCCTGAAAGTTATGGTCTTACCCAAACACATGCTCCATGTCACATACAAACATACACACACATACAACATAAGAACGAATGAATGTAGGGGCTACAGACATGGCTCAGCAGTTAAAAGTACTTGTTGCTCTTGTAAAGGACCAGGATTCACTTCTCAACACTACACGGTGGCTCACAACCATTTCAAGGCCCTCTTCTGACCTCTGAGGACATCAGACATGCAAGTGGCATACATACAAACATGTAGGCAAAACACTCATATATATAAAATAAAATAAATCTAAAAAAATTAAAAATAAATACATTAGCGTAATTAAGAAAAAGTATCTAAATTTTCTTTCCTAGACTAAAAGAGCCACATTAGGGCTTCTTCCCACTAGATATATGATTGATGTTCTCAGCTACTTTCTCTCCTACCAGCCTTCCTCAGCATTAATCTTACACAACTATAGCACAATATCAAAAGAACGTACATTTAACCAGTGTAGGCTCATTTGTGCCCATGTATGTGTGTGAGGGTGCAATTCTGTATGTGCGACCTCTTGAAACCACCCTTAAAACAAGATGCCCCACTCTAGTGTTGCTATGGTTCAAATGGGGGTGTGTCCTACAGGCCCGTGTGTGGAGTATACAGTTCCCAGCTGGTGTGACTTTTTAAAGTGGCTTTTTAGATTTACTTATAGGTATGACTGTTTTGCTTGCATGTATGTTTATGTATCATATGTGTGCCTCGTGTCCCTGGGAATCTGAAGAGGTGTCCAATCCTCTGGAGCTGAAGTCACAGATAGTTGTAAACCATCATGTGGGTGCAGGGACTCCAGCTAGGGTCCTCTACAATGAGCGATGCTTTCTCTATACTGCTGAGCTATCTCTCCAGCCTCTATTTTGTAATTTTTTTTTTTAAAGGAGGTAGAGTCTAGGTGGAAGAAGGAACTACTTAGGGACTTGTAAGACCACAGTTGATTTTATGGGGTGCTGAGGCGCAAACCCAGGGTTTTGTGAATGCTAGGCATGCACCCCACCTACATCCCCAGCTGTTTGTTTTGAGACAGGGTCTCATTTGGCTCAATCTGGTTTAAAAATTGGCAGTGTAGATAATAAGGCTGACCTACCTAGAACCTCTGCTCGTCCTGTGTCTACCTCCCAAGTGCTAGCATACCGGTGCTTCCCACTCTGCATGGCTCTATCCTAGTTTTGAAAGAAACTGCCGGACTGCATTGTGAGGTGATGACACTTTTTCATTTCTACCAGCAATAGGTGCCTAATTAGTTGGTCTACAGCTCCAGTAGTAGTTGCTGTAACCACTACTTTTCTTTTTGGCTACTCTGACAGACCTGTAGTGATACCTCCTTGTGATCTGAACTTGCATCCTGAAATGGTAAATGCTACTGAACATTTTCTCACCAGTCACTGCTATCCGTGTACATTTTACTCATTTGCTAATTGGACTGTGTATTTATGGGTTTTATTTTCCAATACAGGGTTTGAAGTTTTTTATATGTCTAAGTACACCCAGCTACAACTTTTTATCAGCTGTTGTGACATTTTTAGAGGAAATGCCATAAAGTCCCTATCTTGCTATGCCACATTCATAGCCTCCCTCTAGGAAACTATCAATTGTAAGCCAGCTGCCGTGAGAGGAGCCCTCTTTGAAGGTGACCATTTACAACTGGAGGCAAACATTTTTGGTTGGTTGGTTTTTGTTTTTAAAGAAAGGGTCTCTTTACATAGCCCTGGCTGTCTTAGAACTCACTTCATAAACCATGCTGGCCTTGAACTCACAGAGATCCACCTGCCTCTCTCTCCTGAGTGCTGGGATTACACTAATGCTAGACAAAAATTTTTTGTCATCAATCTGCTTCATACTCTTCTCCAAGAATATACATGTATATTCTTTTATTAAAAGTTTTAGGTGTATATGTGAGTGCCTACATGTAAGTCTGTGCACTGTGTATGTGGCTGATACTGTTGGACGCATGGGATTCCCCTGGAGTTGGAGTTACAGACAGTTGTCAGCTGCCTGATGTGCATGCTGGGAGCCTAACCCAGGTCCTCTGCAAGAGCAGCAAGTGCTTTTTAACCACTGAGCCATCTCTCCAGAACTTTCATACGTATTTTTGAAAAAGAAAAGAAAAACCCCTGTTATTGTACTTGTGTTTATTTGCCATCTGCATGTCACAGTCAATGTCTGAGCACATCTGTAGAGAGTGAGTGAAGTCCTGTGTGAATGTGTGCTGTTGATATAAGCCAGCCACGTCAAGGACCAATGCCTCAGCCCCATGGGTGTAGCAAAGCCTTCCCCCGGTGAGGCTCAGAAGGATGGCAAATCCTTCTTGTGATCTGAATGCAAGTGTTGATAGTATGCAGAAAGCATCCACTCCCTCTCCCCCCACATTCAACTTCCCTTCCCCCTCCCCATCATCCATATTTACTGTCTGAAGACTTTTCCCCTGCAGAGACTGCTCCGACAGAGATTAGCTAAACCTGCCTCCTTGTTCAGCTGTATGCAGTAACCCTGCTGCCCTGTTCAACTGTACATAATAACCACACTGAGTTTCCAGAGTCCTGCAGCTTCTCCATCAGAGCACAGTCACCCGATCCCAGCCTTTTCTGCATCCTTGTGTCTGTCCTTACTTTCCCCCCTCCCCTACTCTCAGGGCAGCCCCCAGAGTCCTGCAAGTCCAAGGCACACATCCTTTGGTAATTTTCTAATTGTGAAGAAAATGTTTTCCAGCTACTGTAAACAGGTTCTGCCTTTCAGCCACTTTCATTATATGACATATAATAGATCTAAATTCACTCGGGTAAGAAAACTTGGTTAGCATACAACAACAAAAAACTTCTACTTCCGAAATAACTTACTTTCATGCACTGAAAGGTTGGAAGTGCTGCATCTAAGGGAGGAGAGGGGGATCCGTATATTGCAAAGGAAGAATTGGTTCTGAAAGGGCTGAAAGCCTGACTCTACAGGGCAGATATTCCAGTAGAGTAGGTTTGAAATAGTGGGCATAAGATGATGCTGTCCACAGTTGTAATTCCCTCTTCCTCTGTGACCTAACCAACCCCATCCCATTTTCTAGAATATTCTCCCTTGCTTACTACAGTCTCTTAGTTTAAATATGCTCCATGAAGTACTTTCACAATAGATTGCTGTTGACCACCACCTTGACAAGTTGATACGTAAATTGAGCATCACCAGGCATTTTCAATCTACAGTTTGCAGGTAATAATTCCCCTTTCATTCAGAGAGCATTCATTTGTATTTGTCCTTTTCTATTTTTATCAGAGATCTTTCTAAACGATTAGTTTCCCTAGCTGTTCTGCACTGCTGTTTACTTTCCATCAGTTCCCTTTCACTGCAGAATATCCCCACAGATTAAGAAGACATTGGACCTTCTGCCTTCCATGGCACAAAGACACAATTTGAATTCTAGGTGTGTGCTGTTTTAAAATGGCTAGTTATTTTATTTTTTGTCATTTCCTATATGAAACATGAATTTATACTACACAATGTATGAGAATCAGCTATAGTTATTGATTTCTTACTATAGAATCATATACTAAGAATAGATTTCCCCCAATCAAAGTTGTCCACAAAGTTTGTGGGAGGGGGAGGAGTGTGGTGGTCTGAATATGCTTGGCCCATGGGAATTGGCACTATTAGGAGGTGTGGCCTCGTTGGAGAAAGTGCATCACTGTGGGGGTGGGCTTTGAGGGCCCATGCTCAAGTTCTGCCCAGTGCAGAGAGCCTTCTCCTGGCTGTCTTCAGAAGATAGTCCTCTCCTGGCAGCCTTTGGACCAAGATGTAGAACTCTCGGCTCCTCCAGCACCATGTCTGCCTGCATGCTGCTGTGCCTCCCGGCATGATATTAATGTATTTGAACCTCTAAAACTGTAAGCCAGCTCCAATTAACTGTTGTCCTTTATGAGAAGAGTTGACTTGGTCATGCTGTCTCTTCTCAGCAATAAAACCCTAATACAGGGAGGCAGAGGACTGGAAAGCAACATACTTTGGATTTGATTTTTGTTTTGTTCATTTTTTATTTTTTTGAGTCAGGGTCTCACTACAAAGCCCTGTTTAACCTTGAACATATAGATTCCACAGGCTGAGATACAAATCCCGTGGTGCTGAGATTAGAGGCGTTCATCACTATGCCTGGCTGTACTGCCCACTAGATGGCTGTGGGGTGCTTGCTTCATGTTCACTGTACTGATTCCATGAAGCCATGTAAACTGTAGTTCTCTCAGCTGGAGTCCTGTCCTCCAGATGTGACTCTTGGTGTCTTAACATTACAGCAGGCATGGTTACCTGCACAAGATCCTATCATTCCCTCGTTTAATAAGGGAATTCCCTACTCCTGCAGTGGAGCGGGTCTCATTGCTCAACATCAGAGCCCCTACAACAAGGTATGTGTCTTGGTTAGTTTCTTATCAACTTAACAGGCATTAGGGTCACCTGGAAGGACTCTCAACTGAGAAAATACCTTTCAGGTTGGCCTGTAAGCAAGTCTGTGGGTATTTTCTAAATGATTGATGTGGGAGAGACCAACACATTGTGGGCAGGAGTGGTACTGCCAGTAAACTTTATGGCCTCTGTTACAGTTCCTGCCTAACTCCAATTATATTAATTGGTTCACCAGGTCAGACATGAGTGGAATCATTTCTTTGGTCTGTCAACTGGTGTCCTTTCTGGGGTGAAAAGATGTGTGTTCACATCTCCCTTGGAAAGTCACACAACGATGGCTGCTTGTTTCCCAAAGATGCATCCATACATCAGTGTGCCCAACCCCCCATGCTTCCTCCTGTATACATTTTTCTGTGTAAAGGAAGGGGCTAAGTGCTCTCCCCTTGAACACAATCTGGCTGTAATGATTTGCTTCTAAGTCATTCTGCTGAGTTGAGGCTACAAAAGGGATTCAGTGAGCGGCTAGTTCTGACTTAGGGTGCTTGTCCTTCACCTGAGCCACCATGCTGTGAGGAAGTTCAAGTTAACCCATGAAGATCATAAGGAGCAGACAAGATTGATAGAGTCTGGTATCATCTGCCATGTTTCTAATGGAATGAGCCTTCAAATAAGTCCAGCTCCTGGATGATGCCAAGAAGTGTAGATTAACTGCTGCTGAGTTAGAGCCAAATCTCAGACTGGCAAACACAACTAATGTGGTTACTGTTTTAAAAGCCATTCCATATTGGGGTAGTTTGTTTTTCAGTCATAGTAATAGAGTACATGAGCTTGGCAAATGCCTCCAGAACAACAGACAGCCGGCTTTAACTTTTTGCTCTATGTTACCATTTGTGGCTTCTAAATATTCCTTCCTAACTTTACTACATGGGAAGTTTTAGAAATTTTACCACGTACTGCCAATGTGTGAGGTTGGCATATCTAATCTACCCTGCAGGAAACTAAGCCATTTCATTTAAAAAGAAAGAAACAAACAAAATCTCTAAAGTTTCTTTTGCTGACAAGATGCTCCAACCAGGAAAGGTGCTTGTCCCCAAGACTGATGGCCTGAAGTCTAGTCCTGGGACACATGATAAAAAGGCTAACTCAAGTTGTCCTCTGGTTTTCACATGTGTGTGCACACATTAAATGAAATAGAGGCAGCAAAAAAAAAAAAAAAAAAAAAAAAGAAAAAGAATGTTTCTTTATAAACTCCTCCATGGATAGCAAACCCACAAACACTGGGAATGGGTCCATTTGTTTTCTTCCCTGTCCATCCTTAGCAGGTGGTCAGTTCTAACACTGAGGTTACTCTAAGGTGGTGAGTTTTCTCTGAACAGTACTTTATAGTTCACATAAATGTACTGAGTGGTCTTGACTATAAACTCAGTTATAAAAATTATAATGGAAAAGCTCTGCCCTTATGTTTGAACAATCACCCACACAATGCTAGCTAGCTATGCAAACTAAGATGACATTGTGAGTATAAAGCTGTGAAATAACCTCATTTGAAGTTTTTGCCCTTGAAGAATGAAATAAAGTACATGAAAACCTTATGATATATAGTATGCCCAAAATAGACAATATCATTAATATCAGGATATAAGGATTCATTTATTACCACTTACATTTTAATACTGCTTTGGTATGGTAAAACTTTTGAGGAAAAGCAGGTTAGCTCATGTAGCAAAGAAGTGGTATGTTTTGGTTTTAAATTTCTGATACGTAAATTAGATCAAATCAATATAAAAGCCTTCCTTCAATAAAATATAAATTTTTTTAAAAAAAAGCTTTGGTACATACCCAGTGGTATGAGGTTCTTGAAGATCTGAAATGTAATACTCAAGGGTTATACCCTTAAGAAGTACACTTTATTCAAAAATGAGTTGAGAAAATAATACACATATATATAGAAGTCTTCTCAAAATATAAACCTTTACTGCAAGACTTGACATTGAAAATAGTTCAAATGTATTCAGAATCAGACTTCATGAAGGAGCAAGATGGAATCAGAGATAGCATAGTTCGAATAGCTAACCTTTGTATAAAAACCACAAAGCCCTTCCTCATTTTTATCATAACCCTATGTTGAGGATTGGTTCGAATGCTTTGATTGAATCGGGGATCTGCATGTCCAAACGCTGAAGGTCCTTGTTCCCAATTGGTTTTTGACTGATTAATAAAGATACCAGTGGCCAATGGCTGGGCAAAGGGAGACAGGGCGGACCTTTAGATTTGTGCGGACTAGGAACTGGGAAAAAGGATACAGAGAATCACCCATGACTTGGAGAAGGATGGGAGAGAAAACCAACCAGCCATGTGAGAATTTGGGTGGGTGGCCACTGGCCACTTCCCTGAGGGTAGCAAAGGAAGGTTTAGGAGTGCCCAGGCTTTGAACTAGCCAAGGCATTTTAAAATGAGCTGGGGCACACCAGTGTGTGTGTGTCTGTCTGTCTTCCATTCTTGAATCCAAAGAGTTCCTGGACGGATGGTTCAAATTGGGCAACCCACCAGGAACACAAAGCAGTGTAGCTAAAATTACCGCTACACCTATGGCACTATTAATCATTTTACAGGGAGTGAAGGCTAGACCAAGCCCACTGTTATCTATCTGTGCTGTAACATCTCTCAATACCAGCTCTGATTTTAAGGAGCAGGAGTGTATCTTTCCAACCTTAATCACTGTGGAATAAGAACTATCATTTGGCTCCTGTACATCTAAATTTTCAACTTATTTGGTTTCTTTCAACCTATAAACTACCCCTGGTTGTGAGTCACCTCACCATTATTTGTACCCACATTTTTGCTATGTGTTTTTGTTTGTTTATTAATCTCTTTGTAGAATAGACAAAACGTGGGACTGAGGAGATGGCTCAGTGGGTGTAGCACTTACCACACAAGCCTACGGACCTGAATTTATGTCCCTGGAACCCATACAGCGCTGAGCACTTAGCTCACATCTACAATCCCAGGGCTCCTACAGTGAGACGGGAGGCAGCAATAGGAGAATCCCCAGAGGCTAACGAGCCAGTTGCCGACAACAAAGGAGAGGACTGATACCTCTGCCCTTCATATGCATGCTGTGGCATCTGAACCTGCGTGTGTGCATACATGCACACACTCATACATACACACACACACATCCCAAATAGGCAAAATGCACAAAACAAACGGTGGCTTTGTAAGAGTAGTTAGACACTTCCCTTTCCTCTACTGTCTTATCAAGCCTTCAAAGGCTCACTCAGCAGCACTGCTGCTGCTGATAAGAAGGGCATCACTCATCAGCAGGATGCTCACACAGCCACAATCTCAAAGTAAGGCATGCAGCCTTTCTCCACCTCACAAATGATGTGAAGAGCATGGAAATATGGTGCTAAAACCATAGCAAGACAAATATGCAAATGAGAAAGTTTTGTTTATTCAAAAGATCCAGTCTGTACAAACATACAAAAAGTAGTACATGAAAAAGTCCCCAAACACATAAAATAACATACTTCATTTACAGAATTATTTACACTTTGGGGCCCATATTAAAAGCCATGGGCCCGAGGTCAAGTTGATAAGAGAGTCTATGGTAACTCACTTGGGAAACCGATGACTTCTACTACAAAACCTAAACAAAGGCAGGAAAGCCCTAGAAGACACTATAACATGTAGAGGTCTTAAGACTGAAGCTTTTAGTGATTTTTAAAGATAATGGCTTCCACGGGGACATGATGGTGTCCCTGGTAGTAACTGCAATCATGACACTTCTGTTCATGGAAGGCAGAATAATCCCCACAGACAGCTCTTACGGTGGTGTTCCTACACAGGAAAATCACTACTTTGTTTTGTTTGTTTGTGGCAATAAGAATGGAACACAGGGCCTGTGCGTGCTAGGCAAGCACTCCACCACTGAGCTGCACACCCTGCCCCCTACACTGGCTTATAAAAACAAAGTTGTTTCTAAACACACAGGAGTATAATAATACGTTCCCTAAAGGTTAAATGAAGTCCAGGATCCATCAGAAGCTGAAGCCAAGTTTCATTATTTCCTGACACGTCCTTCCTTTATTCCTGCTTAAATGCAAAAGCTGACAATTTCTGATTAGTAGAAAGATTTAACGCCTTTTGCTTTTTAGACAGATCCAGATTCTCCTTCACTGCTTCTTCCTGGTTCTCTGTCTCACAGATCTCATCGACCATACGTTTTCGCTTCTTTGCTTCAGCTTCATCACTGGCAGTTTCTCCCTTGGCCTTGTTAGTCCATGCCTTTGAAAAAACAGTGGGGTGAGAGGTAAAGAGATTTTTATGCACGAAGAAGAAAAGAATGAAAATGGTCTACTTACTTTCATGGGTAATGTTCTTGTATACAGAACAGTAAGTGGCATTTGAAATTTTAACTTTATTATTAAAGATTCTAATTGTTAAGAAATTTAGATTTCATATTCTTTGGAAATAGTTGCAAAGTAACCATCTGAAGAAGAGATAGATATCCATAATATTTAAGCAACTTTGAAAACTCAATAGCAAATTCCTAAACAATCGGGTTAAAAATACACAATAAATGTGAAAGATATTCTCAAGATACACACAATGGTCCATGGGTCCATGGAAAGGCTCAGCATCTCTAATCATCAGGCTGAAAATCAAACTAAGGTAATGTCCTTGTGGGGATGGAGAGGAACACTTGGGAGGCTGAGACATGACTGTCAAGAGTCCAAGGGCTGTCAGCTACTTAATTAGATCCTGTCTCAAAACAACCATATATACTTGGGGGTTTCGGGGTGAACCAAAGAAGAAGAGTGTATTTTCCTTGGGCACCAAGGACATACATGGTGCACATACATACATGCAGTCAAATACACATGCATGTACAGTTTTGTTTTGTTTTTTTAATTAAAACAAAACACAATCAACACCTAGGCTCAACACTGTAACCTCAGTATATGGGGGGGGGGGGGCAGGCAGAGGCAGGAGGATTACCCAATGTGTGAGGCCAGCCTTCATTACATAGTGAGTTCTAAGCCAATCAGGGCTACAGAGCAAGGCCTCATCACAAAACACACCGATCCCAAAGTCATTCATAATCATGGGATGAGAATACAGTGGAAGAGTGCTTGCCTAGCATTCACAAAGCCATACATTCTATACACAGAAATACAAAACTCCCCCAAACTAAAAAGACAAAAAACACATAATCACAAGTTTTGTTAGGTCTCTTCCTCTTTTGTAACAAATTCATTCATGTAAATTTACACAGAAACACATGCTAAGAAGACTCTCTAAATGAGGCTGGAAGTGGTTAGCCTAGTTCCTAGCTTCTGGCCCATGCAATCCCCATTACTCCTAACGCCCAATCCATCAAAGCCAGTGACGACACTGGGAGGTGCCCACACCTGTACAGTGCGGAAATGAAGCCCGACGCTGATGGCACACTGCCCACATTCCTTTCCCTTTCTCCCCAAACATGACAGAGGTTAGCCAGCTACCCATCCTAAGTTTTGTCTGAAAGACTGGACCAAAGCACCAAAGTTTTCCAACCAGAGGAATTAGTCCCATGTAAGTAGATAGCATTAAATTTTTGCTACTTTCATGGACTTGATAGTACTTTAAAATATAAGTTAAATTCATTTTCCTTATTAATCCTTTGTTTGCTTTCAGTTCATAACTAAAGTATATTTTATTTGAGGTTGGGGCAGTTCCCTAAGGATACAGTTACACACAGCTGGCTTCTAAACCCATCCATAGGTACTCAGTAACATCCATACTTTGTCAAACTTTGTCTACTTTGTCAAAATTCATCCATACCTAATTTCCTCTTCACCAAGACTTTTTTGATATATTCAGTTTTCCAAAGAACAAGGCATTTCTCTAAGAACTCTCTAACCTGGGAAGCCCACCAAGACCTCATCTTAGCGTAACCTCCTTACCTTCCTTTCTTCAGCGGACAATACTCTAAACCGTATCATCCCCTCTTTTATTATGTCTGTTTCCTCTGAAATGTCAGGGTTGTCGGACAAAATATGACTTCTGTTTTCTTCCAGCCACAACTGGAACCCAGTCTTTGGCCTAAAGTAATAACAACATGAAAAAATTTACACTGAATATATTATTTAAAGTGTCATGTGACATTTCAAATTAGTAGCTAACCATCAGCTTTTCAATACTCATACAAAGTAAGGAGACACAACTATACTAGCTGATAATACCCATGTTACTTTCAACAGCCTGGAGACTGCAGGCTCAGTGACTGGAGAAGGATCACTCACCGTTACACCTACCAGTGTAGAAACACAAACCCTGCATTTTCAGCTCCTGTGTGTTTATAGGTTCAAGACCTCCAACCTCTCTGAGCCCCTCTGGCATAACAAAATTCCCCTGGCTATCATTCATAGGCTCTTGTCATTTAGCAAGCAGCTCTGTGAAAGCTGGCTGACTTCTCTTCAGCCCTTCCCGTCACCTCACCGTACTCACTGATGACCCGGGTTCTTCCTGCACTATTATTTGGGAAAGCACGGTCAAAGCACACTTGTAAAATTGACTTGATTCTATTATACCTTTTGCATAAACTGTGTTTAGGTCATCAGAAGTCTTAATGAAAATAATCAAGTTTCTGAGCACTTGCTACATGCATCTTAAATGCTTTATGTGTATCACCTTATTGTAAAACCCTATGATTTGGAAATAATTGGTGTCTCAACTGATAAATCAGGCACCTGGGGTTCAGAGAAATGAAATAGCCTAGTTTAGTGTACAAGATAAGAGTAGGATGAGACTGAACAGCTGAGCAGTCTGACACCAGAATGCCTGTTTAGTCCACCTGCCTCCTACCATTCAGAAGCTGAATAGATCCTAAATATTCACCTGAATGAATGACACAGGTATTTATAATTGGGCCAGGGCCAGGCCCTGGGACCCCACGATCCCCCTGCTGCCCAAGGCCCTTGCTGCCACTTCTTCAGGGTCTGCCTGAAGCCAGGAGTCTCCCAGGAGGCCGCTGAGTCCCTGTGTGCCCTGGGCATAGCACTGAGCACGAGTGGCCCTGTCTACAAGGAGCAGCCTGGAGTGCCAGTGGTTTTAACTAATTCTGAACAGGGTCTCATTATGTAGCTCCGGCTGTCCTGGTACTCACTTTGTAGACCAGGCTGCCCTGAAATCCAAGGAGAGCCAGCTGCCTCTGCCTTCTGAGTGCTAGGATTAAAGGCATGTCAGCACGCCTGGCTGGGACACTGCATCTCAAACACAAAGCTTCTCTATATGCTCACCTTTGGTTTTCAGAGTTTTGAAGGCACACAGCTGGAGTTTCAGATGACAAACTTTTAGGATTTTCTTTTACTTCCTCAGTCTTATCAGCCTGTGAAGTTCTTTTCTGGAAATAGGATGCTGCAGAGGCCTATGAAAACAAACAGATGTGTAAGTCTGGGGACAAATCTATAAATACCTAAAAGGGGGCTCTGGACTAAACCAAGATGGAATGCACTCCCTTGCCACATAACCAGTAATAAACCAGGTACTTCATCTATCCCAGAACAGAACATACGAGGCTCACCAAAGCAGTACCTGCTTAGATCTTGGCTTGGGAATGAGAGGCTTTATAACTGGAGATTTTTCATTATTTGCTACTTGATTAAAAGAAGTGGACTTCCTGGATGATTTGTTCATATTGTCTAAAATATTAGCTGAGCGTGTTGAATTCGCTGATATGGCTGCTTCTTTGGAATTGACTACTACCTAAAGAGAAGAGAATATTATAAGTGAAGAAGAAAACAATTCCACTGTGGTATCCCTTTTGGAAATGAATTCATCATAGAGTACAACTCAAATTGAGACTGAAACAAGTTCTCTCAAATACCACATCCCAAGGACAGACAGGGAGAACCTCTCAAGTCCTCAGCACTGGGTTCTCAGAACTAAGTAGAACACAGGTGTTGAGATCAGATGGGAACGGCTTGCAGCTTCCCCTTGTCTTCACAATGACCTGTCTTTAATCCCCCAGAGTCTAAGGAGGTCGTCTGGTCATCTGGTCACATTTTTGTATGGATAATATTCAAACAGAAAATATCACTGGTTACCTTGAAGGGGTTTACCCGTCCTTGGCTGCTAGAGAAAACTGCACCTATAACAAGAAGAAAACTCAGCAGTGGTTTTTTGTTTTTTTTTAAACCACGACAACTTCTGACTTTCATAATACTAAATAGAGTATTTTAACCTGTCTTATATGAAAACAAAGGTACTTTTTTTTTTTTGGAGACAGGATCTCACTATGTACATGTGACTGGCCTGGAACTTCTATGTAAACCAGGCTGGCCTTACACAGACTCCCCTGCCTCTGCCTCTCTAGTGCTAGTATTCAAGGCATGTCCTTCCATGCCCAGACCCATGTAATTTTAAAACCATAGATGATATCTTTCCTTCTTCCAAGCTGGAATAATATTAAATGCGAACTGTTCCAACTTGCTGCTGTGAAACATACCAGTGTGTAGACCCCGTCTCCCCCTGACCATGCAACAGTGGTGCTAAGGTTAGTAATGTCCACAATGTGGACGGCCATGCCCACCTTGTCAAGGAGACACCTACTAATGCCTCTCTCCCCTTCGTCTGACATTTACCCTTCTTCATTCACCTGTTTCTCAATTTAAAAACAAAAACAAAGCAAGCTCTTTGCACTTCCAACTACCATCTTTCCTTACAATCCTACCAAACTTTTCAAAAGCCACTGACATTCCTATTATTTCCTCCCTCCTATACATTCCCCCTATACATTCCTCCACATTGTGGTATGAGGTCTAACCCTCCTATACATCAGCTAAAGTCCCCAACCCATTTCTTTGTAACCAAACGTGATGGCTACTTTCTGCCCCTTTATTTGAGACCTCTCAATGGCTTTCTATATAGGGGTCTCATGCTGGAACTCCCCTCAACTAGGGCTCCTTCTTCTTCTTACTTTACAAACTGTAATGAGTGCTTACAGTGCTCATGGTATAACCTGTTCTACGTATGCCAATGGTTTAACATTTATTTCATGAGGTTCTAAGCAAATGCCTAACTATGCAACCTACTTAGCTAACGGTAATTCATCAGCTTCCCCTATGAACCTGCTTGCTTTTCTCTAGTGTTTCTGATGCTATACTGTTCTCATTCTGACATCTTCCACCTTAGAAACACCAACTCTACCTTTTCTTTCTATTGTCACTACTCTAGCCCAAGCCAAACTATTCAGGCTCATTTGGCCTGCTTGGTAGTCTTATGTCCATTCCCCTCTGTATCACGTGATGGTGATGGTCCTGCTTAGAACCTACAGCAGCCCCCCAGGGATCTTAGAATGAAGTCAACAGTCTGGAAAATCTTGGCTATCCCTCTAAGACCCTACAGAACTGCTCTCCTTGTACCACACATACTGTTTGCTCTGTTCCTGCTCCCATCCACCACTCCCTTGTGGGCTGATTCATCTTCTAGTCTCTGCTGTCAGAATTCCACGAGAATGCCCTCAGGTACCTATCTTCTGACTGGATTACAGCCACTGCTATAAGCTACAAATTTACATATATTTCTTACCTGATTTAAGAGCTGGTGTATCAGAGGAATTTGCACTTTGTAATAAGTTCTGCCCTATAATTAAAATAAATAAAACAATGTAAGTGAGGACAGTGAAATCATCCTTGATATTCAACATCTAGACAGCAGAGATACCTTGAAAAGGAAAAGGGTATTGATTTTCTCTTAGCTGACCAAAATGGAAAAGGCAATACTAATGATAGCTTTTATTTACTTATTTATTTAATTAGTTGTTGGGGGTTGGCGCTTTGTGTAGATAAAGTCAGCTGTCTGCCCTTCGGTGTTCTCCAGGTGGAGCCCAGGTTGCCAGCACAGCATGGCAAGCACCACCATCTGCTGAGCCTCATCTTTCACTGTTTTGAAAACATGTCTCACCATGGTTATGTGGCTCTGGGTTTTCTTCTGAAATGGTGTCTTCTCTGTCCTCGGCATCTTCTTCAACTTGACTTCTGACCCGTGGCTTACTCCATTCTGTAGTGGTATGACTGTAACTGATGGGTCATAGTATTATATCATAAGACACAAATGCAAAGACCAACTTCATATTCAAGACAGTAAGGAAAATTCAAATAGTTGATGTTCTTTTACCCAGCATTCAGTTTTTCTCTGAAATCCTCTTCTTTCTCTTCTTCTATCTGGGTTTCTGCCAATTCAGCTGCCTTTTCTGCAGCAAGTTCACTAAGTTTTTGAGCCAATATTAATTTCCGAGAGCGAGAAGCATATTTAATGGCTAAATGCACAGCATTTTGAGTCATTAGATCAGCAAGTTCCACACAGCGGAATTCTCGTTCCAGTTTACAACTCAGCTAATCAGGGGAGAATCAAAATCAAATCATGTTAAGTCAAACTTAAAAAAGGAAAAGGAAAGAAAAGACTGACAGGACTAGTAAAATGAAAGTCTTCTGGGTGCACTACCTAATGCTTCTAAAATGCACATTGTACATCTACAAAATGGAAAGTACCTTTTTTTCTTTAAAAAAAAAAGTATCTTATAATTAATGGTGTATTGGCTTGATCAACAGTATTCCTTAGTGGCTTAAATGAATAAAGTAACAGTGCATTTGCACATAGTAGATTAGATCCAATGAGATGTGACATACTTCAGATGTAAAGCGCGTGAGAAGACAGCTGTCCAAACTCAAGTGTAATTCTCCTAATTTTTCTCCAGTCGCCACTCATCACAATAAGGCAGGGAATTTTAAAAAGTAAATTAAGACGAAAACCAATTACTACTTTGCTCAGAACTAGACAACAAATGCTACTAAGCAGATTTGGATGGGAAAAGTAGACATGCTTAAAACTTCATGTATATTGTCTGTGATCTTCGACTACCAGAAATAGCCATACAACTTCTAAATTGACATTTGCACTTTTTATGTCTATAATATAAAATGAAGGGTGTTCTGGGGCAGGAGGGCTGGCTCAGGGGTTAAGAATGAAGGCACCAGCATAGCAAATGTGGCTCTGGCAGGCCTTGTCCTTCCCACTCCCTCTTCTTCGTTAAATCCTAGATTACATTCCTAAAGCTGGCCACCAAGGTTTATTCCCTTACTTGACTACTTCCTCCTCCTGAGGCTGATAACCAAGGTCTATGAACAAAGTATCGAATTCCAGGAACAGAAGCCCTTTTTGTCACCTAATTACATGTCTAACCCAAACAACCCAAATCATCCTGGGGGGGGGGGTCCTCTTTCCTCTTTTTTCCTTTATAACTGCCATTTGCCTAAGAACCACGTCTGCCTCCCTTCTATCCAGAGGCAGTCCCTGTCCTTCCAGGGCAAATATCCCTTCTTCCTCTCCCTTCTTCCTTTTCCTTTTCCTCATTCTGTCTCCTGTCTTTGTCTCCTATTCCCTTCCCCTTTGTCCCTTGTGAGGCTTTGTACTCAGAACTTGGTCTTAGGGTGCCTTGTGCCAGTTCCAGTTCTTTCAGAGAACATTTGCTGCTCTTGAAGAGGGCCTAGGTTCTATTCCCAACACCTACACAGTGGCTCCTCACCGTCCAGAACCCCACTCCCAGGATACCTAATACCGTCTTCTGGCCTCTGTGATCACCAGACACACACATGCAGATAAATACTCATAAAGTAAGAACAAATCTTAAAAAAGAACAGGAGGAGGTGGAAGGAACATTCATTTAATGCATCTTACAAAATACTTGCTTTTCTCTTTGGATTGAATTGACAATCCAGCACATGACAACTTGAGCTCAAAATAGTTCTTGCTACTCTGAGGGACACTAGGGGTCTTATGACTCACAGTGCAGGGGCATTTTGTAATTTACACACCTAACCTATGAGGAGAAGCTCTATATCTTCACCCGAGCCTCCTCAAGATTGCTGGTATTAGTCCAGAAGATGCACTTCTAACTAAGAAAGGTGGCACTCTGACTCAGAGGGCAGCATGATTCCTGCCGTGGCTAGAATGAATTAACGGTCACTTCCCTCAAAGGTCGACAGTACCAGCCAGAGGAGAGGACATGGGATTACTTTCCTTTCAATAAACAAAAGCTTGAAAGGAGGACAATGAACTTTAAGAGACCCTGCTTCAAAGAGAAATGTAGTGAAGAAGCCAGGGCAGCAAACCCAGCCACTAGTGATGTCAAAAGGCTGGGAAATCCCAAAGCCTAAGGATGGTCTCAGAACTACAACAGTCCACACTAAACTCTGTGGCATAGATGTGCAAGACTCACAACAATGGCTCTCATGTTTGCAAGTCACCTGGAGCATCAGCTGGAGCCTAGTGGGTGGGCACAACACCGACAAAGCTTTACCTGCCCGCCCACCTACAGCCTTAGCTATAGGGAAATATTTCAAGGATTTTAACAGTAACATCAAAAGTGAGATAGAAATTTTAAGGGAGCGGGGCAGTGGTGGCGCACGCCTTTAATCCCAGCACTTGGGAGGCAGAGGCAGGCGGATTTCTGAGTTTGAGGCCAGCCTGGTCTACAGAGGGAGTTCCAGGACAGCCAGGGCTATACAGCGATACCCTGTCTCGAAAAAAAAAAAAAAAAAAAAAAAAAAAGAAAGAAAGAAAGAAATAATTTTAAGGGAAAAAAATTTTTTATGTAACCTACAAGGTAGAATTTAGTCTTTATTTACATATATTTAAGAAATTCTACCTCGGGCTGGGCATTGTGCCACATGCCTTTCCTCACTCAGGATGCAGAGGCAGGCAGGTCTCTTTGAGTTTGAGACCAGCCTGGTTTACAGAGTAAGTTCCAGAACAGCCAGGGCTACATACAGAAAACCTGTTTCAAAAGAAAAATTTTTTTTTCTCAACCTAAGAAATTAAATTTTAATTTTCAACATATTTTACTCACCGCAAGCATTTTCATTAAGAGTTCCTGCTGCTCTTTTACTGCCTGGTTTTTAATGCTCTCCTCATAATCATAACCATTTTTAGCCAAGTAATCAAGGTAGTTGTGAAACAGAACAGAATGCCAAAATTGTTCCTGGAAAATGGATAGAAGTACATAAAGCTGAACATCCCCTTAATACTGGGCAAGTGTTAGGTGTGTGTACTGGCGGGTTTTGTGTGTCAACTTGACACAGCTGGAGTTATCACAGAGAAAGGAGTTTCAGTTGAGAAAATGCCTCCATGAGATCCAGCTGTAAGGCATTTTCTCAATTAGTGATCAAGGGGGGAGGGCCCCTTGTGGGTGGTACCATCTGTGGGCTGGTAGTCTTGGGCTCTATAAGAAAGCCAGCTGAGCAAGCCAGGGGAAGCAAGCAAGCCAGTGAGCAACATTCCTCCATGGCCTCTGCATCAGCTCCTGCTCCTTGACCTGCTTGAGTTCCAGTCCTGACTTCCTTTGGTGATGAACAGCAGCATGGAAGTGTAAGCCGAATAAACCCTTTCCTCCCCAACTT
Source organism: Uromys caudimaculatus (assembly GCA_028551405.1). Taxonomy (NCBI): domain Eukaryota; kingdom Metazoa; phylum Chordata; class Mammalia; order Rodentia; family Muridae; genus Uromys; species Uromys caudimaculatus. The sequence goes on along the minus strand of CM052708.1, from coordinate 67,778,853 downwards.
GCATCTTAGTCATGTTTGTGCAGGAATAGAAACCCTGACTAAGACAGTATACCTTAAAACACCAGCTTTAAAATCGCTTCTGAAACCCTCCTTTCTATATAATCTTACTTTACAACTTGAATTTCAATGTGCTATATATATAATAGCTTGGCTTTATGTTCTAGCCTTTGAAAAAAGGTGTTTATGTGTATATGGGTAGTGTACTTATTTCCTATATGCTTAGTCCTCAGAGAACTTTGTAAACCAGTTCTGTAGATGATTTGCTTCCTAACTAGCAAAGCTAACTGCAAGGTTTCAAATGCCTTTTTAAAACAACAGGGCTAGGTCTAAGGTAGGGCAAGTTCATGGTCAGTGTATAGGGCTTACCTGACTCTACCAGGGAAGCTCTACCCCTGGTGAGGGCCTCCCAGTCAAAGCCATTTCCTTTGCAGTAAGCCCTGGAAGCTATGACAGCAACCACACAAGGTGGCCTTGTGATCAAAAGGCCCTACTGCAGTATTTATTTAATCATAGTGTAGTAATATCTAACACTGACACTGTGATAATCTAAAATCTTCTGTGTAACAGGTATTTAGTATCAAACTTAGAGTATTAAGGCATCCACATACCTCCATTTGGCCTTTCTCTGTTGAAGTCTGACAGTAAGGAAGCTTAAAAGGTAATATAGCTACTGCAGGTCTTGGAAGGGTGGGAGGAAACCGAGAACCTTTACAAGGGATGCACCTGTCAGTTAGAAAAAAAAAAAATAGTCCCATGCTAAAGACTTTACAATAACACATAAACTGCTAAAATAAACACTTTTCACAAATTAGGAACAAAGAACGGTAATATTATTCTAATAGGCCTTTGGGCTTGAAACTTTTCATAAAAAACAATCCTAATAAAATTAAATGCTCACAAGAGACATTAAAAAGCAGCCATACCCACAAATGCTGTTCACATGATATATGCCCCTTTGTCATGAGATGTGAACCTTTCCTTTATTGTGTGACAATACGATAAAAACACAGTGTTAGCCAGCTGTGGTGGTGCCCGCCTTTAATCTCAGCAGTAGGGAGGCAGAGGCAGGTGGATCTCTTTGAGTTCGAAGCCAGCCTGATCTACAAAGTGAGTTATAGGACAGAGAAACCCTGTCTCGAAAAAACAGACCAAAAACCCAAAAACTCACCACCACTAAAACACCACAAATATGGTTTTAAAAGTTCTAATTTTTTGGAACATATGATCTTATTTTCTTCTCTTTCATAGTTTTATAGAGACTATGGCACAGAGCACGAGATAGGAGCATGAATACTTCAAATGTGAAACATCTGCTGTGGTAACTACCTACCGTGCACGGACTCACAAGCGCCAGTTTGTTACTGGTGAATGAACAAGGCAGAGCATGCACACTCGTGCAGAGAAGAACACACATACGAGTCACTAACCATGTGCATTCGTGGAAGGAAAGAACACACATACATGGCACTAACAAGCAAGAAGAACAATAGTATCTGTCTGAGCATACTGCCAGTCTTTTGTTTAATCTCTCCCAGCTCAAATACTTTACTGATTTCATCACAAAGAAAAAACCATATCATTAGGACTTTAATATATCAAAGCAGGACACTAATATTTATTTTCTTAGCTTTAAAGGCTTTTCTTTATGGAGTAATTGGGAATGGGGGAAGCAAGGACACATTTTGGCCGCTAATTTAGTAGGGTTTGTCTATGAATGTTTAAAGTATTTGGAGTAGAAAATGTGAAATGGGGAACCATGTTACTAAGGAGGCAAAGTTATTTCAATTGTCTTTCAAACTGATCACAAAATGTTTTGTTATTAGATTAAATGAAGAATTAAAAAAAAAAACTGTAGAAAAAAGGCCAATATATAATCTTCTGCAGTAGGCATGGTTTACTTTCTGCCCTGAATTGGCCAGACTCTCTACTGTCTCCCTGGTCTACAAATCTAGTTCCAGAACAGCCAGGGCCCCACAGTGAGACCCTGTCTCAAAAAAAAAAAAAAAAAAAAGTCACCAAAAAAATTAATTACAATTGTTATCAGGTAACATTTGATGGACACTCATTTGGTGACAGGGACTGTTCTATGTACTCTACTTACAAAGTCATTTCACCTTCCCAGCAATTCTGAGATGGGTACTTTCTGTCCTGAAGTTGAGGAGAAGGCACAAAAGTCTAAACAGCAGGACCTGGCTACACAGCAGGCAGTATGACTCAGGCACTGAGCTGTGGACCTGACATCACACCACCTTTCAGAGTAACACAGCCCATGCTATCTTTACCACAAACACTAAGAGCAAACAGAAGCCTTGAGAAGTTCTAATGAACTTTTCCAAGCAAGGACAGATAAGTTTCATTAAACACAGCAGTAGACTACAGAAGAAAGTTGTAGTGTTTTCTTCCCTGGTCTTTCGTTATCTCTAGCCACACACAGGAAATGAATCATCTCTCCATGTATGTAAATAAACAGTACAACACAGACAGACATGGGGGCCGCACAGCTCTTGGGAGGTAGTACACAGTCTCCACACTTGGGAGGTTGAGGCATAAGATCATGAATTTGAAGCCAGCCAGGCTCAAATCCTTAAACTCTGAAAAGGAGAAGGAAGAAGTAATGTCTGAGTAGCAGTTCCAACCTCTGAAAAAAAAAATTTCATTTATTAGAATAAAACCAAGAAATGCATGAAAATACCCTATCTCAATGCACAAAACTAAATACAAATTTACTTTCATCCTCCCTTTCTGTTTTAGAGCCATAGTCACAATGGATAGACCAGGCTGGCCTTGAAGTCCCAATTCTCCAATTGCACACCTGGTGTCATAAGCAGACTTTTAGGTACTCCCCTCCTGGTTTTTTGAGACAAAGTTTCTCTGTGTAGTCCTGGCTGTCCTGGAACTCACTCTATAGACCAGGCTGGCCTCAGACTCAAGAGATAAAGATGTGTGTACCATCACTACCCAGCTTAATTTGTCTTTGAGATTTATTCATTTTGTATATACAAGTATCATACGCACACATCCATGCCTCAAACCCATGGAGTTTAGAAGAGGGCCCCCTGGAACTGGATGCTGTGAGCCACTATGTGAGTGAGTACTGGGAACTGAATCCAGGTTCTCTGCAAAAGCCACAAGTGGTCTCGAATTGCTGGGCCATTTCCACAGACCCCATAAGCAGACTTCTCAGCATCTCAGTGTTTCAAATGTACACTGTGTAAGACTATCCTAAGTGTGGTAGCAGAAACCTTCAATTCCAGCACTTCAGGGAAGTGGAAATCAGGAATTCAGAGCTATTCATGATTACACAGTTAAGTTTAGCCCAGATTGGGCTATATAAGTTTCAATTTCAAGAAACTCAAAATAATTTTTAATTAAAAAGTTATTTTTAACTTTGAATAGGTCTGAGTGTGGATTTGTGCAAGTATGTAAGGTGCCAAAGGTGGCTGGAAAACTGCATTGGATCCCTGGAGCTAGAGCTGCAGTGTGAACAGCACAACTTTACTCCTAGTACTTGGAGGGCAAAACGTGGATCTCCGAGTTTGAGGGCAGCCTGGTCTACATACTAGACAGTTTCAAGTAATAAGATAAAATACTTAATAACAAGTGAGTCATCTTGAGTAAGCACTAGAGAGGGTTCATGGGTTCAAACTATAACCCCCATTGACGTAATGGGAAATCTTAAGTTCAAACTTTTTTTTTTTTTTGGTTTTTTTGAGACAGGATTTCTCTGTATAGCCCTGGCTGTCCTGGAACTCACTCTGTAGACCAGGCTGGCCTCGAACTCAGAAATCCGCCTGCCTCTGCCTCCCGAGTGCTGGGATTAAAGGCGTGTGCCACCACTGCCGGGCCTACTTCAAACTATTAAATGACTCAATTTCTAGAATTAGAAATAAAAGAAATTTCTGAACACAGTTATACATCCTAACATTGATTAAGAAGTTAACTAATTTAGTCTCAAAAACAAAACAACAAAAAGCAGGGTCTCAATCTGTAACTCTGGCTGATCCACAACTTGCTTTAAGACTACACTGACCTCAAACACAGAGATCCACCAGTTTCTGCCCTCTGAGTGCTGCGCCACCACATTCAGAAGGTTTTTCTTTAAAAAATAAAAATAATGTTTTTCCTGTACTGTAGAAGGAATTCAGGACCACCCGCATGTTAAGCAAGCACTACCAATAAGCCATAGCCCCAGGCAACTAATATAGTTTATAATACCAAACATATTAACAATGGAATTCTGCAGATTCTATAAAGGCAAACATGGAAATAAGCATTAAGACCTTTATGGCTTTCTACTAAATTCAATTTTGCATTGTCTAAAAAAGATTGTATTTTCTCTCCTCAAACCCCCATAGTGCTAACAGCTAGCACCTCCCCAAACACCCCTGCCCTTGCCTTATAAGCTGCCTAGAGATGCCCAGAATACAGGAATTTCTGTTACCTTATTCTGTCTCTAGAGATACCCATTCTGGGTTTTTTATAAGTGGAATCGTATAATATGTAGTCCTTTGATTTCTTTTTACTAGTGTAATGTTTCAAGGTTCATTTGCATTATAAGCATGTATCAGTAATTTATACCTTTCCACAGCCCAATAATACAGATAGACCACATTTTTATTTTCCCTTCACCAGTTGGCAGAAGATGAAAAGCAAATAAAATAGAGTCTCATACAGAGAGGAAGCTGGAGTCAGGCACACTGGTACAAGATCTTATCTCAGCCTCTGCCCTAAGTTAATCAACTTCCTATACTTTGTGATGGGCCCACCTTAGCTGCTGGGGATTTTCATGGATACCAACCACCCAGTAGTGATCAGATTTTCCTTTGCAGTGCTCTCTTATGTTACATACAGGAGTCCATGTATTCCCAAGCCCTCTGTTAAGCATTCGAACACAGCCTTCAGAATCCACGTAACAGGGAGTACCTAAACACCCAGAACAAAGAAGTCAACTGAAAATATACTATTAAATAAACCTTTCAAGAATACATACCAAGGATTCGACTTCAATTTCAAAAGCTAAAGTTGGGGGAGATAATTCTGTAAAATTCACTTCCACAGAGACCCAAATGAAGAAAAAACTCTGAATCTGACTTAAAATTACTTAAAGGAAACACACACACACACACACACACACACACACACACACACACACACACACCCCACACACTAACCTCTACCAGTTTCAGTGAAAGTTATGCCCCCAGCTGGAATATAACAGTAATTTTTTTAAAGCCCATCAACTTTTAAAGAAAGTTTAAACATATATATACAAATGTAACTTTTAATCTTATTGTAGTGCTTTTTAACAAGAAATTTTAGCATTTAATCCAATATAGCCAAAATATTATGACTTAAACATTTATGTAGTCAATGTAAACCAATAACTGAGATTCTTTTTATATTCTGTTTTTCAATACTGTCTTTCAAATTCAACATTCTATATTTATAGCATATCTCAATTTGGACTGGCCACATTTCAAGTGTTAGATTGAGCACAATTTTAGAAACTTAACATGTATAGAATTAACTGGAAAAGACATAAATTTATTAATGATTTGTATCTCTCCATTGCTATATAATACAAAATATTAGAAAAAAATATGTTTTAGGGCTAGAGAAGTGACTCAGTGGTTAAGAGCACTTGCTATTCTTACAGAGGACTACAGTTTAGTTTCCAGGACACACAGAGGTGACTCACAACCACCTGTTAACTACAACCCCAGGGGATCCAATGGCCTCTTCTGGACTCTCAGGCACATACATACACATAATTAAAAAATAATAAAAACGGGCTGGAGAGATGGCTCAGTGGTTAAGAGCACTGACTGCTCTTCCAGAGATCCTGAGTTCAATTCCTAGCAACCACATGGTGGCTCACAACCATCTGTAATGGGATCTGATGCCCTCTTCTGGTGTGTCTGAAGACAGCTACAGTGTACTCACATTTAATAAATAATTTACTTAAAAAATAATTAAAAATTTAAATATAGAGTATTTTTAAATCAATTAAGATTAAGATAATGTAATTATTTTCTTGAAATATGTCTGTAATATAAACAAAGGAAATTATCTTGCCTTCAGCAGAAAACCCCAGCCAAGTAAGGTAGGATTTCCTTGTAAGAGGAAGAGGGTCACCATGCAAGACCTGTTTTTTCTTTCGCCCCAGCTCTAGCAGTTGAACTCCAAGGCACTGATCTCCATCGAACCCTGTACCTAGAGAAATGTACATATGTATCAGGCACCAGAGGTTATGCAGCCATAATCAAGTCTAAGTAATTTTCTGTGAATTAACTTTGTGACGCTTTTATTGGGGGGGCAGGGAGGAGAAGGAGGGCGTGTCTCGAGACAGTTTCTCTAAGTCGCCCTGTCTTTCCTAGAACTCGATTTGTAGACCAGGGATCTCAGAGATCCACTTGCCTGTTTCCCAAGTACCAGGATTAAAGTCATGTGGTATCAAAAAGTCATATGGTATCATAAAGTCATGTGGTATCAAAAAGTCATGTGGTATCACAACACATTCTTAAAATAGCACTGTTTTCATGGCTAACCCATATGAGCAATCTTTTGCATACATTAGAAGCAGAATAATATATTACGTTGAACATTGGTAGAGATCATAATCGGTACCATTCCCCTGTTGTGATCCTGGTCTAAAGGGAACTGAGCAACATGTATTCATCACTTATTGCTTCTTGATTGTGAATGTAATAATGACCAGCTAGTTTAATAAGCCCAACTGCCTTCACATCCCCACCACAATGGACTATGCCAGAACAAACCATTCACCCTCCAGTTGGCTATAACTGGGCTATGGAGATAGGGTTTCTCTGCATAGCCTTGGCTGTCCTGGAACTCTCTCTGTAGACCAAACTGGTTCTGAATTCTGTCTCCTGAGTGTTGGGTTTAAAGGCTAGGGCTGCCACCACCTGGCTCAGTACAGAAAGAGAAACTAAAACAGGGCACTCAGAAATGGTTGAATACTCTGTCATAATCCCAAACTAAAATTCATTCACCCTTTTATGAGACTAAAATAGCAAGTTTTACCATCAAGCATCTTGACACAGCCCAATCCCTATTTGATTCTTACTTGCTGAGGGATGATATAGGAAAATATTGTCTGTTTCCAGGAATTAAACCATTATGTTTCTTTAATAGTAGAAAGCTTCCCGTGTACAGTAAACACACTGTACTCATACATTTTAGTCAAGCTGCTTCAGGTGGTGCTCTTTGGTGCTCGGTGGTAGAATGGGAGGCACAGTTAGAAGTATGCATCTGGGCATTCAGAACCCAGGCTGCAGTGAAGTCACACTGTCAGAGACAAGCACTGCTGCAAACACTACAGACTTGGTGCACACTTAATTTTAAATTAATTTATGGTTGCATTTAGAAGGCTTTCACTGTTGCTAATTTTTTTTGTATGTGACCCATATAACCTCATATGGGCTCATATTTAAAAAGATGGATGCAATGAAAGAGGAACAGCTAGCAGAAAGGCCCTAAGACAGAAATAAAGGATAAAGTGTTCACAGGACAGAGTGGCCAGTGGTAAGAGACAATGGTAAGGCATGAAGCTGAAGAAAGAGATGAAATTCAGATCCTGTTGGACCAGTAAAAAAACCACCTTGTTACAGCAAGTAGTTTGATTGTTATTCTAAAAATGAAGTCAGAGAAATTTAAGCAGAAAAGAGTGATGATCTAGGCTTTTAAAAGATCATCTGGGCAACTATGAACAGAATAGACTGTAACATGCCTAGTGGAAGCTATGACCAGCACTGCAATATGGCATGGCTGGGTGTTAGTTTATGAAATGAGATGAGGCTGACTTGGAACGGGCTACTTTGCAGAACAAAACATGTTCTGACTATACTGATGGAGTTCATGTGGCTTATCATTGTATGGCTGATCATTTGTTAGTATGATCTGTTAATAGCCTTATTACTGAGGTGACCAAACAACTACTTAAGCAGAAAATTTGGGAAAAAAATGTAAATGAGTTCAAAAGGCCAGTTAAACATAACACAGAGATTTCAAATGAGTAACTGAATATGAAAGTTCAGAGACATGGTTATGAAACAGGGCTGATATACCAATTTAGAAGTCACAGATATACATATTTAAAACCACATTTAAAAATAAAATCCCCTAAGGAAGTTTTTCAAACTGTTTTGGGGTGTTTTTTTTTGCTTGTTCTGAGACAGGGTCTCATCTTATAGTTCGGACTGACCTGAAACTTTTCTGTAGACTAGGGTGGCCTTGAAAGCGGGAGCTCTATCAGTCCCTACCTCCCAAGTGCTGGGATTAAAGGTGTGCACCACCACACCTGGCTTTCAAGGCGTATTTTTGACTTGAGTCATGATTATCAATTTGGAGCGAAAGCAACATTTTTAAAAGGTGAAATCAAAGAGTACATATTGTCCATGACACCTTTGTTTTAGTTACACTTGCAGATATGCACAAAACGGCAATGAAAAAAATCTATTTTTTATTGTAGCTATGCTGTTGACAGACTGCAACAGACCTTTGGAGAGTACCAGGGAAGATGAGACTAACTACAACCAAAAGCAAGCACAGGAACCGAAGGAGACAAAAGAGTTGTCAGCGAGGAAAACATCTGGAAAAGAAGTCAAGAGAGGACAGTACTTCCCCTAGAGTGTTTAAAATAAAACAAACAAATAACCTTGATCACTAACCTTGCTGTACGGTCTGTGTTAACAGACGGATGGGAAATGAAGACAGAAAGCAAGGAAAAAGAGGCTCCATCCTCTGAAAGTCATTCCTAGCTGTTTTGGTCCTTTGCACTAGGAGTTGTAGGTTATTTCTGAGGTATTTAAACTGAACAATGTACTTGCCAAAAGATAAACTTTACACCAGCAAATAACCGAGTTTTACCTTTGAATCCCTCAGTAGTAGTCTATACAGTGGAGCATCCTTATTTTTCTTGCTTAGCAATATAGCAACATTTTCTAAAGTCAAAGACTACAATGATGAAGATACTTAGTAAATGCAAAAGGAGGTATACAGTCCAAAACAAAACGAGGTGTAACAACAACAACAACAATTCAAGTAGTTTCATTTTACCAAAGTTAGCTTAAGGTAAGTTAAGGTACCATATAAGACAAGGAAAAACCTACCTCTATGATAAACAATGCAAAGCTGTTCTCCATGTCCCGCCATTGATACCACAGGTCCAGGAAGGCAGAAGACTTCTTTCTGAACACCTCCAATAGTAAACAGTCGAAGGAGCAAGGCCGTGGTAGCAGCAGCGGCCCATCCCAGACCGAGACATATGGCTTCGATATCCTCATTCTGAGGCATGTCTACTACCCACTCTCTGCTTGAGTCCCAAGAACTGAAGTGCAAGCAGTGAAGCTTGCTAAAAAAAAATAAGACCGGACAGAAATGACCAAATCTTTATGTGATTTTTTTCCCCTCCCCTGAAATAGGGTTTCTCTGTGTAGCCCTAGCTGTCCTGGAACTTGCTATGTAGAGCAGGCTGATCTAGAACTCACAAGAGATCCAACTGCCTCTGTCTCCTGAGTGCTGGACTTAAAGGGGTGCGTCACCCTGGCTATTTGTAATATTTTTTATATATAACTAATCATGATAGCAAAAGTTATTATAACTGTTTTTAAAGAAAATAATTATGAAATTATTTTGGGATGCTGCATGTCTGGTATCAAGGATACAATCAATGCCTTGAAGGGATAAATACTCTATGACATCCCAAGCCCATGAAATAAATTTAAAATGATCTACATTAAGACTGTTAACTCGCATTTTTAAGAAGTATTTGAAGATAAAAGAACATGCCCACAAGATAATATTAGATGGAAACTGGAGGTAAAGTCTACAAAGTGTTTCTACACTGTAAGTGCACACAGAATAACAACCGAGATTTTAAAAAGATACAAAGTGTCAAAACCTTAACCAACAATTGTCATTAAAAAAAAAAAAAAAAAAAACTAACATAAAAGACCAAAAGGAGAGAAAAAAAAGCGATCATTCTGTTTTTTTGATTTCTTTTGTTTTTTTTTTTTCGAGACAGGGTTTCTCTGTGTAGCCCTGGCTGTCCTGGAACTCACTCTGTAGACCAGGCTGGCCTCAAACTCAGAAATCCACCTGCCTCTGCCTCCCAAGTGCTGGGATTAAAGGCGTGCACCACCCGGCTTTTTGTTTGTTTGTTTGTTTTTTTGTTTTAAAAGCAATCATTCTAAGGAAACCAAAAAGGATAACCATCTACCTATCAAACCATGTAAACTAGTCCACAATCCACTAAACAAAAAGAAAAACTTGATAATATTACATTTTGATGTTATCTTCCTTTGAAATTTTTTTCAAATAAAGATTTCAAATCTAACCTATGGCAAACAAAACAACAAATCCCCAACAAACAAACCAAACCTGAGGCCAGCAGTTAACCAAGACTAGGACTGAATTAGTTATAAGAAATGTAAAAGTTTTTCAGATGATAAAAAATTCTATGCTTTGTAGTATATACAAATCTGTCAACTCATCAACCTGAAGTATGGTTACATTTTATTGTATATAAATTACACTACAATAAACTAAGTTTTTAAAGGATGGTTCATAGAGACAGATGTCAAGAAGGATACATATCAAACTATTAATTCTTTTTTGTTTGTTTGTTTTGAACAGAGTATTTCTCTGTAGCCCTGGCTGTCCTGGAACTCACTTTGTACAGAGAGATGGCTTTGAACTCACAGGGATCCTCCTGCTCTGCCTCCCAAGTGCTGGGATAAAAGGCATGCACCTCCACTGCCTGGCTCAATTAAGTATTAATTCTAAAAGAATTCTAAAGGTGATTTTCTCTAGGGAATGAAGGAAACTTTCATTTTCTGAGTGCTCTATGAATGTTACTATTATAATAGTAATAACTATTGTTATGGTACAAAATAGTCTCATCTCTTTTGTGTTATAAATTATATGCTATCATTTTCATAGGCAGAAGATGCAATGAGGAGACAACCAGAACAAAACCTATTCTGAGGTATACTGGTGTTTACAGCCAATTTCTGGTATTCCATACTATAAAAAATACAATTTGATCTAACGTTCAACAAAGCCAGATTCTCCCTATTTACCTTGTTAATTCATCAGCACTTTCACATGCCAACAAAATAGCTTCATGGGAAAGAGTTCCCATAGTGTAATTGAAAGCATTCGACAGATGTGTTGCATGATGGATGGAGGTGTCATGGAACTCCACATCAATGGCACTGTCTTGGTCGTCGTTATAGCAGCGAATAATCCCAACAGAGTTCCACACCTACGATCAAGTAAGAAAAACAGAAACTCCTAAGACTATGTATATACTAGACACAGACTCGCACACTGTAACTCAGTCTCTACCTAGAGTTACCACATTCTATCTCACTCAGCAGAGCTTCAGGAAGCAGTGGTAATAGTAGAGCTTCAATGACTAATTGTTCTTTACTTTATAAAAAGTCACAGAATTAATAATTAATTAGCAAGTGGAGTGTTTAACATTTTAAAAATTACATTAGTAATATAATTAATAAAGTACTTATAATTGACCTTTCTTTTTTTTGTTGTTGTTTTTTTGGTTTTTTTTTTTCCAGACAGGGTTTCTCTGTGTAGCCCTGGCTGTCCTGGAACTCACTTTGTAGGCCAGGCTGGCCTCGAACTCAGAAATCCACCTGCCTCTGCCTCCCAAGTGCTGGGATTAAAGGCGTGCACCACCACTGCCCGGCATAATTGGCCTTTCAATAACTAAAACAAATTCTTCCAAACAAATATCTCAAACTCTAAGATTCTACCCAAATAGAGATGTAAATGACAATAGATTTATTTTTCTGTTCAGATAACTGGTTTGCCATAGGATACATATATAAATTGTAAAACAACATTAGTAATATTTGGAAAGTTTAATTTTCACTGATACACCCTATAGGCTCACACCCGATCCTTGTCTGTCTGTCTATCTGCCTGTCTTTTTCCCTTTCTTTTCAATGTGTATGACTATTTGGCCTGCATATATGTGTACGTGTACCACATGCACATCTGGTGCCTACCAAGGCCAGAAGGGCATAATGTTAAACATAACTATAAATAAAATATTGACACTAAGATGTATTTTATTACTTGATGAGGATTATTTTTATTTATTTATTTATTTATTTATTTATTTATTTATTTATTTATTTATTTATTTTGGTTTTTCGAGACAGGGTTTCTCTGTGTGGCCCTGGCTGTCCTGGAACTCACTTGTAGACCAGGCTGGCCTCGAACTCAGAAATCCACCTGTCTCTGCCTCCCAAGTGCTGGGATTAAAGGCGTGCACCACCACTGCCTGGCTTGATGAGGATTCTTAACAATAAAGTTTTATTATGAAATACCACTCTTCATATTTTTCACAAGTTTTTATGCCAGGACTATGTCTTCAATAAAAACATCTAACAAAATTTGCAGAATGAAAAACATAAAATAACTAGCAAATAAAATACTAAATTTTGCAAGCTCTCAAACTTAAAGCAAAAAAGCTCATATGTTTATTCAATTCAAGAAACATACCTAATATCTACAGTATTGTACCTTGTTTAAAATACTAAGATTAGGTCTTCTCTTCTTGCTTTACAAGTTTTTTAGTTTTATGTGTGTGGGTGCTTTATCTGCACATAACATCTGTGTACCACTGTGGAGGCCAGAAGAGGACATTTGATTCTCTGGGACAGGAATAACAGTTGTGAGCTGCCACATGGGCATTGAGAATTGAATCTAGCTAATGCTCAAAACTGCTAAGTCCCTAAGAGACTAGTTTTAAAAAAGAACAATCTCTGTCCTAATGGACCTTACACTCTTGGAGGCAGTGTAAAGAAATCTCTTTTATAGTACTTACCACATCTTCTTATAAGTGTTTTAAAACCCAAATGATATTTTAGATTAAAAAAATAGAGCCAAGCATGAGAGTACATTATTTATAATCCCAGCACTCAAGAGGCAGGGGCAGAAAGGTGTCACAAATCTGAGGTCAATCTGATCTACATAGTGAGTTCTAGGCTACTTAGTGAGATTCTAAGAAATAAGGTTGGAAATATGCCAACAAGTATTATAAGATAAATATATAGTCATATTTATATATTTTATCTTGCAAAACAGAATCAACAAATTTTTCAATAATATTAAAATAAGATTAAAAATTTTAGTTAACCATGAAATAAACCTACCATAAAATTATGATGAACTAAATACTTTAGCTCACTTAAGCAAGGTTTTTAAAATTATTTTTTAATCTATCCAATAAACTGTAGGGCAGAAACTTAAGTATTTTTTGGCCGGCGGTGGTGGCGCATGCCTTTAATCCCAGCACTTGGGAGGCAGAGGCAGGCGGATTTCTGAGTTCGAGGCCAGCCTGGTCTACAGAGTGAGTTCCAGGACAGCCAGAGCTACACAGAGAAACCCTGTCTCGGGGGGGAAAAAAAAAAAGTATTTTTTAAAAAGTAGGTGTAGATGAAGGCTTACCATGAATCTGTGAGAGAGATGCAAGGGTGTAGAACTTGACTGGAACGGCTTTTGTCGTGGTGTTGGCATGGGCCCATCATAAAATGGCCTTTGGGATTTTACAAGGGGGAGATTGTGAAAACTGCTTGCCTGATCACCGTCCCCTTCCTCTTTGTGAAGATCAGTTTTTAGCATTGTAACATCTACAATACAAAGAATTATAAGACAATGGTAAAATTAACAACCTAGGAAAAGAAAAGCATTATGGAGTGTTACAGCGATCTTCCTCTGTGGACTTAGCAATTGGCACACTCTTCCACCGTGCCCGCCATGCCCAGGGAATGTAGTGATGGAGAAGCCCTGAGAGGCGGGACAGATGGTGCCTTACGCTAATGTAGGCACGGTACCGGGCTTTATTAGTAGTCACTGCAGTGTCAGTTACCACCCACTTACAGGGAAACACTCGTTTTATCAATCTTGATTTTTATAAAGTTCTGAGTGGACCAGTGAGGAGACTCAGCAATTAAGGCTGCCTCCTTTGCCAACCTGAGTTTGATCCTCCGAATCCATGTAAAGCTGGAGAGAGAAAACTAATTCCATGTATGCTGTTACATGCACACACACAAATCACAATTTCCTTAAAGATGTGGGCTGTGGAGATAGCCTGGATGGTGAAAGTGTTGTGTACCTGTGGGTCCCTGAGACTGAACTCAGGTTGTCAGATTTAATGGCAGACACTTTTACCTGACAAACCATCTTACTGGCCCAGTTTTTTCCCCCTTTAAATTTAGTTTTGTGTGTCTTGGAGTGCAGATGTGCACACTGTATGGCACATGTGAGGGGGTCAGAGGATAACCTTAGGAAGCGAGTTCTCTCTTGCTACCTTGTGGGATCTGAGAATCAAATCCAGGCTATGAGGCCGGGCATAAGCACCTCTGTTCTAGCCCGCTCTCTAACTTTTCCATTGTCAATTCAATTGAGCTAGTCTCTATTACTTCCCTGTGTTTGTGATATAGCTTCTTTTATAGTTTGTTAAAGAGGCTTAGATTGTTGATTTGAAATTTTTTTTAACATAGGGTTTAGAATGTAGCTCTAGACACTAATTAAGTCATCTATGAGTTTTTAATGACATCTGAAAAACTAATCAGCAAGGAGACTCTCACATGCACAAAGTCAAAGTCATACCAACTGAGTTATCATCATCTCCCAAGACACGATCTGCAGCCAGCATGAGGTCATCATTATCATCATCGTCGCTTATAATTCCTTTTGAAAAAGAAGGGATCTCAACCGCATTGTCATTTAAAAAGTCACCAGCACTACTTGTATCATCTCCATCAAAAAGATCATTGTAATCCTTTTCCACTCTACTAGATACCTTGAAAAATTAAATTACGATGTATTAGTAAATCATTTAGAAAAACACAATTAGGCAAAAGGCAGATCTTTTTTTTTCTTTTGCTGTTAATGTAGTGCTGGAGATAAACCTAGTACCTTGCACATAAACGTACAGCCTTGATCCCCAAAGACAAACATATTGCATTTTTGGATTTTGAAACACTGTCTCATATATTCCTTATTGGCCTCAAACTCACTCTGTTGCTGAGGCCAACCTGAAACTTCTGATCCTACTGTCTACCTACCAAGTGCTGGGGTTATAGTCAGCCACCAGCCCATCCAGATCCCTAAAGACATGTATAAACTCTGGCAAGTAAGCGCATACCTATGACTTAAGAATGATTAGCAAGTATATTTATTTTAAATGCCTTGTACTCTGGGGACAGGTCAGGGTCTGTCTACTTTTTTGATTAAAAAAAAAAAATATATATATATATATATATATATTTTATTATATATATATTATATATATATTAACTCTTCACCTCCTTTTCAGATGTTGGCTAAAGACTAGGAGAACTTTCCCTGACACTCTGGGCTTTCTCAGTTTCTCTGGAAGCACCCCTCCACCTGCACCCCACACCTTTTTTACAGCGCTTGCTGACCTCCATGCCTAATTTAAAGACACAATTCTTTTTTTCCTCTCATCAACTAATGGGAATTTCAGCTTACCTTATGTTGTTTCCCCTTTAAACACTAATAAAATAGTTCTCAAGCTTCCTTCTAAGTCCATTTTAAATTCTTTTATTAAGACTAAGAGCCCACAAAAGAGAACCCCAATTTCCTCGATACCATGTAGTGACCATGAAGGGACACTAAAGACACCCTTATACTGCCAGTACCTTATTGCTTGACACCTTTCCACTGAGGTCACAAACATTTTCCAGGATTCCAAGGTTTCCTTCCACATCAGTGTAACATATCCGACTACAAGTAGGATGCCAGGCCAGGCCACAAATTGCATAACCTTTCTCGTGTTTTACCCTAAAAATTAAAAAGTGGCACTTTTAAAGATATGGACTAGAGAATGTGACTCAGTAACAAATAGCACTTGTCTAGCATGTATTCAACACCATCCATACACAAAAGCTGCGTACTTCTTTACTTTCTAGGGAAATTTCAACTGAAAAGATTACATGATATCGGGGAGGTGGTTCAGTGTGTAAGGATGCTTGTCACCAAGTCTGAGCTCGATCTCCAGAACCCTCACAACAGGAGGAAAGAACTTACTCATGCAATGTCCTGTGATTGCCACAGTACATTATGGCATGCATGCCTCCACAGTGTATACATAAATACAAACAGTAAACAAGCGACTATTGTAAAAGTTAATGGCTTTCATAATCTAGAAACTATTTCCATTTTGCATAACAGTCAGAACGTACAAATGTTTCCTAATTAAACAATAACAAGAAATTGTACCTTTCCATGCAGTCTTTGGTTTCCACATTCCAAACTACAATTAAGCCATTAATAGCACCTGCAGCCAAATACTGCCCACAGGGAGACCAGGTTACTATATTGAGTGTCTACAAAGAAACAGTTAAAAATAATGTACATTTTGTTAGCCAAGAGAAAATTAGTACCTGCCTAATTTAAAAAATGAAATATAAAACAATGTTATCATCGTGTAAAGAAAAACAAACAAGCAAGCAAACAAACTACAAGGAATCCTAACATTCACCATCAAATGAAGGCAGCCAGAAAGTGAGGTTAACCTTAGCACGTTACTGTTCATACCCTGAGCCTTCAAATGAAAAAACATACGTGAGTATAGAGTGAACAAATATAGATAAGTAATTTTTTGACCTAAAATTTGAGAGAAATGGGGAAATGAGAGCTAGAGACAAAATAAGAAAAAATAACAAGGTGCTGGAAAGGTGGCTCAGTGATTAGAAGCACTGGCTGCTTTTGTTGAGAACCTGGGTTCAATTCCTAGCACCCACATGGCAGCTCACAATCACTCAGAACTCCAGTTCCAGTAGATCCAGAGCCCTCCTCAAGCACCAGGCACATACATAGTCCAATTACACACACACACACCCTCATACACTTAGAAAAGACTAAATCTAGCCAGGCACGGTGGTACACATCTTTAATCCCAGTGAGGCTAAGGCAGGTGAATCTCCATGAATTCAAGGCCAGCCTGGTCTACCTAGGGAGCTCCAGACCAGTTAGGGCTATGTGGTAAGACCCTGTCTGAAAAACAAACAAACAAACAAAGAAATAGATCTCTAAAAAATAAAATAGAAATTAATCTTTTTTTTTTTATTAAAGTTCTGAAGATTAGATCACAAGTCTTACAGAAACAATAAAATTCAAGAATAATTCACTCTAATATCAAGCTAAGGGTAATTGTTTGTTTGTTTTTCAAGACAAGGTTTTTCTGTGTAGCCCTGGATGTCCTGGAACTCTGTAGACCAGGCTGGCCTCCAACTCAGAGATCCA
This sequence comes from Uromys caudimaculatus, assembly GCA_028551405.1. Lineage (NCBI taxonomy): Eukaryota > Metazoa > Chordata > Mammalia > Rodentia > Muridae > Uromys > Uromys caudimaculatus. The sequence continues at coordinate 67,761,528 of CM052708.1, read as the reverse complement.
TCTGCCTCTGTCTCTGAGTGCTGGGATTAAAGGCGTGCACTTCCACTGCTTGGCACTAAGAGTAATTTTACTTCCTATAAACTTATTTCTTTTATTTACTAATTTTTATGTGGATAGGTGTTTTGCCTGCATGTATGCCTGTATACCATCTGCATGTATTGCTGTGGAAGCCAAAAGAGAACATCAGATTCTATGAAACTGGGGTTACAGATGGTTGTTAGCATATTGGTGCTGGGGAATCAAAGCTGGGTCCTCTGGAAGAGTAACCAGTACTCTTAACTACTGAGTCATGTCTCCAGCCCACACATTTCATATCTGACAACAGTTTTTAGTCAAGTTTTTGTTACATCTTCTCTATAGTTACTACTGTAAGTGTCACTTACAAAACCTACCTGGGAGATGGAGCTATCTGAAAGATCAAACGGATTACTCCAAGTTTCTCTTCTGTACAGCTTGATAGATTTTTCCACAGGAACTGCTAGTAACTATTAGGAAAGACAAAGTTACCTAAATTCAACTTGCAGAGAAAAATTAATTTAGCTAAATTTACAAGATATAAGAGCACATTAACATTTCAATTGCTACTTACAAAACTCAAAAAAAAAAAACTTGATGAAATTTTGATTAAGAAAAAAATGAGTGATCATCACTATTACTTTCAATGAAAAAAAAGCTGTAGTATAGTAGCTACTGCATATAATAAATATTGTGTATGCATATGTGAGAAAGCAAGCATGCTTCAGTCATACAGGGAGGTCAGAGGACAGCTTGTGGGAGTCTGTTCTTTCCTTCTACTTTGTTGGCTTCTGTGACTCAGACTTGGGTTTGAGCCACAGATATTCAAGCATATAAAAATTAATTAAAAATCTAATAATTTTAAAGTAGCACATAAGGTATTATATAACAACTTAGAATTTTTGAAAAAATACAGAATGCTTCATGAATTTACATGTTATCCTTGCACAGGGACCAAGCTAATTCTCTGTATCATTGTAATTTAGTAAATATGCTACCAAAGCAAATACCCTGGCTGTCCTGAACCTCTCTCTGCAGACCCAGGCTGGCCTTGAACTCAGATCTGCCTGGCTTCTGCCTCCAGAGTGTTGGGATTAAAGGCGTGCGCCACCACTGCTAGGCAAATCTATACTCACTTAGCTTATGAAAGTACATGGCCAGCTTGATCATGAGCCCCTTCTTAAAATAAAACATGCCCATTATACATGCCCATAATCCCAGGATTTAAAAAGAGGCAGGAGAATTCTGACTTCAAAGCAGCCTGGGCTACATAGCTAGTCCTGTGACAAAGCGAAAATATTCACAAGATGCAAAAGGAAGGGTCTAGTCTGAAAGTCTCTCCAAATCAAAGCCAGTTCTACTCATAATAGCAAATATAAGCAGACTATAAAAGTACAAATTCAAGCAGGGTGTTTGTGAGCCTGTAATCTTAGCACTCAGAGGCAGAAGCAAGAGTTTAAGGTCTTCCCTAGCTACACAGAAAGCTTGATCATGAGCTCCTTCTCAAAATACAACAACAAAGAACGCATAAGTATACATGTATGTTCAAGTATTCATGTATAGAGAGACTTACTTTTTGGACTACCAAACATTTATTTAACCAGTTCCCTACACATGAACACCTGAGACATCTGCCATCTCATGGAATGGTATATTTTTTGTTATACATACACTGTAGTGCACATGTATAAATATACTTATAGAATATACCTAGAAGTGGCACTGAGTCATGTATTCTGAGTAAGACTTCCAAATCTCTGCAACACTGCATATAATCCTGTTTCAGAGTTGTTCCATTAAGCATTAATGGAAAGAAAAATATAAAAATAATTCTGTAAACATACAATTTGAAAAGATCCATCCTTTTGCTTTTATGAAAGTCCAAGAGAACATTCATACTGTCTTGGCAAGTGTTACTACCCCCGTAGAGACACCTTGCCAGCTTACATCTCAACTTTTTACAGATTCTTTTTAAAAGTTGTCTTCTCTACATCACGGCATGCATGCATATACCCAAACATCACACTCATACACATGATAAAAATTTTCAAAATTGAAATTTTTCTTGAAGCATTTCAGGATTATTTGACTTAGAGTTCTAAAATATATAATACAAATAAAATTACAATAAAAAACCAAACTTCTCACACTAATAATTAACAAGGACTAAAAGGACTAATTTAAGGCTGAAAACTAAGCGCCACTTACTTTCCCAGTCTTGGGCTGCCACGCGAGTCTGCAGATGGACTTTGCGTTCACCACATCATTGCTCTTTTGCAGTACTGGCCAACTAACAGCGCAAGTCTGATTTTAAGAAATGAAAATTCCTTCTTTTTATCAAAAACTTCTCTCAAAATAGATACAAAACTGAGATTTAACAGGTGGTTCTCCCACTTGTTATGTCTTAAGTAAAAGCAACTTAATACACTTTAACTATCACACCTAATTAGCCTATACTGTTTTTAAGTCTTTCAGGTACAAGAAGAGCACAAATCTTATACAAGAGTATTTTCTGCACACATTAAGCAAACATGACTTTCACAAAACAAAAAGAGCTTCAATAAATTAAAATACACATGTCTACAAAATAAATAAACCTTGAGAGGTCTGCCATAAAATGCTAAGGAATTTATCAACGCCAGAAGTAATTGAAGAGTGCAGGGAAGGCATAGTGGCTCCTTAGGCTATTCCTTATCAGCCGCAGTATCTCTATGAATGACAGACCCACTGGTCATCTCAGAGAGACCTGCGGTTCCCTCTGCCCAGCTGGAGAGCATTTTTTTTCATTTTATCTTAAAAACCTGTACCAAGCTAGGTTCAAGGAAACGTAAGTTCTATGTGACTCGGCAAATCAAATGTGGTTTCTGTCTTATTTATTTCTCTATTAGCAACATCTAATACAAGCCCAAAACAGGGTAGTTATATTCTAAATATAATGACTAAATTGCCCCCTTTAATTTATCAAGCTTAAAAGTTAAATACTAGCCGGGCAGTGGTGGCGCACGCCTTTAATCCCAGCACTTGGGAGGCAGAGGCAGGTAGATTTCTGAGTTCGAGGCCAGCCTGGTCTACAGAGTGAGTTCCAGGACAGCCAGGGCTCCACAGAGAAACCCTGTCTCGAAAAACCAAAAAAAAAAAAAAAAAAAAGTTAAATACTATGTATAGTTCCTCCTGTGAGTTAGTATAAAAACAATTACTGTTCAACAAGTTTATGTTTATGTCAGACTATTTTGGAATAATGAAAGTAATGCTAAGTGTTATTCCAAGAAACAGATTAAAAAGACAAATAACTAATTTGGATTAAAAATATATAATGCTCAAAAATCCTAGAAATGGACAAAATGTGTTAAATTCAAATTTATTTATTTACCTGATCAGATATATTCCACACTCTGACAGTTCCATCACAACTAGCTGATGCCTGCAGAAATAAAAAATTACTTCTCTATAGTTATATCTGTTATGTGTGTATAATTGTATATAATTATTATAACTGTAATACCACATAGAAATTGGTTCAACTGATTTAAAAAGTCTCTTACCAATAGGGTAAATTTTTCTTCCAATTCTCCCAAAGCTTTAAACACATCCAACAAAACAAAAAAAGGAATGAAAGAATTACCAGGAAGATATCCTTAGGATCAAAAGACAGACTTAAAACAGGGGCGTCGTGTCCTCGAAAGGTCTGCTGCTGGCTGTTATCTGTCACATCCACAACTTTAACCAGAAAGTCACTATAAACAGGTAAGAGGAATCACATGAATAAACGCCAGTACAAAAACCGCTTCTAAAGCCTGGTTTAAATGTTTCAAAACCAAAACTGAATGCTGTAACTCTTTTTAAACCTACTTGCAAACTGTCATCCAAATTAAATAACTTGCTATTTCATTGTATTCAATAAAAATTCTGAAAATATAAGTCAAAACTTATCTTGATAAAACATAAGCACTGCCTACATGGCTTCTCTGGATACGTCTAAGCTTCTATTGCTAATCTATTTAACAGTTACAACCGTTTTAGAAAGTTCCTATCTATCACTCCACCTCAGCATTCAATGAGTTCAGTTTTTTTTCTTTAAGGAGGATTAAGAGATTCTGCAGAAGCTGGGGATGGTGGTGCACATCTTTAAACCCAGCATTCAGGAGGCAGAAGCCAACCTGGTCTACAGATTGAGTCCCAGGTCAGCTAGGCTACACAGAGAAACCCTATCTGAAAAAACAAATGAGAGAGAGAGAGAGAGAGAGAGAGAGAGAGAGATTGATTCTGCAGAAATCCTGATTTTTGGTTCTACCTAAAATAAATTTGTAACAAGTTATCACCTTTCTCTGATCTTTTTCAGCACAAATTTGTGTGTGTGTGTATATATATGTATATGTATATATACACACATATATACATATACACACACATATATATTTGTTATATATATGTATATATGTGTATATATATAAGTATATTATATATATTTTCAGCATAAAATATTTTTTTTTCACAAGTTTGTCCTCAAAAAAGCTTAATAAAGGCTTGGCAACGACACTAAAGGTGGAATGCTCTAAGTTCTAAAACTCTCACTCTTCTAACACTGTGTGTGTGGAGCTGAGCTCACCTTGACCCAGCAGCAATTTTAGTGCCGTCCCCATTGAAGACCACATGGTTTGCATTGGTAGTGAAGCGTGTTAATATGCCATCAGGAACTCCTTCAGGGAATGTATAGACTTGGACAGTATTGTTAGAAACTGCAGTGACCAATTTTCCATTCTTAAAGAAAAAATAAAGGTTAGACATATTGGCATAACAAATCCAAATAAGTTAATAGTATCTCTATAATGAAAAATCCTGTAAAAATCAAAGCCTTATAAATATAATTCATATAGAGAACTTTTCAGTATGCAATTTTCCTAAACACTAGTGAGAAAAATTTCCTAGCTTTAGAAAACTTAATTCCACCTCCACAAGCCAATCTTAAGCCTGTAATTTTTCTTTTACTTCTGGTAAGAAAAATAGCTATATTTTCAAGGATGCTACGTATTATAAACATGAAGAGACTAGAGGCTATCAAAGAAAGAAAACAGTTTCTGTGCAGAAGACATCAAAAGACAGAGCCACTACAGCACAGCCCTGTTACCACAATACAATCATGCCTTTTGGAACAGGGTAAAGACTAACAGCAGAATTCACTGCTGAGATGGAGTGACATGGAGACAAAATTGACGTGGATTGTGACAACCGGAAGGCGGACAAGAAACAGATGATACCTCAGAGACCAGAAAGAGCCAACTTTATTGCCACCTTAAATCTCACGACTTTTTGTCTCCTGGATTGTGAAGCAATAGTGTTGTAGTGTTTCAAGTTTGTGGTAATTTGTTGCAAACTAACATATAAGACCTCATTTACTCTTCCTTCCTTTTAGACTTTCATTACAAAGACAATGTACAATTATTATTGGAGGAGAAAAAACAACAATATAAAAGTATCCTGAGCAAAGAGGGAGTTTTCTACTCTTATGAAGTAATCTCTACTAACATTCAGAGGTTTTATCATCTTAACTTTTTCCTAGACCCATGAAAATACATTGTATTTTTAAAACTTTTAACAATATCACAGTATATAAATATTTCTTTTTGATTTTTTTCATTATAAATGTCTGATGTGGATATGTGAAAGCTAGTCTGTTTTAGTAGTTGCATATCTAATTTGTGGCTCTACCAAAATTATAAAACAAATTCTCTGAGAATTCCCTCAAGGGCTTCCAACTTTTGTTATTATAAATAGCGATACTGGCCGAGTTTCAGTTGGTAGAGTGCTCTCCTGGCACGCAAGAAGCCCTGGATTTGATATCCTCAGGATCACATAAATCCAGCATGGTGGTGCATGCCTATAATCCTATCACTTAATTAGTAGAAGCAGGCGGGCAGTGGTGGCTCACACCTTTAATCCCAGTGCTGGGGAGGCAGAGGCAGGTGGATTTCTGAGTTCGAGGCCAGCCTGGCCTACAGAATGAGTTCCAGGACAGCCAGGGCTACACAGAGAAACTGTCTGGAAAAACAAAAAAAAAAAAAAAAAAAAAAAAAAAAAAATAGAATTAGGAGGACCATGAGCTCAAGGTCACTCTTGGCTACACAGAGAATCTGAGGCCAGCCTGGGCTGTAGAAGATCCTATCTCAAGAATGAAAGAAACAAACAACAACAGCAAAAAACCTGAGGGCAGGGAGGAAGATATAGATCTATTGCAAACTTCTGTAAGAAACAGTCTCACTTTCAGGCTCGGCAGGTAAGAGTGCTTACTGCTCTTCCTGAGGACCTGAATTGGGTTCCAGGCACCTAAGGTGGCTCACAGCTGCCTGTAACTCTAGCCCCAAGGGATCTGATGCCCTCTTCTGGATTTGATGTGCAACTGCAAACACACACAGAATTAAAACTAAAAAAAATAAATTAAAAGGCACACACAACCTTAAAAAAAAAAAAAAAAAAAAAAAGAAAGAAAAGAAAAACCAAGTGCTCCCCCAAAGATATACAAACCTAGGGAAATGCAGCAAGAGAAATTTATAATTTTATATAATTTTTCCACCCAAGCATAAAAGTCACATGCCATTATTTCTTCACATCAACTGAAATAAGTACCTTCAAAGCACATGAAAATGCCTTTTCTCCAACATTAACAGACTTAGGATCATCGTCATCCAAATCTTCCCACATCCTCACATCACCATCACTTCCACAAGTCACAATATAACTGCGAAGGACATACACATATTAAAATGTCACCCAGCTTCAGGAACTCTTTAGGAAATACTATCTTTATATAATTTCAAACAAAAATTATGACATTAGTGAATATTTTTTTCATAAAAACATCAATAACCGACTCTTAACTTCCCATTCTATAAAATGAAGATGAGTTTAATGTTCTCTAGAGTTCTTCTTTGGCATAAAATTATTTCTTGGTAATAATGTAAGAGAAGGATGAGTACATAATTTCTGCAATGGCAAGGACTATGTCTGCCTCAATCACCATCATATCCCCCATACCAGCTTGTGACACTATAACAAATGTTTGATTATATGAGCTCAAGTACTCCAAAATAATTATTAAAATAGCTACATGTATTGGTTATTGCTTGTTTTTCAAACTTCTCATCTCCGAAGTGCTTTTGTTCATTCTGTTTGTGTCCTATCTGGACACACATAAAACTACAAATTGAATAAAAACAGCATAGGGCAAATGGCAAAAAATTAAATTAAAATAAAGAAAGAAAAGGAAGGAGAGAGGGAAGGAAGGAAAAAGTATGAATAAAATAAATGTTTAGAAGAAAAAATGATTAATTCCCAAATGGGAAAAGCAGACAGAGGTCATAGGAAAGAAAGTGTTTAGCCAGGAACAGTAGTGCGTGCAAGGCAGAGGCAGCCTCAGCTACATATCAAGTTTGAGACCAGCCTGTGCTTTATGAGAACCTGACTAGGACACCAGCTTCTAGGCAAGATATGTCCACCTGGGTGGGCACGTGTGTCATGGCAGTTATGAGGGTAACCAAGTGCTATTTGGATTTAAGGTCTATTCCACAAAGGGGAACCCATTCTTGGTTAGTAAACCCTTTCAAAAGGCCATATAGCAGGGAAGGTCACAGACCCTAAGGGGTACTTAGTACTACTGCTTAGCTAAATTGCATAACCTCAAACTGCCTTCTAAATATTTGTGTATATTACACATGCTACCTTCAGCTTTTATAAGAGAAGCCTCTATTTCTAGTACATGGTGGAAAATAGAGAGCCTCAAGACTGCACAAGGTGCTGACAATAAGTGACTTCTCAGTATCGAGCCCTAAACTAGACATTTATATTATGCCCGCTAATACTCAGGGAACACTGTCAAAGAGGAAGCTGCAAAACTCCATCTTCTGGGCAAGACAGTCATTGCAAATTACAGCAACTGCTGATGCTTAACTGGCTCATAAGTGAACATGACACCGAATGAAAATGTGAGTGGCGGGAAGGCACTCCTCTGGGTAAAGGATTTTAACTTTCCTGAGATCCTAGACATAGCACGACAGTTCAAAGCAAACAAGCCTCAGGACAGAGGCGTTCCTGTTTATTCCTCCCTCTGTCCCGGCGCATTCGTCGTCTTCGGCTGCCTGTACGTGCCGCGAATGACGGCTAACATTCACGCCTGAACCGTCCTTTGTTTCCAAAGACGCTTACCTTCCAGAATCATCAAAGCAGACGTCGGTGTGTCCTTCCGTATGTCCGTACCTCATGGGCTTCTGTGTGGCCGGCATCTTTCCCTACCTGAGCCGTTTTGTAAAAACTAGTATTTTCAGGAGGGAGGTCGTCCTCTGCGCGCCTAGCAGTCCTGTTTCCCTCACCCGAGGAGCGACAGCTCGTTGCGGCAGAGGGTATGTCATACACGCCGGGGAGGTGACAAGCTTCTCCTCTGAAGGCTCTGGCAGCGCGAACAAGGTGCAGCAGGGTACACCAGCGTCTGGTCAGAGGGAAGGGCAGTCTTCACAGAGCCGCTTCCCGCGCTCCGGCGCGCTCGCCCTATGCGCATGCGCGGCCCGCCGCCGCCCAGCGCAGGTCCCGACCGAGGTCGCCGGGTGGTGGCGTCAGAGGCGCGCCGCCTCGAAGCCAAGAGCCGGTGGCTGGGGCTGTTCTGAAAGAAAAGGTGGAAGCTGAACCCGGAAGTGGCGGCGGTCCCTGGAGAGCAGGCGGAGACAGCGACAAGTCTGACACTGGGCTGACCGTGGAACAGGGGCGGGGGCTGACAGACAGGCCTCTGCCTTGCGAGAACCACACGAGGAGCGGGAGTGGCCGGGCCTCCCTTCTGCGCTTGAGCGAGCGCTGGGTGATGGCGATGGTGATGGCGGCAGTCGCTCGGACAGCTCCGGTTGAGCTGCGCTCGAAGAGGTGAGAGGGGGAAGGGTAGCGGTGAGGGCTGGGGTTTTACGCCTACCCTTTCAGGATCTCCTCCCAGGCAACTCTATTCGGCTTCTTGAACCGATCGAGATCCTCGGGACAGGGTTAGAGACAGACCTTGTCAAGCCTTTATTCTTCACACCCTTCGTGCCCTCACTTTGTCATTTCTGTAATAATAAAGGATGGATTGTTTCTTTCTTGCGACTCTTGCTAAATAATGCTTAAGAGAGTTAACTCGGATTTCCTATTTAGTTCCGACCCAAAGTTTACCAAACTGATTTTAGATCTAAAAGAAGAACGCTAATTTATATTGTTAAAGGTTAATGTTCATCATTGCAGTCCATAACACATCCTGTGCTAAGTCAGGTCTCGACCCGTTAAGTGTATGCTTTTCTTGTTTCTTCACGTTCTCCATATTAGTAAATTGGTCTCTGTTGAAAATTATGATTTTCGGTAATAATTATCTTAGGGAATTTCACGGAGTTTTGGTCAGACTTACTTTTATCACCGGAGAAATCTACCTCTGTTCTTCAATCTAGATTCCTTCAAAAAAAAGTTGCAAGCGTAGTTATTACTCAAACCGTAGTATTCTTGCTATGGTGGCATTTTGTAAGGCATTTCTAAGAACTAGGGTTCCAAATAGACACTCAGATTTGTATATGAATAAAAAGGAAGAGTAGTTGGCTCAAGTAGAACCTGAGATTCTTTTTAAAATACCATATTGTTAATTTCCCACAAGACTAAAGATACCTGAAGCTATGGCTTCTGAGTAACTTAGTTTTATTTTTAAATTATTCAGTTTTTAGATGGACCAATTTCTAATGCTTTTGCCCAGGTAACTGGACAAAAAAATTATTAGGTACAGTGTGAGGTTCAAGTTGAGCTGATACTCATTTATATATTGAATATATCATAATGGGATTTCAAAGTCATGCTTTTCAGAGCTCAACATTCAGAAACTTGCAAACAGGAACAAGAGTTAAAGCTGTAACTACTTGAGACATAGTGTCTGTAATACCATTTGGTTTTAGAACTATGGATGGTGTCAGCACACCTGCCTATTCCTTCTGCCCTAGCAACCAAGCCAGTATTCACAGGTTAAGAGAATAGTTCCAAAAAAAAAAAAAAAAAAAAAAAGGTTAATAGTTCCTTTGCTGATTTCACAGATTTGAATGATGATTAAACAGCTCTAGTTTTAAATTTTAACTCTAACCTGTTGTATGACCATGAGTGTGAGTATGTGTCTTTACTTTCCTGAATGTCAGATTTCTCACCTCAAAAATAGAGGTGATACTTGGTTCCACCAAAGTATTTAAGTACATAGAACATACTCATAGATATCTAAAACTATTAAGGCCTCATGTTATTAGTTGGGTACTTTAGGTATTAGTGGTTTTGTTTAAAATGGGGTTAGCCTGTAAAACCTTCAAATGCTAAATGCATCCAAAACTGTGACTGTTGCCTTCAGCAAGTTTCTGAGCATGTTGAGAGTGATAGATTTTAAGCACTATGTACAGGATGATAAAGTAATGGAATTTATATAACTAAAGTACTGCATTACAAAATTGTCAGGTTATAGATGATAACATTTAAAAAGTAAATCAGTGTGCCTGTAATTCTCATTGGTGCCAAAATTTCCCAAATGAATTATTTATTACCAGTGCATATCTCATTGGTGTGGGTATCTGATGAACTAACTAAAAACAATGCCGAGATCAGAGATTCAACTTCACCGAAGTTTAGTTTGCGCTGCTGTGACCATTTTAAGGTTCACAAATATTGCTGGTCTCAAGAACAATAGGTTGAGAAAACATAGATATATTAGCATTCTACCAAAGATAATAATATATATAATGTTATATGATCCTACACAGTTATCTAAGAGACTGTAACAGTTTTGCCTGCAGAAGAGGGTTTTTTTTTAAGATTTTATTTTTAATTATAAAAATGGGGGGGGGGGGTGTTAGGAGTATTTGTGAATGCAGTGCCTACAGAGGCCAGAAGAGGGCATCAAAGCCCCTAGAGAGTTAAAGGCAATTGTGAGATGCAAGATGTGGATTCTGGGGGCTGAATTTGGGTCCTTTGCAAGCACAGCAAGTATTTGTAACTACTGAACCATCTCTCCAGTCCTGCCCCTAAAATGTCTTTTTAATAGAATATGTAGGGGGTTGGAGAGATGGCTTAGAGGTTAAGAGCACTGACTGATCTTCCAGAGGTCCTGAGTTCAATTCCCAGCAACCACATGGTGGTTCACAACCATCTGTAATGGGATCTGATGCCCTCTTCTGGATTTTATCTGAAGACAGCTATGGTGATTCATAGAAAATAAATAAATAAATCTTTAAAAAATAGAATATGAACTTGGTATAAAAATTGTTATTACTATGGAAGATGAGGCTGGAAAAGATGGTAACAATAGCTAAGGAGAATCAAGTATTGAAAAAAATAACATTCTTTATCTCTCTCTGAATGTATTATGAATGAATGTGAATAGCCTATTTATTCTAGGAGTAAATAATACTTGTATAAACCCAATAAGGTATAAAGGAGATATAGTAAAAGTCCCTTTGCTCTTAGCCACCTAGTTCCTCTAGCTGAAAACAGCTGGTATTTGCTCCTTTTATTACATTGTCAGTACTAGTTGACTTTGAGCATAGCAAGATGGATATTATAAATTTTTAATATAATTTCTCACATTCATTTTGATCATATTCATCATCACGTCACTGTTCCCCCTAACTCTTCCCAGGTCTTCTACCCTGCTTAATAAGCTACCACTGTCCAATTCTGTGTTGCCAGTCTACTCAGGAGTACAGGGACACCTACTGGAACATGACTGCCTCATCCTTTAAGAAATCTGACTTGCCGGGCAGTGTGGTGCACGCCTTAAATCCCAGCACTTGGGAGGCAGAGGCAGATGGATTTCTGAGTTTGAGGCCAGCCTGGTCTACAGAGTGAGTTCCAGGACAGCCAGGGCTACACGGAGAAACCCTGTCTCGAAAAAAAAACACAAAAAAAAAAAAAAAAGAAAGAAAGAAAGAAACCTGACTCTTCCTCCCTAGAAGCCATCACCTGTCAGAAGTTTCTCAGAAGTACCTCTCCACTCAATTGTTAACTGGCTTGATCTTGTGCAGGCAGCCACAGCAGCTGAGTTCATGAATTTGATGTCCTCTCATGTCTGAAAGACAGTTTCACTCCATTTCTCCCCAACCTCTGGCTCTTTAGATCTCTCTTTTTACCTTCCACAGTGGCCCCTTAGTTTTGGGATGCATGTGATTTGACTGCCCCATCTGTGGCTGAACACTCCATTGACATTAGTCTTTATACTTTGATCAAAGGAGAATTTTTATGTTAACCACCATCCACTATACAAAGGAACTTCTCCACTGTAAAGTTCTGGGAGATGTACTAATCTATTGGTATAGAGGTAGGAACTGAGAAGGCAATTCTACACTGTGCCCATTTAGCAAAATAGTAGTCGTGGTTGACCCCTGGGGCCTTTTAGTGGTTTTACAGTTGCTTTGTTATAAGTCTCACTATGTGGCCCAGGCTGGCCAGAACTCACCTAGGTATACTAGGCTGGCCTTGGACTCGGAGCTCAGCCTTCCCATCCTTCCTAAGGGCTATAATCAAAAACATTCTCCATCACACCTGCCAATATTCAGGGTATTATAGGTGGAAAAACTAAAACACAGACATGCCAGAGTCACATACCTTCTGTGTCAGACTCCAGCTCTTTCCCTTGTCTAAAGCAGGCTGCTATACTACCTCTAAATAAAGCTCTCGCCATAAAAGTCAGAACTTAATAAAACAGATTATGGCAGGCATTGGTCTCAGACTTGTGTAGTCTAAGCTGACCTCAAACTGGATATTCTATTTCACACTCCTAAGTCCTGGAATTATAGGTTTGTGCTACTACACATAGCTTTTAAATTCAAACTTTAAAAAATTTAAATCTAGATTCACAGTTTACTAGTATTTGGGTGAAATGTGTTACCTACCTTAAATGTAATCATATATAATTATTACAAACTGTAAAAAGAATAATCTGTAGCTTTTTTATTTTTATTTAAAAAAAAAAAAAAAAAAAAAAAGCCTAGCTTAGTGGCCTGCACCTTTAATTCCAGCACTCAGGAGGCAGACACAGGTAGCTGTCTTTGAATTTGAGGCCAGCTTGGTTTACATAGTTCCGGTACAGTCAGGACTATCTGAAGAGACTCTGCCACCCCCCAAAAAAACCTTTTTTTTTTTTTTTTTTTCTTTCAGTATAGAATAGAGTTTATTCGGGGCATGGGGAGGGAGTTGAGAGGGTGGTAGGGACAAAGAAAGGCAGAGAGAAAGAGACAGAGAGACAGTAGAGAAGTAGAGGCTATGAGCAAGTGGAGAGAAATGGGGGAAGGGAATGGGGAAAGACAGGGAAGGAACGAGAGGACACTGGGAGCAGGAAGGCAAGAGCGAGAGAGCACAAAAAACCTCTTGACTAGTATGTTTGTTTAAATCTTGGTTAAGTTAGCTTAAGGGACTATAAATTGAGGAGCAGGCCAGAGAGATGGCTCAGAAGTTAAGAATACTGATTGCTCTTCTAGAGGACCTGGGTTCAATTCCCAGGACAAGATATGCAAGCTGTTGTGTTTTATAAAAAGATAGAGAAGCAGGAATATGTTTGAGGGAGGCACGGTATGATGTGGGGGAAGGGGGTGCCACAGCGGGCCCGTGCTGAGGCGTCCTCTTCCCCCTGAGGGACCAGCCACACAACGGTATAGAATAGAGTTTATCCAGGACATGGGGAAGGGACTTGGGGGCTGGGGGATAGTAGAGGCTGGCCATGAGCATGAGAAGGGGGCGAGAGCAGGAGCAAGAGAACAAGGGAGAGACAGTAAGAGAGAGACGAGGGGGCAAGCAGCCCCTTGTGTAGTGAGCCAGGCATACCCGGCTATTGCCAGGTAACTGTAGGGCGGAGCCTAGGCTAAATGCCAACACAAGCTAAACATCCATACACACAAAATGAAATCTATTTTTTAAAGAAACTATAAGAATTTTATTACTAAAAATTTATTTTTACTCAATATTTTAAGGAATCTAAAACTTTAAAGCTTTGGGGCTGGAGAGATGGCTAAGAGCACTTGCTATTCTTTTAGAAGACCAGGGTTCAAGTCCCAACACTCACATCTAATGGCTCACCATTCTAGAAGATGTGAAACCCTCTTCTGGTTTCTGTGAGTACCTGCACACATGTGGTACACATACCTGTACTCAGGCACAGACACATAAGTAAATCTTAAGACAAACAAACAAATCAAGCTTGTTTAAAGAAACACATTTAACTGAAGTGTAATGTGCTTTGTGCTTTCTGGTATTTTAGGAATACTGGAGCTTTTTCGACTTCAGATTTTGTTGTTGTTTGATGTTTTGTTGAATCAGCCTCCCCTGTGTGTAGTTCAGCTGACCTTGAACTGCTGACAGCCCTACATCCACCTCCCAAGTATTGCAGGCATATACAACCATGCCTATTATTTGTTCAGAGTTTCATGGTATATTTTTGTGCAGTTTCCAGCCTTAAATATATATAGTCATTGGTGCCTCTTCTTTTTTTTTTTTTTTTTTTAAATTTTTGCCACTCATTTGCCTCATTTTTAGAAAAGTCCTCAGTAATATTTATTTTTAGTAATCTTAATAGATGTTGTTTTTATACATTTAGTTATGACTGTGTAAAACTGTGTCCTGATTTTAGAAATGAGAAAGTCAGGTTAAATTAGAGTTACACTTTTTGGTGTTTTTGCAGTGTTGGGGATTGAACTAGGAGCCTCATGCATGCCAAATCTGTTCTCTGCTAGTGATCTGTACCCCCTTTCTTAAACTTATTTGAATACTCTATACTATCTTGTAATTAAAAATTACAAATTAGGAAAATACATCTATTCAATTTATTCTATAAAGTGTTTTAATAGCATACCTTAAATATTCTGTTTCCTAAGATTCTGTTGCTCTCCCTTTGAGGAGGCCAGGTTTTGTTGGTGGTTAGGGCTGGGGGCCAGGGTTGAGTGTTTCCAGATTCTTGGCCTCTTACTCAAGAATTTGAAATCAAAGCTCACACAGATTTGTAAGAGTAGCAAAGAGACCATTTAAACCAAGCAATAGAAAAGAGCCTGTTAGATAGAGAGCAGGGGTCTCATGAGCCAGGGCACTCAACAGCCCCAGTCACCGCTTAGGGCTTCCTTCTGTGGGCTCAGCAGAAAGAAGAATTTGTTATAAGGCTATTTTGGGCTGGTTTCCTGTTTTGATTGATAGATTAGTTCATAAATCATTTTTCTACTGTTGCTTCTTTCCATAATGCATCTGATTTTAATAAAATGCACACCCAAGTCACGAGAATAAATAGGAGAGTCTCTAAAAATTAACTTGACACAGTTTTGCTTTATTACACTTGTAGCTACAGTCAGTTTACACTGGATCAGAACCAGGGTATACTGCAAATACATCTGAATAGAAACTGTTCCTTGGTCCTTATGGGAAGAGAAACCTGCATCGGTGATCGCTGATTGGAAAAAGGTGTAGGTATAGGTTGACGCAGGTCGGGGTCCTATGTTGCTAGCAGGTTGCTAGGTGCATTGTTCAGGGAAGGGTATGCGCATAGTACCTGCAGAAAGGGCTATGCTGCTAAGCCCATTATCAGAAGATGGGTGTGTGTGTAAACTACTTATTCCCTGGGCTTACCTAGATCACGTATACTTCCAGCCATTAGTATTCTGGTTGACCTTTATTCTAGTGTAGCTGACTTAAGTTGATAAATGATTTTATCTTTAGTTCATAAGTTCATGGAATATACATTCATTTTAATGTTTTCCAAATTCTGTTCTATAAGAGGTATTTTTGGAAAATACAGGAATCTGTGCCTTAAGCAGACTTCTTTACTGAAGGGCCACTGAAAAGCTTTGTTAATGTGCATGGTAGTCTTTCAGATGACACTTCTCAAACTTGTTTAGCAAGGAGACTCCCACCCTTTTCCAGAATAAGTATTTGTGTCAAAATAGTAATTTTATATACTTATGGAATACAATGTAATATTGATGGACATATACATAATGATTCATTCAAAAGTTAACATAACTTTTGTAGTAAGAAAATTAAAGTTTATCTTAGTATATTTTAAAGTATACATTACTGTTAACAGTTGTCACCATGCAGTGTGATAAAGCACTGAAACTTCATCCTACACAGAATTTTAGAGCTTTTGTGGAATTTTTCCAAGCTCTGCTAAGAAAAGAGAGTGTAAGGAGTGGGGGAAAGGCAGAGAGAGGACTGGTATTAAACTAATGCTGTGTTTGCAGTTTTCCTCTTTGATTCTTTAGGTTTTTGTTTTTTGGTTTTTTTTTTAATTAACATCCAGTTGATCCTTGTGAGCCTTAGCTAACTCTTTAAAGGATATACTTTTAAGTACTTAGTAGAAAATAAATGTAAATTTAACATTTCTAGGAAAAAAAAAATTTACTAGGAAAAAAAATCCTAGAGAATGAAAAGATTTTTTTTCATGTACAACCTGTTTTTATTTTTATTTTTTTGATGTAATATTCCAAGGAATTCCTCTGTAGTCTGCTATTCAGCAAATTTCATTAGTGAAGCCCAAATGTTTATTCATCATTTAACTTAAATATCAAGCTATAATCTGAATGTTTTGGTGGAGTTTTTGGCAGGTGGTCGCAGGTAAACATGGAGTCACACATTTTTTGGAAAGGTCACAAAACTGAATTGCTATCACAATAATAATGTATTTATGAACTACTCTTTAGATCATTAAATTTATTTTATGTTAGTACTGGAAATTAGATTTCTAGTCTTAAGTGTATATCAGCATTGTGGGCATAAGTTATAGCTGAATGAATAATTTATATAGCACATATAAAACATTCTCTATTATTCTGAAATATAGAAAATACAAATTAGTTTTCCAGATGTGTATTTCATTTTCTGTAAAACTCTTGAGTTAAAATTATCTTCCTAGCCTTACTCAATAAAAATATTAGTTAAATCTTTTGTTAGTGAAATTAGCAGGTGGACCTGATTTTTCTCGTCACTGTCATGCCAGTTAAATGTGGAAACTTGCTTTCTTGAAGTGGCGCTTACGTAAACTTGCTTTTTAAACATTTGCCTCTTGCTCATTAAGAAATAATGGCTTTCTTTTTAAATGTCATTGTTGATTCCCCAGGGCTGTGTATAACATGGCTCCCTTCATAAAAAATTAATATTGAATCAGGATGCAAAGCAGCTTCTCCCAAATGATTCTTTTCTCCTCTTTAAAAAAAAGAAAAGGAGGAGGGGGAGTTTCTCTACAGCTGCTAACCATCTCCAGTTTGTTAGCAACTCTCCTAGTCCTGCTGGGATTTTTATTTTTTTTTAACTGCACAAAATTGGTGATAAAGTCTCCCAATCATTCTATATCTCTTCTTGCTCTATACAAAGTTTGGCTTAAATTCCAAGAATTTGCTTGGAATAGAGCACTTATCCAACATGCATGAAGCCTTGGGTTCTAACCAGCAGCCTTGTAAGAAGTAATGATTAGGACAATAGACAAAACTTTGAAAAAAACGAATGACTGACTATTTGGAGCCATGTTAGTCAGTGTTCAATTGCTGTGAAAAGACACCATGACTCTAGGAACTCTTCTAAAAGAAAGCTTTTAGTTGGGGCTGGCTTACAGTTTCAGAGGTTTAGCTCATTATCATCATGATAGGGAACGTGGCAGCATGCAGGCAGATGTGGTGCTGGAGAATAGCTGAGAGTTCCTACGTCTGGATCCATTGGCAGGAAGACAAAGTCCACTGGGGCCTGGCTTGGACTTTTGAACCCTCAAAGCCCACCCCCAGTGACACACTTCCTCCAACAAGACCACACCTCCTGTACTGGCTGGTTTTGTGTGTCAATCTGACACAGGCTGGAGTTATCACAGAGAAAGGAGCTTCAGTTGAGGAAATGCCTCCATGGGATCCAGCTGTAAGGCATTTTCTCAATTAGTGATCAAGGGAGGGAGAACTCATTGTGGGTGGGGCCATCCCTGGGCTGGGAGTCTTGGGTTCTATAAGAGAGCAAGCTGAGCAAGCCAGGGGAAGCAAGCAAGCCAGTGAGCAGCATTCCTCCATGGCCTCTGCATCAGCTCCTGCTTCTTGACCTGCTTGAGTTCCAGTCCTGACTTCCTTTGCTGATGAACAGCAACGTGGAAGTGTAAGCCGAATAAACCCTTTCCTCCCCAACTTGCCTCTTGGTCTGTCTTGTGCAGGAATAGAAACCCTGAGACACCTAATCATTTTCTTTTTTATGATGCCACTCTCTACTGACTTAGCATTCAATTATATGAGCTCACAGGGCGTTCGTATTCAAACCACCCCAGGAACCATGTTATTGAGAACAGTATGATTTAATTTTTATGTTCTTAAGAATTTCGAGCTAGGTGTGGTAATGCACAACTTTAATTCCAACACTTGGGAGGCAGAGGCAACAGATCTCTGTGAGTTCAGGACTAACCTGGTCTACATAGTGAGTTCCACACTAGTCAGAGCTATATAGTGAGAGTGTCTCAAATATAAATACTTTTAAATGAATTTGGGGTACTAAGGATGTGGCTCATTAAAAGAGCATGTGTGAAACCTGGGGTTGATCCCAAACACGCCAAGTCTAAGACTTGTGAAAGCTATTAGAAAAATCCCTTCCCATGTCTTTACATGAGAAGATACAAGAGGCTTTTTGTTATTGTTTCAACATGATACATTGTTTGTTTGCTTTGAGTGTTTGAGGTAGGGCCTTATATAGCCCTGGCTGACCTCAAACTTACTCTGTACCCAAAGATAACCTTCAACTCCTGATCCTCTTGTCTCTATCTCCGAAATACTGGGAGTACATTTGTGCCAGCATGTGCAGCTCCCATGATGACTTGTTTCTCTTTCTACACAGTGGAGGACATTCTGAATGTCTTTTGCAGCCTGGCCTGGACACCCTAACTATCTTTTTCTGATATGATCTTATTGCAGCAGAGGGCTTTTCTAGGAGCTGTTAAGAGGTTACCTATGGGGGGCTGGAGAGATGGCTCAGCGGTTAAGAGCACAGACTGCTCTTCCAGAGGTCATGAGTTCAATTCCCAGCAACCACATGGTGGCTCACAACCATCTGTAACAAATTCTGGTGTGTCTGAAGACAGATACAGTATACTCATAAACATAAAATAAATACAATCTTTTTTTTTTTTAAAAAAAAAAAAAAAAAGAGGTTACCTATGATATGTAGTAAACTATTAAAATTCTGTCTGCTTAGTAGCTTTGGAAAGCCACTTGTTAGCTCAGTAAAAAATGAAATTAAAACACTTTCGATAGCATAAAGATTCTTTTATTTCAAATACTACAATCCAAAATTCCATTCTCTCGTCATACAGACAGTTGCAGTACACAAAGTAAGACATGAAGCAGGCATTTTGGGACATGAAGACTCTTCTGCATTTTGGGACTCCTACTTTTCCCTCAAGGGTAGCATCAGGCCAATTTCCAGATGACAGTGAGCTATATAACCAATTTCTTATATTTTAATTTCTAGGAAACAAAAAAAATTTGTAAATGTTGTACATTGAAAACTGTAACAGTTGCATGCTACTCTGAACCATACATTGATACAGCAAAAATCACTTTATAAAATTAGGATTTCTAGTCTGACATGAAACCTTCCGTAATCTTGGCATTCTGGAGGCAGGAGGATTAAGAAGTGGATAGCACCTGGGCTACACAGGAAAAAAGGGTTGGGGGTGTGATTCAGTAGGAGAGGGCTTCCCCACCAAGAACAAAGCCTGAGTTCAACCCCCAGAACTCAGGGGTGGAGGGGGTGAGTGTTACTCCTCAGAGCTGTTGTCAAATCTAGCTCTGTCATTCTTTTGGTGACTTTCCCAAACATTGACCTGTTTCCCACCAAGACCTCTGACCCGCTTATGTGTCGTGTGTGTCTATTGGCCAGGTGCATTCCAGCAGTTCGGACCTGAGCTTACCCCTATCAAGAGACTTCCTTCTATCTGCTCCTCAGAACGCCTCCTCTCCTGGTTGCATGTCTTCTTGATTTAGACTCCACATTCCACTTTTAGAGAACATTCTATCCATTATAAAGTCAAATTGTTGATAAATCCGAAGTTTTATGCTGTTTGATGCTTTGCTAGTTTTCCTTTAAGAAACTCACTGCTGGCTTTGCAGTGTTGTTGAAAACCATTTATCAGTAGTCCTTTCCAATGCTTTCCTTCTCAGAATTACTTCAACATCTAGGCTCAGTCTCCCTTGGGACCAGAAGTGTTTTAAATTTTGTTTCTTTTCTCAGATTTTGGAATTTTTACACATACATAATGAGATATCTTGTGAATGAGCCCAAGTCTAAGAAATTCATTCATGTTTTACACATACCTTACATACAGAACACGATAGTAATTTCACACAGCATTTTTAATGTGCCCGTGTTTTCCCTGCAGCCAACCACGTGGTCAGGTGTGGCATCTTCCACTGGTGACAACATGCAACACTTTAAAAGTATTTGAAAATTTATATTAAGGATCCTCAAACCATCTTCATTATTCCCAGAATTCTAGGCTTTTAGAATGATGTACTATTTAGCAGGCTCCTTGACTGTGGAAACTCATGTCCCTCTGTTTTGAGGGGAAAAAATACTGTTGAATATAATGGCAGTTCTAAGTTGCTTGAAAAGTTAGGAAAAATTAGGATTTTATTTTAACATGTACTACTTTGAAAATGTATTAGTCTTTAACCACATTACTTGACTGTTGAGTTTTTTGTTTTTTTTAATATTTATTTATTTATTTATTTATTTATTTATTTATTTATTTATTTATTTATTATATGTAAGTACACTGTAACTGTCTTCAGACACGAAGAAGAGGGCATCAGATCTCATTATGGTTGGTTGTGAGCCACCATGTGGTTGCTGGGATTTGAACTCATGACCTTCGGAAGAGCAGTCGGCGCTCTTAACCGCTGAGCCATCTCTCCAGCCCCGACTGTTGAGTTTTTTAATGTTCTAAAATTAAGAAATGTAATCATAATTAGCATATCGAGTGACTGATTTTTCTCAGATACAAAATTCAGCTTTCACTTGCAAAATATTTGTAATTATAGGACTGTGACTCTCAATTCCTAGCTTAACTTTTGTTTCGCTTAAAAATAAAGTGGGGCTGCTGAGATGGCTCAGAAGTTAAGAAATTTACTGCTCTTGCACAGGACCAAGGTTTAGTTTCCAGCACACAACACCAGGAGGCTCACAACCGCCGATAGCTACAGCTTCAGGGGACCGGATAACCCTAACCTACTCAGGCACCTGCATGCACATGGTACACATAAATACACTGGCGCACAAAGAGAATTGAAAATGACTAAAAAATTTTAGAAATAGTTATGAAAATTCATTATAAATTCTAGGATGTGTAGCCAAGGAATGCCCTGTAGAAATTTACCTGATTTTTCAAGTGATCAAGAATATAAGAGTATTATGGGAGTAAAATATTTCTAAAAGCCAGGCAGTGGTGGCGCACGCCTTTAGTCCCAGCACTTGGGAGGCAGAGGCAGGTGGATTTCTGAGTTCGAGGCCAGCCTGGTCTACAGAGTGAGTTCCAGGACAGCCAGGGCTACACAGAGAAACCCTTCTCGAAAAACAAAACAAAACAAAATTTCTAAAAGCTATAATGATATAACCACTTATTGAAATTAATTGGCAGAACTCATTTAGGAATATTTACTTGGCATTCCTATTGCTCAGTGATAATTATTTCTAAAAACATTACAACTTAAAATTGTTCTTGTTTGAATGGGTAGAAATGGAAACAGGAGAAGAAACAATACAGGATATTAGTTCTCAACCACTGTCTCATAGATTTGTAACTATTTTTTCTTAATAAAGAATTCATTGACCTGTTGTGAAATAAGAAAAATAAAGTGAAAGTCAGATAAAATGACACATGCCTGCAATTCTAGCATAGAGTTGGAGTCAGGAGAAATGTTGCAAGTTTAAGGCAGCCTGGGCCACCTAGAGATTTCCAGGTTGGCCAAGGCTACATTGCAAGATGCTATTTCAGGAAACCAATAAGAGGAAAATAAGTGAAATAGAAATAGGCATAAGGTATACTGCAAAATTAGGAATTCTTTCTTTCTTTTTTTTTTTTGGTTTTTTTTGGTTTTTTTTTGAGACAGGGTTTCTCTGTGTAGCCCTGGCTGTCCTGGAACTCACTCTGTAGACCAGGCTGGCCTCGAACTCAGAAATCCACCTGCCTCTGCCTCCCAAGTGCTGGGACTAAAGGCGTGTGCCATCACTGCCCGGCTGAGGAATTATTTCTATCCAAGCTTGTATTATGGCTGAGAGAGGACACAAACTGAAAATTAGCTATGACAAAGAAATCCATTATCTTGCCTCCATGGTCCTAGACAAAAATTATCCCAGTATGGTCCAGCAGTACATTAAAATGGGAACAAGACACCTGAGGCTGTCTTGCAGCATGGCCAGTACTCTTTCATGTACCAATCTGGCTTTTCATCTTGTGTCCAAGTAAGGCTTAATGTACAATCTAGCATAGGTGAGCAGGTTGCTAATGACTTTCTTTTTTCTTTTTCTTAGATCTGTCCAGAAAGTGCCCAGAAGAAACTTCCTCTCAGAAAAGCTGAAAACACAGTATTTATAACACTGGAAATTGTAAAGAATTTGTTTAAAATGGCTGAGAACAATAGCAAAAATGTAGATGTACGGCCTAAAACAAGTCGGAGTAGAAGTGCTGACAGGAAGGATGGTTATGTGTGGAGTGGAAAGAAGTTATCTTGGTCCAAAAAGAGTGAGAGTTGTTCTGAATCTGAAGCCATAGGTACTGTTGAGAATGTCGAAATTCCTCTAAGGAGCCAAGAAAGGAAGTTTAGCTGTTCATCCATTGAGTTGGACTTAGATCATTCCTGTGGGCATAGATTTTTAGGCCGATCCCTTAAACAGAAACTGCAAGATGCCGTGGGGCAGTGTTTTCCAATAAAGAATTGTAGTGGTCGACACTCTCCAGGGCTTCCATCTAAAAGAAAGATTCATATCAGTGAACTCTTGTTAGATAAGTGTCCTTTCCCACCTCGATCAGATTTAGCCTTTAGGTGGCATTTTATTAAACGACACACTGTTCCTATAAGTCCCAATTCAGACGAGTGGGTAAGCACAGACCTAGCTGAGAGTAAATTGAGAGGTGCTCAGCTGAAACGAAGAAACCCAGAAGACGATGCACCCTGTTTCTCACATACCAGTGTCCAGCCTTGTGTCATAACTACCAACAGTGCTTCATGTACAGATGGCCACATAACTGGTTCTATGATGAACTTGGTCACAAACAACAGCATAGAAGAGAGTGACATGGAGTCAGAGGATGAAATTATAACACTGTGCACGAGCTCCAGCAAAAGGAACAAGCCCAGGTGTGAAATGGATGATGAAACCCTGCAGTTGGAGGCACCCCCTAAGTTCCACACCCAGATCGGTTACGTCCACTGCCTTGTTCCAGACCTCCTTCAGATCAGTAACAACCCGTGCTACTGGGGTGTCATGGATAAATATGCAGCCGAAGCTCTGCTAGAAGGAAAGCCAGAGGGCACCTTTTTACTTCGAGATTCAGCACAGGAAGATTATTTATTCTCTGTTAGTTTTAGACGCTATAGTCGTTCTCTTCACGCTAGAATTGAGCAGTGGAATCATAACTTTAGCTTTGATGCCCATGACCCTTGTGTCTTCCATTCTCCTGATATTACTGGGCTCCTAGAACATTATAAGGATCCAAGCGCCTGTATGTTCTTTGAGCCACTTTTATCTACTCCGTTAATCCGGACTTTCCCCTTTTCCTTGCAGCATATTTGCAGAACAGTTATTTGTAATTGTACAACTTATGATGGCATCAATGCCCTTCCAATTCCTTCTCCTATGAAATTGTATCTGAAGGAATACCATTATAAATCAAAAGTTAGGTTACTCAGGATTGATGTGCCAGAGCAGCAGTGATGTGGAAGATTAGAATGTCAGTTTGCATACATATTTTCACTTAATATTTTATTTTTCTTATGCCTCTTTGAATTTTTGTACAAAGGCATTTGGAATGCAAAATAAAACTGTGCCCTAAGTTTTAATTCCAGATCAATTTATTTTTTTTATGATACACTTGTTATATATTTTTAGGCAGGTGTTTTGTTTTTGTTTTTACTGTGTGAATTATATACTTTTCCCCTTAATTTACATATGGTCCAGGCATATTTGCAATTTCAAGGCATTGCATATACATTTGAATATTCTGTATTTTTTTAAATAGTCTTATGCTCTTTCCTACATGTGACATATTTTGCTAATCTATGCTATCAGTATTCTTGTATGACAGAATAGTTACTGAT
Source organism: Uromys caudimaculatus (assembly GCA_028551405.1). Classification (NCBI taxonomy): domain Eukaryota; kingdom Metazoa; phylum Chordata; class Mammalia; order Rodentia; family Muridae; genus Uromys; species Uromys caudimaculatus. The sequence continues at coordinate 67,737,181 of CM052708.1, read as the reverse complement.
CCTCTTTTCACTTTGAAGTTCTTCAGTAAAGAGGAGTGTTATAATCAATCCATTATAACGTAATTGACTTCTGTAATTTGCTAATAGGAATGTTAAACAACAAAATGATTTAAAATGAAACAATGTATTTTCATTTTAAATATTAACTAAAACAAGTTTGTTTGTTTGTGTGGTTGTTTGTTTGTTATTCTAGCCAATGAGAGAAGAGAGTGTTATGTCCTAGAGGTGTATCTGTTTTGCAGTTTGGCAGGGTGGTCAGCTAATCCAAATACAGCACCCTCAACCTGGAGGTGAGTGTAGCTTGTGTTCCTCTCTTAGGGGAAGCTTTACAAAGCAGAATAGCAGTATTAGAAGCTTGGAGTTGCTAAGGCAACTAGAGTTTTCTCTATTAATTTATGGACTGCTGTATCTACTTAGCTCTTTTTTAGGAACTCTGGTTCCCAAGGGGAAATACATAGTTTCTAAACAGCTCCTGTATCCACCAGTAACAGAAAACTGAAGAGTTTCTCATTATTTTAAGTTGAACTTAAATAAAGATGCAAACAAAAACATGGCTCAATATTTAGGAAGCTTAATATTGCTTTTGGTATTTACATCCTATATAATCATTTCTGTCTTCAGAACTAACATATTTTATGTGGCATGGCCATAGCTCCATGACATGATGTCACGGGCCTAGAGTAACCAGACAGCAGAGGGATGCCCTGCTTCTCTCTTCAGTGACTGACCTTGACAGAGTGCCCAGTTTTCCTTGTGGTGAGCTATCTGCCTCTTTTGAATATTGTACTAATTATTTTACTAATATTTTTCTGAGTGTGACAGTGTCTCTCCATGTAGCCTAAGCTGACCTCAAGTTTGAGCTCCTTCAGCCTGAATTTTGGGATTACAGATTTGACCCACCGTGAACAGCTAGTAATAATGGATGGATGGATTTTTTTCCTTCCTTCCTTCCTTCCTTCCTTCCTTCCTTCCTTCCTTCCTTCCTTCCTTCCTTCCTTCCTTCCTTCCTTCTTTTTTCTTTTTCTTTGTTGTGGTTGCTATTTGCTTGGCTGTTTGGTTTGGTTGTTTAGTTGGTTGGATTTCATTTGGGGTTTTTTTGTTGTTTTTTTTTTAAACAGGGTCTCTCTGTAATCCTGGCTATCCTGTAGGTTGCTGAGTAGACTAGGCTGTTATTAAACTCAGAGAAATACTACTGCCCTTGCCTCCCAAGTGCTGTCTTAAGGCATCTGACACCATGTCTTCACCATGCATGCCTACCAATTCCTTCCTTCCTTCCTTCCTTCCTTCCTTCCTTCCTTCCTTCCTTCCTTCCCTTTCTTTTTTCTTTTTCTTTTCTTTTTTCTTTTTTTTATAATTTATTTCTTGATGTTAGTTCATCTGTATTAGAATATTTGCTTCAATCTGGTTGAAAGAACATTAACTCATACATTTCTGAGTTAAAACAAATGTTTCTTATTGGCATGGTGATTCATGCCTCTAATCCCAGCACTTGAAAACCAGAGGGATGAGGATTGCTGCAAGTTTAAGCCAGTCAGAGCTGTGTGCTGAGAATTTGTCTCAAGAAAAAAATTCCTTGTTGTTGTCTATTTGTTAATGTCAAAACATTCTTCAGCAATAGCTTTTACTGATATAACAGTTCATGCCTGTATTCCCAAAACTTGGGAGACTGAGGCAGAACGATTGCCATGAGTTCTGGAATAACCTAGGCTACAGAGTGAGACCCTATCTCAATATCCTTGCCCCCCCCCCAAAAAAAACCTAAATAGCTTTAAATTTTTCAACAATTACAAAGTTCAATGGGAAAAACTTTTACCATTCTCTTCTAGAATTTTTCTTTCTCCGTGGTCTAAAGATCGTATGATCTCTGTGAGAGGTAGCCACTCAAACTTTACCTCTGAGAGTTGTAATGAGGCTCAGGCTGTGAACACGTGTCAGGGGAACTAAGTGTCTAAAGATGATGCTGACCTTCCCTGACAGTAGACAGTCCCGACTACCTCATTTTGTTGTGGCACTTTTGTAGTTACTAAGACACTCATCTTATTAACCAGTGTAGCATTTCCTAAGTATCCATCTTTGGTGAAAGAAAATTTATAGTGTGGTAAGACTCTACTCATAATTACAGCTCTATATCAGAATTTGATAAAACCCTCTGTTTCTGTGAAACAATTATTTTTAACATTTTTCTTTTAAAAGTAACTTTTTATCAATACAGAACTATCTAAGGAACGACTAGCTTATGAATATTCTGTTAAAAGGTAGTTTTATAAAGAAAGGTGAAATATCATGTCTTTTATAGTGGTAAAACTAGTATTTATATGAAAGTCAAAATCAGTAGCTTTTAATATACTTCAGACTGATTGCTTATGATATATTTTCTCTGGCTTTTTTATTCTTTTCAATTTCAAGATATTAACAACTGTTAATATTTTCAAAATACTGCCATATGTGTAGCTTTGAAATGTTTATTAAATGAGGACAAGAGAGAGACTTGTATACTCTGAAATGTTCTGTATCTTTCCTTTGGTACTTACTACAATAAAAGGAAATTTGGAAAGTAGAGATATATAAAGACTTGGGAAGAGAATTTTTTGATGTGAAGAAAAGAGAAGAGAGTGACAAAAATATTAGGGATTGGAACTTAGAGAAATTATCCACATTCACTGTGTTCTCGTGACGAACATCAATATTCAAAAATTAACTCATAAAAAGCTTAAATATATTTACTGAGTTAAATAGCTAAAATGCAACTAATTTATGCTAAATTAGCATAAATTTTAAGAAGTATGCAAGGAAGTCTAAATTAAATGGAAAATGTTAAACTCTTAAGTTGAATTTTGGAACATTTGAATAGTATTAATTCCAGTTGAAAAAACTGTCTAGTGCAGGGCTTGATGCCCACAACTTTAATCCCAGCACTGGGGAGTCAGGTAGGTGGGTCTCTCAAGAGTTGAATGCCAACCTGATCTTCATAGTGAGTTTCAGGCCAGCCAGGGCTACATAGTGAGACCCTGTCTCAAAACAAAAACAAAAGAAGGAAGAAAGAAAAGCAATTGAAAGAAAAGTAGTTGGTATGGTGGAAATGTGTAGAGTTTATTTGTGAGAGAGGATGGAGCTAAAAGAAACAAGATAAAATATTAAAATTAAGAATTTAGCAGCCGGGCAGTGGGGGTGCACGCTTTTAATCCCAGCACTTGGGAGGCAGAGGCAGGCGGATTTCTGAGTTCGAGGCCAGCCTGGTCTACAGAGTGAGTTCCAGGACAGCCAGGGCTACACAGAGAAACCCTGTCTCGAAAAACAAAAACAACAACAACAAAAAAGAATTTAGGCATTACCTCAGGGAAAAAAGCCTTGACAGCGAAAGGGAACCACTTTATCGCTAATAGCGCGTCTGGACCAGATGCCAGCTGCTCTGGGAGTCATCCAGCACAACCAGGAAATGAACCTGACTTTTCCATTTCTCTTGAGGCTTTTTAGGACAGACCCTTCTGCTCTTCGTTAAACTTACATCTCGAGTCGTGCTATGATTACTGAAATATGCCGAATGGATTCTTTTGAAAAGTTTCCTTGGGTATTTTTCTATGAAGAGTTATATGTGATTTTCTGATACATAACCATGTCAGTGGCCTAAATAATTAATGAAGGTAATATTAATTTAAAGGGGATCCAGTAGGAACATTAAAGGAAGCTTTTAGTCAGCCTGTGGCTAGATTTATTGATTTGGTAAGCAGACCTGTATTCTTTGCTGACTTTCAGCTAATGGCTAACTCTGGTCAAAGAATGGCTTTCACTTAAGGTTTTGACTTATTATAAATAAGATTAAGAATGTCTTAGTAATTAGGAATCCTTTAAACCATAGAACAAATGTGCAAATAAGACTCATCTTTTGATAAGAAAAACACATAAGCCTTTATCACTTATTCATGAGCAAAAACCATTAAGATAAATTACCAACTTCTAATCTCTGAAGTTTGTATCGTTTTGTAGATCCATGTAATTCTTTCCTGTGAAACTGATACTTTGAGATCTCTTACCCTCTTTTCATTAAAAGTATTTGTCATTTTTAACTATAATCACAATCCAGTAAGCAACTATATTTTTACTTTGGCAGAGCAAATTTCACAGAGTCAAAACTTAATTATAAGACAATCCTGGAGACAAAACAACACCTATTTAGCCAGGTGTGGTGGCACAGGCCTTTAGTCCCATCACTTGGGTGGCAGAGGCAGGTGGATCACTTTGAGTTCCAGGCCAGGGTTACATCCTGGGTCAAGAAAAAAAAAAAGAAGAAGAAGAAGACAGAAATGTGAAGTAATGGCCATCCAGTGGAGAAAGCTTTAGGACAAAACTAACTTCAAGATAGTTTGTCGATTTTGTAATTTTGAATGGATTGCTCAATCTTAAATCCTCCTTTGTCTTGATTTCCTGTGAACTGTAGGTAAAGGTACTATCTTTTGGTCTCCTGAATGTTCATTCAGTGAGAGGTGTCCCTTGGATCATAGTTGAAAATAATTGCTGAGTAACTATTCAGTTCTAGTTGAGAATGACACATTTTTAAAATAGCACCTTTGTGGGGCATACAAAATCATATTCACATGTGTGTAATAAGCTTTCTTGACTTGCTGTGACAATGGAGATAATAGAACAATTTGGGTTTATGCTTTAAACTCTACAATTAGATAATTGCAGTTTCCTCCTGCCTTTCATAAGATCTGTGTCAATCGATGTTTGCCGTATTTGGAAAGCTGATTACATTTGCAGGAAATAAAGATCATTTTTGCCATGGTTATAAATCAAATCTAAGCTCTCAGACGTAGGAGTCATGGTGCAAAACTCAAGAAAGGCTTTTGGTTTTGTTTTGGTTGTTTTTGGTTTTTCAAGACAGGGTTTCTCTGTGTAGCCCTGGCTGTCCTGGAACTCACTCTGTAGACCAAGCTGGCCTCGAACTCAGAAATCCACCTCCTCTGCCTCCCAAGTGCTGGGACTAAAGGCGTGCGCCACCACTGCCCAGCAAGAAAGTTTATTTAAATTATGCTGGCTTTGCTAGGATTGGATAAACTTGTATGAGTCAAGTATGAACTATATACACTTGAATATTCAGTGTAATGATTTCACAAAGCAGTGTTGTCAATCGTGGTGTGTATGTAACCCATACTATTCCTTTTCACTTTCTAATCTTGACAAATATTTCTGTGAGTTTAAAGAATTTGATCTGAATAGATTTTCACTTAATTAAATCTTAATATTTGAAATCCAAAAGCTTTGTCGTTTTTTAAAGATTTGTGTGCATGTGTTAAATTCAGGAACATACCATGTTACACTTTCGAAAGTCAAAGGACAACTTTTTCAGGACTGATTCTCTTGTGGCTTGACTTGAGGCTTAGCCTCTCAGCCTCCAGCTGTAGGCTGGAGTTACAGCTGCTGGCCACAGTGCCTAGGTTTTCACATGGGGTTAAGTGATCAAACTCTGGTGGTCAGGATTTTTTGGCAAGGGCCTTTACCTGCTAATCCAAAACCTTGGCCCCAGCCTTGTGGTTTTGTTTTTCAGTTATTATTGGGATGGGGGGGAGGTTAGCAGGTGTGAGGTCAAAGGACAATTTGTGGTTCCTTATCTCTACCTTTACCTTCATTCTGAGGGCTAAAGTCAAGCTTGCACATCGAGCACTTTAACCTGCTGAGCCACTTTTCAGGCCAATGGGGGTTTTTTTGGTTTGTTTTTAAAGCTTTCCTACCTTTGAATGAAAGTGAGGACAAGACCACTTCTTGATATGGTTGAGGAGAGAGGTTTTATTGTAGATAGGTGGGAGAGAACAGCCAGCGGCATCTGAAAGGGTCCAGACTGAACAGGGCCATGGGGGTGAGGGGGAGATAGAAGAGAAGGGACAAGAGCAGACCAGATTTAGGAGAGTGCTCAGTGAAAATGAAGTCATATAGAGGTCAGAGGTTAGACAGGTTTACTGTAGCGGGTGGGGTGAGAAGTGCTGGGTGAAACCACAGGTACTTGTACCAGGTTTCTTTGGGACCTGACATACATTGAAATATCAAATCAAAAGTCTAGAAACGAAAAAAACTGAAAAATTTATATATATATATATATATATAAAAGTATATAAGTATATAAGTATATATATATATATATATATATATATATATATATATATATATATATATATATATATATATATACACTTCGATTTTGCTTCTTGGTATGTCCGTTTTGAGTCTCCCAGAAACAGAAGCCAGTCGCAGGAACCAACAGCTCTCATCTTAAAGCAGTGGTTCATCAGCCTTCCTAATGCTGGGGCCCTTAACACCGTTCCTCATGTTGTGGTCACCCCCAGCCATAAAATTAGCTCATGGTTATTCATAACCGTATTTTTGCTACTGTTATGAATAATAACGTAAATATCTGATACCCAACCCCTGTGAAAGAGTTGACTCCCAAAGGGTTCATGGCCCACAGGTTAAGAACCACTATTCTCGATTTAAAACTTGGAATAAAAGAGCTTATTCTGGAGCCATTTTGAATGACCATGGCCCCAGAACACAAATTTAGGTTACCTCAGATTCTACATCCCAACATGGACCCAGTATCACGAAGTTTTTAGTTTTACAGAACAGAGAATGCTATAAATCAAGGCAAAGTTTAAGACAAATGGTGGATACATTGGAGGATAGGTAGACCAAGATAGAGGTAGCTTTTCTATAGATCTAAGACATTATCTGATGACATTCTTAGCTTTTGGATTGGCAGAAGCTAGTTGCCTGTTAATAGATTCTAAAAGGCTTTTAATCTTATTGACACAAGATGCTCGTTTTGACACAGAGGTGGCTGTTCTGGAGGGCTAGCATTAGCCCAAGATAAGGTAATTAGCCTCTGGACCTGCAACATTCCAATCTTTCCACAGTACTGAAATTCTAATTAGCCACTCAGTCTCTGCAGACAGATTGCTTTAAAAGTTTTCATTCGCAAGACCTTTCGAAAGACTTCCCTTTTGCCTCATCTCTTTACCCTCAATTTTAGCTGGACTACTGACAGCTCGGAGCCTGCCTGCAAAAACCGCTGAACACAGGGAATCCAAAATCCGCTTCGAGCCTCTGGGCTGCGGTAAGCGTCACCGTCCAGGAGGTTTTCCTTCGGGTCTTTTTTTTTTTTTTTTTTCGAGACAGGGTTTCTCTGTGTGGCCATTGCTGTCCTGGAACTCACTCTGTAGACCAGGCTGGACTCGAACTCAGAATTCCACCTGCCTCTGCCTCCCAAGTGCTGGGATTAAAGGCGTGCGCCACCTCTGCCCCGCCCTTTGGATCTTTTGAACTCAGGAAGCAGGGAAACATTCCCGCGCTCCACCCGGAGGAAACAGCCCAGGCCCCAGGAGCCACGCGGCCCTGCTTGCAGTCTCGTGGGCTGCCAGGGGGGGCGCACTGCAGCTGGGCGGGGCGGGCGGAAATAACGGGCGGCCGGGCCGGCCTCCGCGCTTCCTTTTCCGGTGCCAGGAGGAGCCGCGTCGCTGCCGCCTCGATCCATCAGGCCTCCAGCGGTTCTCCATTGCCCGTCTCTCTGGACTCACCGCCGCCACTGTGCCGCGCCTAGGATTCGGATCCTGTCGGGTAAGTCCGCTCGGACGCCTGCGGCGGGGCGCGAGGCTGGCGGGAGGCGATGCGGGTCCCCGGGGGCCTGGAGGCTCTAGAGCTTTCGACGGGGAGGGTCCACCGGGGACCTGGCGACCGAGGGGCCTAATGTCGCGCTCGTCGGGTTCCGGGGCGCCCACGTCATGCCAGACTTGGGAAGGTAGAGCGGGAGAGAGCAACCCTCCCCCACATCCCGCCGGCGTGACTGGCTGGGAGCTGGTTCGCTCCGGTTGATCCCGGATTCCCTTTGTTCCCTTAACCCTAAAGGGCAGCTTGTTTGGCACACCTTGCCCCATGCCCCTCCACCGGTATCCCAGCCACTAATTTTTAATAAAAAAAAAAGGCAGTGGATGAGACCCGAATCCTTACAGGACGGTCTGGCGCCTGATAATTCTGTGTGACAAGGTTCTTGCTGTTCGTAATTACCCATTCGTTAAATGACTACCCGGGACAGAAGGTGCCATGGGCTGAGATGGTCTCCCTTTGAAGGATCTGGGCTCAGCTAGAACGCTTGAACCATTTTTTTCTCCCTGCCTTGAAAATCGAAAGTAATGTTTTCACTAATCCTAAAGTGGAAATATCAAAACCAGACGTCACGTAGATAATGTTACAGCCTACTACAGAAATACACACGGGCCCCCAGCCTCCATGTGTTAAAGGCCTGTTTTGAAGCCAAACCCTCATTACCGGAGTCGCCTTCAAAAGTCTTTGTTAGTGGTGCTCCTCGGGTGGGGAGCAGGGCAGTTTTCTTATTCGTGGACGATAGGAGCTACTTTCTAAAACAATTTGCTTCAAAAACTTTTTTTTGTTGTTTTTCGAGACAGTTTCTCTGTATAGCCCTGGCTGTCCTGGAACTCACTCTGTAGACCAGGCTGGCCTCAAACTCAGAATTCACCTGCCTCTGCCTCCCAAGTGCTGGGGTTAAAGGTGTGCGCCACCACTGCCCGACTTGCTTCAAAAACTTTTTAATGCAGCTGCCGAAGTTGGAATGTCCTTTTGATTACAGAAGGAATCAGTGTCTGTCTTCATTGTCTTAATTGAGGTTGATCGCCGGGGCCAGTAAGCTTTAGGAGTTCAGCAACCTTCAGATTCTGTGACTGTTACTATAGAGGAGCTGTAACAGCCCTAGACTCGGGGACTGTTAATTAGTTATTAATATTTGTACAGGGTAGGCCTGTAGTTAAGTGATTAAGCACTAGCCTAGTTTGCTACAAGGTCCTAAATTCAATTCCCAAAACTTTAGGGAAGGAAAAAAAAATTTGTAAATATTCAAACTATAGCTGGGGAAAAGGAAATGGATAAATGAAGTTGGGTCAGCTTTTACCACCAAATACGTTTGTGCAGTACTTAGGAGATTGCATTTTTTTTAAAGCTTTCTGGTTTGAAAATAGACAAAGGTTTGTGGCCATATTGTATCGGTTATAAAAGCTAACATTTGTTGAGTTTTTGCTCAGTGCCAAGCAGTGACTTAAGAGATTTATTTACAGATTTATATAAGCCTCAGCAAATCTCTGGAAAATACCAATTTACTCTCATGTATGAGACTCAGAGAACTTGATTTGACCATAAGCCAGACAGGCAGTCTACTCTGGTGGCTTTTTTGTTCTATGTGTGTATAAGTGAGAAAGAGAAGATGGGGCTGGAGAGTGGAGAGATGGCTCAGGTTGAAAGCATGCACTGTTCTTGCAGAGGACTGGAGTTCTGTCCCAGCATTCGCAGGAGGCAGCTCACAGCTACCCATAACTCCAGGGAATTCAGTACTTCTAGCCTCGGGGACCTGCATGGAAGCGAACAAACCCATGCATGCTTTTTAAATTTTTTAAGATAGCAAGAGGAGAGACTTGGATATTTGTTGCTTATTGCTGTTTTCCAGTTTTAGTCACTGGGTCAGATGAGGTCCTGTTTAGTTCCCATGTAGCATTACAGCCCATTCTAACTTCATGAAGAAACTGACATTGACTCAATCAAGTAAGCGCTAAAGCTGAAGTATTAGCACTCTTGCCCAAAACCATCAGCTAAAACTTCTTCCTGCTACCTGGTGTTCCAGCCAACCTGGACTGCCTCTGCTTTCCCACCTACTGTTCTCTAGCTTTATACAGACTGCTCTTACCCTGCAGTCTGTTTTTAACCTAATACTGCAGATACACCACTTCTCAAGAATGTCTATGCCATGCCACTAATTACTCTAAAGCCCAGCAATACGTCACACCTGGGTTCCAGTAAATAGGAATAAATTATAAGAACTCCTACTATGAACTTTAGATGTTCAAAACATTCCAAGCTTTTTTTAGTTACCCAGTTTTAAAATGAAATATAGTCTGATAAATTACCCAGTACTAAAAGCTAACAATTCTAATTCAGAATCTGCTTTCAATATGTATATACTAATGTAATACCCAAAATTAACCTGTAAGCCCCACCCGTGCAAAGACCAGGTAACTTCCTGAAATGCTAAGAGTTGTAGTTCTTGAAAAATAATAAAGCCTTGTGGGAAAGCATGGTGCCAATGAGTTTTGTCCATAAAAGCCCCTAAAACACGTGTCTCCAGGCCACTCAGCTGGAAGTTCCAGGGAGTGGTCCTGACGAAGTCCATCTCTTGGTCAGTATTTAATATCTAATAAAGCTTCCTTCAAATTTGGCCCAAAATGATGGAATTGGTTTTTCTCTGGTGAATCAGAATTAACACTATCACACTCACCCATACAACAAAAGTCCTGATTTCCCTTGGCTTCTCTGAATTAATATATCTGTGTGGCCTCTCTGTCTGTCTGTATGTCTTTAGATTCTTGAGTTTCAGCTGGTGGTGAGGTATTAAGGAGTCAAAGCTTTTACAAGACTGTTAAGAACCTTGATTTTGTCAAAAAAGTTTGATGTTCATGTTTAAGTAGAGTCTTTTACTATTTGGTCTCTTGTCACCGTTTGATGGCTTTCCCCCTCTAAAGTATTGCTTGCCAATTGTCATTAATAACTCAATGGATTTTTAGCTTTCTTAAACTTTGAATGAGGATGATTTCCTTAAAGACCATGAAATCTACTGACATGTTGTGTTTTTCTCTTCTAGTGACTGGCAAAAGAAATTTACACATGTTTTCTATTTTTACTCTAAAACAATAAGTATTTTTCACTCTGAAAACAATGAAACCCTATCTTAAAAAGGGAAGAAAGCTAGAGAAGCAGGGAAATATCAGTTTATCAGTATATGCTTTACCTTCTTGAATGAGATCTCACATTTTAAATAGTAATGGAAAGGTTTTCAAACTAAAAGCTTGTAATTGTGCAAAAAGAAAAAAGGGAGGTGTCTTTGTGAGTGTGTGCGTGTGTGTGCGTGCGTGTGTGTGTGTGTGTGTGTGTGTGTGTGTGTGTGTGTGTGTTTGAGCCTAAGTGGTGTAATGTACAGGGTAGCCTCAAGTTCTCAGTCCTGCCTCAGTACCAAGGCCTCCAGAAGATTGTAGATGTAGGGCCATCTCTTGACCAAGCGTTACATCCACCCGGTCATGGTGCAGTTGAGTGTTTTATGTGGCTTTGGGAAAATCTAGGTATTGTAGCACTCTGCAACCTAGCTCAAGCTGGGTTGTAATGAATAATCGGAAGTAAACTCACTCCCACCTGATTTATCTAGGAGGAGCACAAAAACATATCCCAAGAACAGTTCTGTGTTTTTGAAGAAACTGTGGGCATAAGTCTTGGTTTCTTTGGATTTTCTCATAAGATCTAGAAATCTCAAATGACTCCATTCTTACACCGTGGTGTGATATCCTTCCTTTTTGATTCTTTTTCTTAACACAAGATGTCCAGAGTGGTTTTGTTTTTAAGTTGTTGTAGATAAATCTAATTATCATTTGATGCATGAATATCCTGTAAGCCAATATGATAAATACAGTAACCTTACAGCAGTGAATGTATTGTGTGTGATACTCTACCACTAAGATCAGGGATCCAAACTATGTCCAGCGCTATTGGTTACATTATATTGATTAGAAAAATCTAGAGAATAGCTTGAAAAGAGACTCATAATTAGTAGTTCTGGTATCTTGTACAACATAAGCCCATACCTGTAGTAGTAGGCACTCGAATGTTATTCTGTGCTATGCAAATAGGAAGTGATTTAAATCCCAAGGAAAAATTAAATGCAGTCCCTTCTTCGGATGAATGAATGAGTCTATTATGGCCTCAAGGTCCAGGTATAAACATGGATTCATTAGTAAAGGAACTTCTCCCTTGGTGTATGGGGCCATAGCTTGACCCCTGGTGGGCAGACATGACTTCTGATGATGTGATCTATATCTCCTTTTGCCCTTTAGTTGGACTTGGCTATCTTTCTGGTGACTTCCACTGTCTCCTTGCCCTCACCTTTGACCTTAACGGGCTGGGGCTGGAGGAACTGAAGAAGAAAGACTCCATTAGTGTTTCAATGTGTCCATATGTAATGACAGATTATACCCTTCCCAGTTTTCTTCTGGAAAAGTAAAAATAGGGCAGATTAATGCATCAGGTTGCTTATTTCCTTCTGTAATAAAACCAGCGAGGTTAGAATATGCGTAAGTATTGTCAGTGGCAGCAAGAGTTTCAAAGGTAACATGTTCCATTGAGAAGGACTAAGCTATTTATTAATTACTACTTAGAAGAATTGAGAAATGGTAAACATGTTAAACCACAAGCATAATCTTGAAGTGGTTATCTTTGTTAAACACAAAATTGAGATCACAAGTAGAAACAGATTAATATGCTACAAAAGATTAAAAATTTTAATACCAAAAGGAATACCATTTAAGAGAATTAAAAAGACCTATGCAGAAAGTTCTTGTCTCATAAAACAGCTAGTGTTCTTTCCATGTGACAAAATGGTGGAGATGGACTGATGTGTTATTACCAATTATTAAATTACCAAAGGGGGAAGAGTGCCTGCTGTCTTACTCTAGTCTCACAAAGTCAATGACCAATAAAAGCAGACTAAAAAATGACAGCAGGGGTCAGGTGACCGAAAAGGGATGGACATTGTTTGGGATGGTAGAAGTGTATATATCTTGTTAGAGTGGCCAGAGCTTCAGGTGAACACTTAATCTTTGTATTTTATCCAGTGTTGATTACACTTCAACTTGAAAATTGGTGAGGGTGGGGCCCCACATAAAGCAGACATCATAGCAGGAGGATCAGAAGTTCAAGGACATCCTTTGCTACATATCAAGTTCAAGGATAGTCTGGTATACACAAGATCCTGTCTCAGAAAAATAAAAAAGATTGGTTAGGGCACTTGCCTAGCACAGACAAGACCCTGGATTCCACCTCTGGTACCTGTGGTGGATCGGTGACGTAATGCAGGTGCTCCGTCATCCAGTGATGGCACAATATTCACAGGGAGTGGATATGATCAGGGCCTGAGTTTATCAAGATTTAGTAATATCCCGAGGTAAAAGGAGAGTTTGAAGGTCACAGCATAAGTTTGCGTGGGTTGTGCCAGGTGGGTTTTAGGTAAGCATGCATGTTTGGCTCTAGTCTACTCCTGGTGCTTTTTCCTGATTGTGCATAATTATATTTGAGGAGAGATAAGTGTACATTCTCGCTGTGCCAATGTTTAAAAGAACCTATGCTGACACAAAAGTCAGAGTAACGAGTAACCGTTACACAAATTGAGCAGATTATAGTTAGGACTGCATATATACACATACACTCAACACGTGTGTAACAATTTTAGAAAGAGGACATGAATTTGAAAAAGCAAGCAGGGGTATATGGGAGAATTTGGAGGGAGGAGGGGAAAGGGGAAATGATCCAGTTATAATCTCAAAAATAAAACTTTTTAAAAAGTTGAGCAAGCCAGTAAACAGCATTTGTTCATGGCCTCTGCTTCAGTTTATAACACTGGGTTCCTGCCTGATTTCTCTCAGTAATGAACTATGATCTGGAAGTTGTAAAATAAATATACCCTACCCTGGTTCCCCTCCCTCCCCCTAAGAAAGGAAGGAAGGAGAGAGAAATCAGTACATTGTGGGTCTGGCTGAGCTGTTGTATACTTGGCCGTGTGAAAGGTTGAAGGAGTTTCTACCAAGGATCTTAGTCCTGCAGGATTGCTTGAACCCAGGAGTTTGAGATTATCCTGGGCAGTGAGCGCCCACTGGTAGGTAATATACAATCATGAGAAGAATGAAATTGGTATGGTTATCTTAATTTTAGGAGAAATTTTTTCCTATATAAAAGAAAACATAATTCTATCAGTCAGGAGGCAGAGGCAGGGAAATCTTTGTGAGTTCAGGGCCAGCCTGGTCTAAGAGTTTCAGGACAGCTAGGGCTACGCAGAGAAACCCCATCTTAATCAATCAGTAGAAATAAGAAATGTAAGTAAAATGTATACACCAAAAAAAAAAAAAAAAAAAAAAAATCCTAAAATGTATAAGAAAATATAAACACTAATTTTAACTTTTTCTTTTTTTTCTTTTTTAGGAAAATGTCAGATGAATTTTCGGTAAGTTGAACCTTGCTAAGTTTTGGGTTTGTTTTTATGGAAAACATAGTCCTGGCAGGAAATGTGGTACATGCTGTAATGTCGGCCCTATAGAGGTTGGGTAGGAAGAGTGAGTTCCAAGCAAGCCTGAATTATGCAGTGAGTCCCTCTCTCCTTATAGAGGGAAAAAAATTGAAAACATGGTTTTAACTGTAAAGTATCTAAGTCTTTTTCTTAAAAAGATACATGCTTGGACTTTCAGGCATGACTTTGTTTGTTTGAGAATTATTTTTTGTATGTGTGTTTGTGTGTGCAGGTGACTTTAGAGGGAGGAGGTGTTGGATCCCATGAAGCTGGAATTACAAGTGGTTGTGATGCAACCATCCCTCCAGCCCCTTGAGATGGGCCTTGACAAGTGATTTGTGTGCCCGCACACAGACGCAAGTGTGCGCATGCGCGCGCGCGCACACACACACACACACACACACACACACACACAGATCATTGATTGTAAAGTATCTAGGCATGGTTATAAAGTCTTTAATGAAATTGTTACTTTTCTCTTTGGTCTGGCAGTAATATTATAATCTCAACATTTATTGAGAGTTATTGGCTAGACAGTGGTATGGTACACACCTATAATCTCAGCACTTGAGAGGTAGAGGCAGCAGAATTACAAATTTAAGGCTGGGGCTAGAGAGATGGCTCAGTGGTTAAGAGTACTTAGTGCTCCTGCAGGGAATCTGAGTTTGGGTCCCGCTATACATCAGAAGGCTCATAAATAACCATCTGCCACTCCAGTTCCAGGAGACTTAGCACCCTTTGGCATCTGCAGCTCCGGACATGCCTGTGATGTGTCTACACTCATGAAGGCACATTGTTCTAGTTTGCTTTCTGTTGCTGTGATGAAAAGCATGACCAAGAGCAACTTAGGAAGGAAAGGGTTGGTTTCATCCTCCAGCTTGAAGTTCTCCAGCTTCAAGTCCATCATAAAGCAAAGCTAGGGCAGGAACTCAAGGCAAGGCCGGAGGCAGGGACTAGGACATAAGCCTAGGAACACTGACTTGCTTCTTAGAGTCACATTCAGCTTCCTTTGTTATACCTCCCAGGGCTACCTTTCCAAGCGTGGTACCTCCCACAGTGGACATTAATCAAGAAAATACCCAGGGTTTGCCTGCAGGCCAGTCTAGTAGAAGCATTTTCTTAATTGAAGTTCACTTTTCCCAGATGAATCCAGCTTATCTCAAGTTGGCAAAACAAACCGACCACCATGTACACATACATGTATAAAAATAAGTTGTTTTTAAAGTTCAGGGTCAGCCTGGGCTACATGAAACCTTGTCTCAAAAAGAACATATTTTATTTTAAACTATTTATATAAATTGCCTCATGTTTCGGTAAATCTCCAACCCAAATAAACCCGGACAAAGAAAACACAATTCAATTAATATGAATCAAGCTGCACGCCTAGATTGGGCAGATCTGCCACTACACCGCCCTCTTCCCCATCTAAGTGACCGCTTCTAACTTGCGGTTTCTCCAGACCGGTGGTCCTCCTTGCCTCTCCTGCTCCTCCCAAACTTTTTGCTCCACCTTTCCCTCTCCTGCCCAATCACTGGCTGTAGCCTTTATTTTACAAATTAAGGTGGGGAGAAGGTTCTCAAGAATTTACCAGAGTACTGACTCCTTCCTTGTTCACAGCCCTTCCTAGGAGAACAGAATTAGCATCAAAAAAAAAAAAAAATACAAGGAGCCCTTGGGCTATCCACAGCAGCCTCATGTAATGATAACTGTTTACCACACTGCGTTCTCTTCAAGGTTCAGAAATGAGGAGTCTTAGAGCTGGCTGACTTAAACAGTTGAGCTTTGGATAATTTGTACTGTAGAGTTAATGTTGAAGGTAACATCTCGAGTTCTTTAAGGAGAGGTTCTCAGATAAGTAGAGACTTATGATCCCTGGGTGATGTGCATGGTTTGTACGGGATTATCATCGTGTTTGCTTTGACTTGCCCCTGGGTAAGAGAGGTAAGATGGACCTATTTTGTATTACAGCTGGCAGATGCGCTACCTGAACAGTCCTCTGCCAAACCGCCTGCTGTGACCAATACAAAAGCTGGCCATTCTCCTCAAGGCTGGCCAGGCTCCAGCCCGTGGAGTAATCCAAGTGCTCCACCTGCAATGCCATCTGGACTCCCACCGAGTAGTGCAGCACCCTCTACTGTGCCTTTTGGACCAGTACCAACAGGAATGTATCCCTCCATGCCTCCAACCGGACCACCCCCAGGACCCTTTCCTCCTTCTGGACCGTCATGTCCCCCACCTGGTGTTCCTTATCCAGCCCCTGCTGTGCCAGGCCCTGGCCCCACAGGGCCATATGCTACACCAAATATGCCTATGCCAGAGCTACCTAGGCCATATGGTGCACCCACAGATCCAGCTGGTACTTTAGGTCCATGGGGATCCATCTCTTCTGGACCTTGGGCACCAGGAATAGCGGGGCAGCATCCTAATATGCCGTATCGATCTCCAGGGCCGTATCCCACTGTTCCTCCTCCAGTGTCAGGAGCACCGCCTGTTCCGTGGGGCACTGTGCCACCAGGAGCCTGGGGACCACCAGCACCATATCCTGGCCCTGCCGGATCATACCCCACCCCAGGACCCCATCCTACTCTGAATAATCCTTACCAAGTGCCTTCAGGACCTGCTGGTGCTCCACCGATGCCTGGTGGCCCCCACGTAAGTGTTCAACTTGTTATTGCCCTGTAGTCAGAGTCACATTGGCACAACTGAAGGTCATTGCAAAATTAGAGGCCTTCTAATACAACAGTTAAAATGGATGTGGGTCTCTAAACTGAGTAAAGGTGAGAACTTCAGGCTGAGGTGCAGCATTTCAAAGAGCAGAAGAATACTTCTACTAAAAATAGAAAGGGAAGAGCCGAAAGACTGTACTGTGATAAGCAGTGTGCTCCTCGGCACCGTAGGTGACTGACAGGCGTGGGTCGTGGGCTGTTGTACAAGTCCTGGTGTCCTTTTACTGCATCATGCCGAGGTGCCCCTTAAAAAGCTTGCCTGGGTTGGGAGAGGACATGAGCACACACGGCCCATCTCACACAGCTCTCCCCAGTATTTTTGAGCCTGCCGCTATTGTAAAGCAGTCTGTTAGCTCCCACCCCACCAGGTAGCCAAGCAGATCTCCACCTTGGGTAATTAAACGCCTATCAGCAGTGAAGACAAAGGTTCTTACTGAAGTGTCCTCCGAAAATTTATTGGTACAATTTCTTGATATATACATGTTCTTTCCTCAAAGAAAATTTTTTTGCAAAATGTGCCACAGTAAATAACATGACTTGCTGTCTGCATTTATTGTAAGTTTATTTTAAGCCACCACAAAGAGTCAATAACTACACATATCGATTATATGTGGGGGGTATGGAGGCCCTTGTGCTCACAGATAAGTGATGGTGGACTAGGGGTGCTAAACACACAGGGCTGTCTCCTCTAGGGGGGAGATGCATAACCTGTTTTCCTCCCAGAAGACTGGGAGTAGATGTGGTTAATAACCTGGTGACCTTTGCGCCATCTGTGTGGCCAAGACCACACCGGACCCTCCCCCAGACACTTAGAATGTACTTGACAATCTGTAGAATTTGTCTTTATGGAAGATGTCATGTGTACTTAACAGTTTCGGTGTAGTTATGTCCTTGGCTTTATTGTGCACACGGGATTGAGTTAGTTATTATTAGGAAATTTTTCACCAAATTGTGCTGTGCTTAAATATGCCTAAAATAAACTACTCAGGGTCAGACTCCCAAAGTTTGAACCAAGACTGCCTCCTGCCTCCTACCTCCCTGTGTTACTAACCATGCTGCTGCTGAACTGGTAGCTCTCAGGGTTAATGGCTTACTTCCTTGTTAGTCACTTATCCTTTCTTCCCTACTTTCTTTCTTTCCCTCCCTTTCTTCCTATTTCGTCACCTACTGGAATTATATGTCACCAAAATAATGGTATAGAAATCTATGCATGACATTTTCCATAATGATCTGTATTTCCTTATAAGAAATTAGACTTGATGGGGAAGACACATCTTTACTGGTAAAAGCCTACAGAAATCATGGCACCACTGAATAAGATGGCCGTTTTATAGTTGGCAGAATTAGCATGTTACTCATTATCTTAAAGATCCTCTTTTAAGATTTTGAACAGTCTGAACTCTCATAATCAGTCAGCTTGTATTAGATGTTTCTCAGCCATTGAATATTTTAACTGATTCTGCATGTTATGCTCAAAATGATTCTCTTAGAAACTGAAGACTTAAACCCAAGCCTGCTACTGTTACAATTATTTCTCTCCTTTCAGATGTCTATAGGACAACAAACTCAACACATTTTAAAAACATATTAATTCTAATTTGCCAGGTCTATTAACATCCACTAATGCTCAAGCCAATGTGCTGGCCACCTCCTCGTCCCTAATACTTTCTTTTCAGGTCATTCAAAGATCACATGAACTTCTTCATCAAAATAAAAATCTTTATAGGGACAATTTTGTACCTTGTGAGCAAGCTCGACAGAGCATTAAAAGCTGCCTTGTTCTTCTGTCACACAGTGCCATCCACAAATGGAATCTAAGACACCACTCATAGAATATGTGCATACTTTTAAAATATGTTGATACTTTTTCTAACGTAATTGTTGCTTCTGCTCACAGGGGCAAAACAACCTTGGATGCCATTATTCATTCATTATATACCTTTTCCCTCTCTGGGACTCCCACTACAATTAAAAACGGATAATAGTCCTGCTTATACTAGCAATGTGTTAAAGAATTTTGCAGTTTATGGAATGTTAATCATAGGAATCCCTTACAATTCAGAGTCAACACCATTAAGTATTTAAATGGCAGATAGGGTATAAACAGCCACCTACCTAAACAGCCATACCAACTTTAAATTTTTAATTTTAAAAAATAATGCTTCTGCTGTGGCCCCAAAGCATTTTGCCCTAAAGGACATACAGCCTAAAGTGTATGTTAAATGAAAGATTACTAGGAGGTAATCAGTGGAAAGAAAGGGCTGATGTTCACCTAACATCAGGGCGAGGTCATGCTTGTGTCTTTCTAGAAAGTGAACGAAGTCCCAGGTGGCTCCCTTTCTGATGAATCTGGCCAGGAGAGCTCCCCAGAGTCCACTGGACAGATGAAGCTCCTGAAGGTAGATGACAAACCCATCAGGAAAAGACGTCCCAAGAGGAAGAGTAAGCCAGTAACTTGGGGAGACATCAAGAATTTAACTTATCAAGCCGAGACCTTGGGGAAACAACAAGGATACAATACTAATGACCCAAAAATGATGCTGCTGTGTTTAATAACTATATTACATGTTAATTCTCAGCATGACCATTCAGATCCCAATTGACTTGTTGGGGGAGGTAAGGTATACCTGTAATAAATAGTGTAATGTTGATCTGCCGTGCTGAGGATTTTTTTTTTTTTTTTTTTTTTTAATCCTTTGGGACCAGTTGTCTGGACAAAGGATAGTATACAGATATTTAATTGCACATTTTGGTGGGACTAATCTAATTGATCAGTCCACACACAATAACAGCAGGTTTTAGCATAACTAAGTGCTCTTTTAAAAGCACTGATAATGGGAATTAGAATTATGTAAAGATTAAAAGAGGGATTTTTGATGTACTGCTTACTGAAGTTGCTATTATGGTACATACAGTGGCACAACCTGTTGCCAGTGAACATAACCTCTGGCGTCATGTGCCATGTGGCAGTCAACAAGACCAGTCTTTGTATCAGAAGAAAGAGATATTGGTCTATTCCTAAATCCTTTTTTTTTCTTAAGACTTACTTATTATGTGTAGTGTTTTGCCTGCATGTATGCCTAAGGGCCAGAAAAGAGCACCAGATCTCATGCCAGATGGTTGTGAGCCACTGTGTGTTTGCTGGGAATTGAACTTGGGACCTCTGGAAGAGCAGCGACTGCTCTTAACCTGAGCCACCTTTCCAGCCCCTATTCCTGGAATTTTGTCAACAGTGTTCTGGTATGTGGAACTTTAAGTGTGTCGGGCTTTTCTCATACTATCGATCAAATTAATGATTTGCATAAAGAGAAAATTTTGCAGGTACCTTTCAGTGACCGTCATAGTTAAGATGGCTTTCCTCTTTCTTTGGTCCTCTGTAAGCTATTATAATTCTGCTGTGCATGCCTATGCTTGCCTGTACTAGACTAGCTGTGCCGACAGTACATTCAACCCTGGCCACAGTTTTCTCCTTAAAAAGTGGGGAGCTGTGGGAGCGCTAAGGGAACCAGGAATATTAACCACTCAAGGCTGTCTCCTCTAAGGAGGAGATGGATGGATAACCTGTTTTCCTCCCAGAAAACGGGAGCGGGTGTGGTTAATAACCTGGTGACCTTTGGGCCATCTGTGTGGCCAAGACCACACTGGACCCTCCCCCAGACACTTATGGTGAACTTGTCAATCTGTAGAATTCGTCTTTATGGAAGATGTCATGTGTATTTTTACAAAGTGTTTTTATGTAGTCCTGTCTTAAGCGTATTTGTGCACATGGGGACAGAGTTATTTATTGCCAGGAAATTTTTCACTAAATTGTGCTGTGCTTAAATATGCCTAATCTATTTAGGGTCTGACTCTGAAACCAGCTACTGGGTCATGCGCTGCCTTGCCTCTTGCAGATTGCCACTTGTCACTTCTGCACGGGGCAAACAAGCGAAGTGTACTAGATGAGCCACTCATAGAAAAAAACAAGTTTTTCTATAGAGGCATGTGATTAACAATAGCTGAAGTAAACTTATCCTGTTGGCTATACCTGGGAGGGGCATGAAAGCATATTCCAAGAATGGTTCTGTGTTTTTGAAGAAATTGAGGTCACAAGACTTGGTTTCTTGGAGTTTTCTCAGAAGCACCCAGAAATCTCACATGATTCCATCCTTGTACCATGTTCTAATATCTTCCCTATTTGGATTTTTTTAAACCCAAGATGTCCAGAGCAGTTTTGTTTTGAGATGTTGTTGATAAATCTAATTATCACTTGATGCATGCATATCCTGTAAGTAAACAAATGATCAATACAATAACCTTAGAACAGTGAAAGCATTGTGTGTAATACTCTGCCACTAAGAGCAAGAATCCAAACTATGTCCAGCACTGTCAACGTCTAGTGTGTTGGGGTCCCTGGATAGGGTTACAGTAATCAGGACACAGGATGCAGAGTAACCGTGAACCACTGCATTATTGGATGTTCTAGCATCTTTTATAGGCAAGCAGAATAAAGATTTCTCACAGCTTCTAATTCTCAACAGCTTCTGTTTCTCAAGCAGTAGTTTATCTAAGTTCAAGGTGACCTAAACCTCCTTGCAGACTGAGAAATCTGTCAGCAGTCCAACTCTTCTAAGTGTTGCTTAGTTTAATTAAAACGAAAGATTTTTCTTATGAGAAGATGATCATGAAGGCCACTTTTTGAGGCATGCAGCTTACTTGGCAGAACATCAGGATTCTCCACTGAGAGAGTATGCTTTCTCAGTGTCCCAGTGTGCTGGGATTCACAGATATCCTTAAGTCACCTTGCAGCTAGCAGGCTGGGAGCAGTCACCTCATGCTATTTCTCTACAATTTTTATTTTTTAATTTAGCTTTTAAAAGTTTTTGCAACGTGTTTTTACAAAAGCAACATTTGTAAATAATAGCCAGTCAAACAGTGCTAATTAAAACAATGCTAATAAGTAAAGCGACACTGTCTCCTCCAGCCACACGAGTCACACTCAGTATTAAACTTTTGGGAGCCGTGCCAGTTTATCAGCTAATATTTGAACAATATCAGATACATCATCCGATGGAAATTGTTTTTTGAATGTGTCCAGCACTTGGTGTTGTAATTGTTCAGTATCCTTTCTAATAGTAGAATTTCCTTTCAAATATTGTTGAATCTTTTTCCAATCTTGATGGCTGGCATTATATTGAAAATTAGTAACCCAAAATGTAGCAGAATTCCAATCACAATTTAGCTGCAGCTGTTGCACACCCAAATATTTTTAACCTAACTAAGATACAGATTGTTTTAATGCATCTACTTCTGTCTGCAGCCTCACATCAATGTCCACCTGATGAACCCACAATTCATGAGAGTACTTATGCAAAATGTTTATACAAAATGTTAGTTTGGAAAGAAGTATGCAAAGCCACACCAGTTACTGAGGCTGTGGACTCAGCAATAAGACTTAAAATAAGAACAATTCTTAACATATGCTTTGTTCTTTTTGAATCTTTTCAGGAGCTATATTAATCCAAATGGTTTAAATACTTCTGGTTAAATTTGCAAAACATTTCTTAATCTGCCATGCTAAGTCCTGCAAAAAAAGAATATCATCCATATAATGAGAAATATATAAGTGAGGATAACGCTGTCTAATAGGACATAAATCTGACATATAGTAGGGAAATTCCTCATTCCCTGTAGGTGCACCTTCCATTGATCTCTTTAGTGTGGTCCTTTATTATTTACATAAGGTATTGAAAAAGCAAAACCTCTTCTCTCGTTGCAATGAACAGGAATGGTTTTTTTTTTTAAAAAAATCTTGTCAATCAATTACAATTACAGGCCAAGAAGAAGGTAACATAGATGGCTGAGGAATCCCAGGTTGCAAGGTTCTCATGGAATACATAGTAGAATTAACTCCCCTTAAGTCTGTTAACAACCTCCATTTCCCAGACTGCTTCATCACAAAAACAGGGGACTTCCATGGAGATGGCTCTATTTGCCCTTTTTGAAGTTGCTCCTTAACCAAAGATTGTGCAGCATCCAATTTCTGCTTTGTTAAAGGCCATTGAGGGGATTCATTTTTCCATAGAATTTTTATAGACTCCATCTATAGAGTATTAAATGGTTAAATGAGCACCCCATTGCTCCAAGACATCTCTTGCAAAAATACTAACATGTACTTGTAATAAGAAAGGTTTTTAAATAGCAAGTTTGCCCATCTTCAGTAGTTAAAGACATGAACTAAACACTTTGTTTAATAGTGGTTACAAGTTGAGAACCAGTACCTTTTATTTCACAAGGTAATTGTTGTACAGGCCAACTTAAATTAAGGCCAGTCTTTTTCTGTAATTATAGCACTATCAAACCCTGTATCTATCAGACCAATAAAAGCTTTGCTATTCATAGAAATTTTTATTCGTGGCTGTTTCCCTTTATTCATAGTCCAGAAGACATTTGCCTGACTAGTGTTTCCAAAAGCCCCCTGACGAATTACGTCAGAATATCAAATGGGTATATAAGGTAATAACAATAATTGATATATCCGATCTCCCTTCTTAATTTGATAATCAACTAATGTAGATATCATAATCTGAAGTCTCATTAGCATTAGTGTGTAGTAGGTGTTCTCTAGGTTTTCTTTTTTTGGTTTTTTTATTTTATTTTATTTTGGTTTTTCGAGACAGCGTTTCTCTGTGTAGCCCTGGCTGTCCTGGAACTCACTCTGTAGACCAGGCTGGCCTCAAACTCAGAAATCCACCTGCCTCTGCCTCCCGAGTGCTGGGATTAAAGGCGTGCGCCACCACTGCCTGACTTTCTCTAGGTTTTCTGAAGAGGTGGTTGTTAGTTGAGGGTAATATAATATAGCAAGGATCAAACCCATATAATGGTTGACAACAGGTCCTCCACTGATTTACTAATTGAACAAGAAGGTAAGGTAAGCAGTTAGCACTTTGTGGTGTAAATGAATCTATTTCAAAGGTTTATCGTCTTGTGCTGTATAATACCCGGAGCAAACAATTCAGTGGGAAAACTAAGTTTAAAGGCAGTGAAGGTTCCACACTATACACAAATGTTTCTTTTAGTCTGGAATCAGATTTCCGTAGTTCTTCCTTTGCCTCTCGATATGTGAGCACTGTCCAATGCCATCTCTCCTTGTAGAATTTTAAATAAATTGTTTAGTGCATAATTAGGTTTTCCTAGAGTAGGGCATATCAGTTTACTATCTCCTAATGGTCTTTGAAAGTTGTTTTAAAATTGTCTTTGTCTAATGAGTGTTTCTTGTGGTTTAACAGTTCTAATAACTAGTTGTCCCAAATATTGCACAGTATCTGATCTGCGTACCTTTTCAGGTGCAATAATAAACCCATTGTATGTAGCATGTCGTGAGTCATGTCCTATGGGTTGTAGCTCTTCCTCTTTGGAGGTGGCTAACAGTATATCATTCATATAATATAAGCCTGCCTCACGGGAGCCTTTCCTATGCAGTATTGACACATGGCAGGGGATTGTGCCAAGCCTTGAGATAATATAATCCATTGATAAAAACGAGAGAATCCTAGGTTGAACAAGAATTGTATGTACACGTTTTCCAACTGTTCTCTGAGTGACTGATAAAGATTCTGGAGCTTTGCTTTGAAGAACATAGGTTTGTAAAGCAGCTAGTTTTGCTCCGTGTTTGTAGGTTTCCATGTTCCTACAGAACTTCAGAACATCGATAGCATTTCCTGTCTGAGGTGTTGACTCTGGTAATCTTCACTGGCATTGTCCAAAGCCAGCGGTTCACTAAGAAGTTGAACTTGCCCCCCTCTGACTCATTTCTCAGGAGCATCTGTGAGTCTTCCTGTGAAATCAGCATAGGGCTCAGAGGGACCTTGCATGAGTGTTACAAGACTAGACCAAGGGTCAGATCCCGACTCGGTTTCTATCCAAGCAACTGGCTACGCCCCTAATGTGGAAGGGCTGCTGGAGGTGTATTTTGCAACTGATGCTCTGTTGGTCCTCACCAACTAGTCCCTCCTAGCATTTCAAATGAGATGTCTCCAGAATCACCCCTTAAGTCCTGTGGCTGAACTTTCATGGGCTTCATCTATGAGCCACATTTGCCATTGAAAGACATTGGACAGGGCTTAGAACCATTATGCCAATTAAATGAAAATCATATGGCAACTTTGCATATTACTCCAACCAGAAGGTTACTGATAGCAGTACGGATCTGTAGGTCCACAGGACGTGCAAGCCTTTAAAACCTTTAGTTATATCCTTCCTAAGGTTCCTTTCTCTGGAAACCAGGAATAGTTAGGATTTCTTTAAAAAATGATGCACAAGCTTTGCATCAGACAAAGCCTCCCCTGGTTTCTGCCCGTTATTCTCAGTTACCTGTGAGCGTCCCTGACCGGATTCCTGTTCTGAGTGCCACATGTCACTGCTCTAGAGGCAGTGGCTCCTGGGAGAATGGAATTGATAAATGAGGTGGCCTAATGTCTCACACAATCACCAACTTTAATCAGAGCATCAGACAATTTATACCCTGGGATTTAAGAGGATTTATGTGAGTAAATGTATTATCACAGGGCAAGCCTCTTGTGGTGGAGCAAGCTGAACGAGCGAAAACATTTTCCATAACGGCATATAAAGAAATCACAGTAGCCAGTTGTAATGAATAATCTGAAGTAAACTCACTCTATTTGCTATATCTGGGAGGGGCACAAAAAACAATCTAAGAACAATTTATAATTCCATGTGTTTTGAAGAAACAGGTCACAAGATTCCTGTCTTGGTTTCTTGGAGTTTTCTTACAAGCACTCAGAAATCTCACGATTCCAATTTTGGGCCATGTTCCAACAGTTATTCGGCTGTTTCTGGTGTTCACAGAGACCCCGCAATTATAGAAGTTGATTTTTGTTTCCCTTTTTTTCTGTTGCAGTCTTACCATTAAGTTGACAGTGGATGAAGAGATGGCGCATTGCTTTTTGAAGTACATGTATATGCACGTGAAAGCATATATAATGGCTGGTTTCGCTGTTGGTTGAGGGCATTTGAAAGAACTTTTGCACCTCAGTTCCTGCTTCATGTGTTTGGATATGTAGAACATCACGTGGGTACAATCAGATAAAATGTACAAGTAAATCATTCAAGTGTGGTTACTGTGATTATGTGTATTGAATAACATTTGATAATATTTGCTTAAAGCATAGCTATGCCCTCAAAATCTAAAATAACATGGATTATTGTTAGAATCTGCAACTTAATTGACCAAATAAAGTACTTTTTATAATCACCACCACACCCCACACAACAAAGAACAGTCACTTAATTGAAACATGACTCAACATTTTGAGTTCCTCCTACCTACACAAACCTGGCCCTCTTACTGTATTTATCTACGCAAGTGTGTGTGTTTTACTAAGTTTAATTTAACCATTATATCCAGTTCTCCCCAAATAACATAAAGTTCCTGTCAAAATTGCATCGTGATCTACGGACAGGTTCTGCCAACTGCACAGCAGAGCTTCAGGGCTGACTGTGGCGGTCAGGCTGCCCATGCCGAGTCCAGACTCGGGAAAACACAAGGAAAATGGGTGAGATGAGGAAGGCAGCTGCTGCTGGACTGTCACTGCCTTGGGCCCTGCGCCCACCTGGCCGTCTGAGTAGCAGGGCCAACACGGTGATGTCGCATGCCTTCTTAATCTAATTTGGAATTCACAAATCATTATTTCCTTAAGAAAGCAATTACAAAAGTGGTTCATTTCTATCATTGCACTATTTCTTTGTAAGTTAAACAAGTCACTGGCTGGGCTAAATAAAGCAAAGGTCAATTATGACTTTGTTTCTTAAGTGGGAAAAAAAATACTCTGAATTTCAAAGGACGTTCACGATGACTGGACCACAGCCCGTTTGAGTTGTTGCAGAATTATACTCACTTGTAATGTTTCTTGGCTTCAGCACATAGGAGAACTAAAGGAGACGGCTCTTTGGTTCACAAAGCTGTGGGTCAGACCCCTTCCTACACCAGACCAGGTGTAGGAAGCAGAGCTCAGTGGGTGGCTCCTGCAAGTACTTAAGCATCTAGATCAGATTGTTTTTTGTTTTGGTTTTTCGAGACAGGGTTTCTCTGTGTAGCCTTGGCTGTCCTGGAACTCACTTTGTAGGCCAGGCTGGCCTTGAACTCAGAAATCCACCTGCCTCTGCCTCCCAAGTGCTGGGATTAAAGGCGTGCGCCACCACTGCCCAGCCTAGATCAGATTGTTAATGAGGACATTTCTGCCACTTCCGTGTCTTCTGTGCAGCTCGCTCAGAGCAACAAAACTAGGGAGCAGCTAGTCCCATGTGCATGACAAACCCTCTCTACCCAGACTTACTGGGTTAAAGGAGATCCTGGATTTATTTCCTGCTGTGTTGGGGACCTTTTTATGAGAAGACAGTCATGACCCCAGTGGGGGCTCTTGGCTGTGCACTGTAGGTATGGGCTCTGGTGTTTTGGTGTAGTCTGCTTCTTTGCAGCTTCCCACCCTGCTACTCTGGGCAGGGGTGTCCGGTTTTCTGTCAGATCTAGAGTCTTCACCCTCACAGCTAAGCGTGATTCTTGAGCTTGTTTGGGTGTGCAGGGTATGGTGGCAGTGGCTGGTCACCCAAAAAATATCTTCTTACCATGTGGGTTAAAACAAATTTATCAAAGATGCCTTTTTTTGTTGTTGTTTTGTTTGTTTGTTTTGTTTTTTCAAGACAGGGTTTCTCTGTGTAGCCCTGGCTGTCCTGGAACTCACTCTATACAAAGATACCTTCTTAAGCCTTAAAACTTGGTCTAAGTGCATTTGATGCCAACATTTTTTTTTTTCTAGAGCTCTGTTGGAGCAAGAAACCTATCCTATTAGCCCAATGCAGTTTTGAAAGAAACATTTTATTATTTTGGCAGAACTAGGTATAATGGTTAAATTAAACTTCCTAATACAAGCATGTCACTAAAATATAAAAAGAGGCCCCAGCCGTGTGAGTAGAGGATCGCCTTTTACCCCTGGAGGATTTGTCATCTAGGGTGTGGTTGAGGTTCTTCCCTTGCTTTCTGTATTGGATGCCATTCTTGTAGGCTTTCCTGGAGTAACTACTTCGTTTGGACTCCAACAAAGACTGCTGATTCTCCCCCGGGAGCTTCTTGGATATGGAACCCGACCTGCCAACCTCAGCATCTGAGCCTTGGAACACATCATCACTGTCCTGCCTACCTACATAACTTTAAGCCAGTAATACAGTTGCCAAGTTCATCAGCCAGTGTTAGGTTTTGGTTGTTCTTCGTAGGGTCATTGGGGTTCTTGTTAGTAGACCTTAACAACCCACCCTGTGTAGTGGCTCTGGATGGTACTTCCATCTAAACCCTTTAGGGCTTTATAACTGAATAATCGGGAGTTACTGGGGTTTTTATTATTTAATGTGAGTGGAAATCAAAGGGGTAGCGGATTTTCTTGTTTGTTTCCAGAACATGTCTCTTGCTGCCTTAAGGGAAGGTGTTTCTGGGCTCAAGGTAGAATTAAGGAAAGCTAAAATAAAATGGATAGACATAGCCACAGGAGGAGAACAATCTGGAGGGGGTTTCTGGTTTTGTTTAAACCTAAGAATAATACTGCTTTCAGAGCAAACAATGTAGGCCATGACTGGTCTACTGAAAAGACAGATGTCAATAAGTGTTTGGTCTTAAAGGAGTCCAAATTATAGAATTTGTTGACGTGGCCTCACAATAATTCTTAAATAAGTACAATAAAGATAGTTGAGATGTGTACAGGGATGGTGTTTGTGAAGTTGAAGTCTTTGGTTTTGCAATGTTCAGTTCTTTACAAAGCCTCCCTCGTCTTCGTTCATCTGGCTGGCAGTAGAGGTGCACAGCCTGTTCTCATGACGCCTCACGTGTGGCCTCACCTAGACAGCCTTTGAAGCTGTAGATTGGAGATAACCCCACTCAGTTTCTGGTAAGATACTGCCTCATTTTCAATGATTGCCTACACTTAACAGCTGGTGCCGTGTATTCCTCACTGTGAGTGACTTAGAGCTAGCTTTCTCAGATGCCAAGATTACAAAGTTTAACAGGCCTTTTAAATCCTTACACCATTTAGAGAAGCATACACCTAACTAAGCCAGCTGCTAGAGAGCACTGGGTACTTTCAGGGAAAACGTCTTATTTTCAGAATTGTGCCAACTGAATCAACAATGGAAAATGGCAGTTGGGACTGCGATTTTATGCTTGCTTCTAGCTGCAGAGCTCATCTGAGGACTGAGCCTGTCTCGTGCACATCTGGGATGGAGCTCTGGTCCCTGTGCTCAAGGAGATCCCCAGTGAGGCACACCGTTACCAGCCACCTAGATAATAAACGTGATTAGTGATAGCTCTCAGTGAGGATAGCAGACCTGTCATGGGCATTTTTTAAAATGTGGAATGTGTTTTTTTGAGGTGGGGTCTTGCCATGTAACTCTGGCTAGCCTGAAGCTCTTCATATAGATGAAGAACTCACAAAAAACTTCTGTTTCTGTCTCCCAAATGCTGAGATTGAAGGCATGTGGCTGGCTTAATAAACTGGTTGTGTGTGTATGTGTGTAAATGAGTATCTTTCAAGAGCCAAGTGTGGTGTTACACGCCTTTGATCCCAGCACTTGGGAGGCAGAAACAGATCTCTTAAGTTTAAGGACAACCTGGTCTACAGAGAATTACAGGGCAACCAGGGTTATACAGGGGAATCAAGTCTTAAAAAACAATAAAAACAAACATCGTTCCAAGATTGTAGGGTTCATCAGTGCAGCTATTCAAGTGTACAATGTAACAGCGTTGTCCCCCACGCTTCTGGGTAGAGGCCCAGCTGCCACTGGTTGACAGACACACGTAAAGTAGACACTACTTTTTATATGTGCTCTATAAAAGGTTTTGTATACTTTTTGAGATTATGATTTTTTTCATTTATTGAATAATGTCAAATTTGATGTATTTTACAGTCTATGCATTTTAAGTTAAGCTGCCTGAAGTGTGGTTTGAGACATGTTTATGCTGTAAGCAATGGAAGATACTAGGTTTTGTCACCTGCTGCTGTATTTGGAAACAAAGACAAATGTTGCTTGAAGAAGTAATTATAATTAGAAGTAGGCTATTGATGTGATAATTGATATTTTTAAGGTAAACTTGTTTGCTTTTGTGTGTAATACCTGAAAGCTTTTTTAAGAAATGTATTTTCGTGATTTCATGGTTTCTTTGTGTACTTTATTACCTAGGCCCATTCTAGGCTTCCCTAAACAAGTTCAGAGCCCTCTTAGCTTCCTGTTTGTAGTAATAAAGAAAACATGGGTCTGCAATACCTGTTTGTATGTAACCTGCATTCTCTAAGGAGCTCTACCAGGCAAAAACCCTTGAGCACCAGTACCTATGGTTAGGACTGCCCCCGAGGCGAGGCCACCCAGGCTCGCTCTACCTAAAGTCAGGGAACCATGCCCCCCTACTATCACCCCCATTTTCTCTTGCAAACAGTAACTCCTTTTGCTTTGACTGTCACATACAGTCACATTAAGCCAATGTACTTGGTCCTGTCCTTGGGAGTTAGCCTCACAAGAATGGGCTAAGAGGGAAATTTTGGAAAAGAATACAGCCATGACCTTTTAAAATAAATTTGGGATGTTTATGATAGTCTGTGTGCCCGAAAGTGCCCACCTAAAATAGAGCTAAGAAGAAGGGAAATTGAAATGTAAGCCAATCCTGGGGATGGGCCCAGCTGGTTGATTGGCTTTCTCACTGTGAAATGGCATCGTCTAACACATGCTAAGTTTCTTGACCCAGCAGGTCTTTTTTACTACCATAAGACTGAAACCTAACAATGACCACATTTTTTCAGATAGGACATATACACACACACATGAATCAAAGGCCAGGAGAGCTATGTGAGCCATTTTGTAAAGCTTATTTCTGTGGTATTTACATGTTTTCTTTCTTTATAGATTTATTTTTATGTGTAGTTTTGCATGTGTCTGTGACTCTGCCGTTGAAGCCAGAAGAGTGCATCTGATCCCTGCACCTGAAGTTACAGATGTTGAGCTGCCTGAAGTGGATGCTGGGGATTAAGCTTAGGTTCTCCGAGGAGCTGCAAGTGCTCTTAGTCATTAAGCCATCTCTCCCACCCCTATATGTGTTTCCTTAATTGAACAAATTATGCAATTCCTCCTGATACCATTGTGGTACTCTGGAGTTCAGAGATGGAGTGGGAAGAGTGGTTTCTTGGCGCTGCCACTAGAGCAGACCTGCTTCACCTACTTCGAGTACTTACCCACAAGTTGTTGAGAGTTGGGGAAAGATTACATACTATATGTTACGGAAACTGGTATTGTGCATTACTACAGTGACTCCTGGTTGAAGTTTGCCTGAATCCTAATTGCAGGTTCTAGGAATAGTGTGTTCAAGTCTTAGAATGTCCAGGCTGCTAGCCCTACTAAAGTCTTGGCTTTTTTTTTAAGGGGTTGGGAAGATGCCTCAGTGGGTAAAGCACTTACCAGACTAGCATGAGGATCTGAATTTCAATCCCCGGGACCTCAGTAAAGACCAGTGTGGTAATGCATGGTCTGTAATCTCATCAAACCTACTGGGATGCAGAAGGATTCCTGGACACGTGGGCAAGCTAACCTGGGGTGCACAGAGCAGGAAAGCACAAGAGACTATTTCAGGGTGGAAAGATATGGACACCAGAGGTCCTTGAGCATCTACATGTGCACTGTGACACACGCGTGAACATTTCACACATGAATGCGTGTGCACGAAAACGGCATTGAGACTGTTTATATTGCCTATTAAGCCACCTTTTATATGAGTTATTTGTTACATAGTTAGGAATGATAAGGGACGGCTAATGGTTTAAGGTAGCTTTAAAAGGTAGCTTTTGGGGGGCTGGAGGTGACTCAGCAGTCATGAGGCCTGGCTTCCCCCAGCACCTGTGTAACAGCTTACCATCTGTAATTCCAGTCTCCATTCTGATGCTGGTCTTCTGACATCCAGGCAGCAGGCATAAACATACAGATAAAACATCTGTACAAAGGCTTAGCAGCTCTTTAGAGCTGAAAAACTAAATTTAAAAGAAGTTATATAAGCCAGATGGTGGTGACCCACACCTTTAATCCCAGCACTTGAGAGGCAGACAGATCTATTGAGTTCGAGACCAGCCTGGTCTACGGATGGAGTTCCAGGGCTACAGAGAAACTCTGTCTCAAAAAACAAAAGTTAAAACCCCCAAGGCCATCTCTCCTGTTAGTAAGACTGCCTGTCCACTGGTCACCTTTGGCCTATACTCAGCTACCTACTACAGTTTCACATGGTTCCTTCATGACCAGTCTGGCTAGACCTTTGCCTTGAGCCATTCTGTCTTGGTTTTGTCCTCTTAGTGTACCCTGGATAGGTGTCAGAGCTCTGGGGATGCTTTTCAAGGGAAAGACTCATTTGAGAAGCCTTGTATCACCTGACTTCTTGTGCTGCATTTCCTGTAAACTAGTGGTGGCTCTGTCTGCTGTTCATTCCCTCTGGTCATCCCAACACCTTGAAGGAGAAACACTGCCTGCAGTTTGCACGTATGACCCCACTTAGCCTCGGGATCAGGATGAAAAGGCCCATCTCTAGATCAGGGAGCTGAGGCTGATTAGTGGTAGGTCTCTCGTAGACCCTGTTGTGGGGCTAGGATCAAAGTCCTGGACATGAGTCTGCAAAGATCGCCATAGTAGGATGCTGTTTTCCAAGGAAGGGTTTCTCTGTTCTGTGTGCCTACCATGGCTGCCAAGCACAGCTCCTCCAGGATGCCATCTAGTAGTGGGTGGATGGTGGAGCACCACTCATGCCTTCTCTGGGCTTCACTGACTACGAAAGGGCTAGTCTTTATTGCATAGAGAGTTGCAGTGCTTCTAGTGCTGACCTAGAACTTGAGAGCTGTGTTTGCAGAGGCAGATAGTGCTCAAGGGTGTCAGAGTTGAGTAGCATTTAAAATGTGGGTCTGAGAACAGATAGGACAGGCAACAAAGGGTCAGACCGATAGTTCCGCCCAGTCTGTAGTCACCATTATTAGAAGCACAGTGGGTAGGCAGCTGTGGTAAAGGCTAGGCCAAAGGTGACCACATGGCTGGCCAGAAGAAGACTGAACAGTAGGTGGGCAGCCAAGTGACAGGAACTAAATGGTAGGAGAGTCAGTACTGCAGACAGTTCTTCCTTTTTTTTGTTTTTTGTTTTTCAAGACAGGGTTCTCTGTGTAGCCCTGGCTGTCCTGGAACTCATTCTGTAGACCAGGCTGGCCTTGAACTCAGAAATCCGCCTGCCTCTGCCTCCCAAGTGCTGGGATTTAAGGCGTGCGCCACCACTGCCCGGCCAGTTCTTCCTTTAAACTTGCTGGTGCAGAGCATGCTGAGAGGTTCGATGTCTTGCTGGTTGCTGAATGACTCCAGTACTCAGCTCAGTACCTGCATTCCTTCTCTAATGCCCTCAGGAGATCTGTGGCAGAAGCTAAAATAGGGAAGTTCAAATATATGACTGGTTATTAGGACTTGAGCTTTTTAGAAGGGAGGGCCTCGAATGAGACCCTTGCCAGTGAGGTAGTGACAAATGCCCACCTCTGGCGCATCTATAATGCAAATCTTGACGGATTCCAGAAGGCAGCCCTTTTTGATTCAGCAAACAGCTGTTAATTAAGGACACAGGCTGAGTTTTATTTCAAGCTTTGAGGAGCTAGGGGGTGATTTGGGCCAGTTGATCAGCTTCCTGTGCTCTTTACCTTATCCATGAGACAGTATCCACAGACCTGTGAGTTAAAAACTGGTGGAGCATTCCTCCCTTTAGCCAGAGAGGCTGTATTAGAATGACCACAGTAATATATCTAATATGCTGCATGTTCTGTTAAATGAAATTACGTTGTGCTTGTTAAAATTCACACTTAGCAAACACTAAGCTTGAACTATAAGGAAGTGACCACACATGCCAGTTTGCCTGGAATAATTCCGAGCGTAATCATTATTAATCCCACCCTCTGCCCCTGCTTCATATTCTCAAAAGCATCTTCCTTTTGCTGGGGCTCTAGTTCACATGTGTGAGGCCCTGGCCTTAATCTCCAGTACTAGGGTGGAAACTATTGTTTTGTTTGTGTTTGGTTGATTTGGGTTTTTCAAGACAGGATATCATCATGTAGATTGGGTTGGCCTCAGACTCACAGAGATCCTCCTGCCTCCACTTCCAGGGTGCTGCGATTAAAGACATGTATTAATGCCCAACTGGAAAGTATCCTATTTTAAGAATGATTTTTACGGTTATCCTGAGTATGGCACACACACGTGCACACACAAGCACTCCCTCGCTCACTCACTGTCTCACATCCAATCTACACGTAGATTGTTTTATGTTCAGCTTGGAAGATCAAATGCACCCCCAAAGCCAACTAATTATTACATAGAAACTAACGTTCACTTCCTATGTATTAGGATGCTATTTGTTCTGCTGCTTATAAAACTGAAGAATATCCAAGCCATGCTTTGCAGCCACGTTCCCTTCAGTAACTCTAACCAGCAAGTAGAGTGTATTCCAGCTAAGCAGAATTGGAAGCCATACCTGTTAGGATAGACAAGCCATATAGATAAAGGTGGCCTGAAATGGATGGGGAGAAGGTTCCAGTTTTTCTGGGTGTTTGTCCCTCAAGTGCACCTTGTGTTCTCAGTTATCTTTTTCCTCCCAAGTTAATAAGCTGTATATTCTCAAACAGGGTCCATATTTCCTGGATCTTGGTGGCTGCTGCACAGATATGACCCAGTGTCTGGTAAAACTGCCTCTAGCTTCCTCCAGCTCTGGAAGTGTTTAACTGGAAATAAGAGAGGCACAGTAGAGTTAGTTATTCATCGGCCACCTCAGTGGCACAGAATAACCAGCAAAGGCCTGTTACACCGAGGATGTCATCTCTTGGCTGTCTGAGGCATCTTTTGGAACTCCAGGGCCTGTGGTCCTCAGGAAGAATCAAATGCCTCCGAGTTGTCACAGTGGTGTAGTCCTCAGGCTGTTGCAACTCCATTCCTGTCACTGCCATGACCATCTCACAGTTAGGTGGCAATGTTCTCATCCACTGGGAAGTTGGCTTCGTAGGATGGGGCTTACTGTCACAGTTGTCCCTCACACCTACTGTTCACACTCTGCTCTTGTCATCTGTAGCGTCTGTTCATAAAACATCCCAGAATGGGTAATTCTTCACATAGACCTCCCATGTTGCCAATGACATCTGCCTCACCATGCAGATTGTGTGACATCATAAGCAGCTCGATGTCAGTTTGCATGCAAGTGGCACCTCAAAATCCTCCAAGCTTGGCTCTCCGTTAGCTGCCAGTGCCTTTCATGGACAGAACTCAAAAATCACGCCTTATTCATCAGGAAAAGTCTCACTCTTACACGACTTGTATAAAGAAAGGCTTAGCATCACCAGGGATGGGGGAAGTTTGCAGCTGGGGAAAATCCGTGGAGACTTGATAGGCTTTGGTGTGATACACCATTGAGTGGGTCAGTGTGGACAAAATCATACATTCAATATGATACTCATCTGTGTGCACATTGGCACATTTTTAAAAGCACATGGAGGGGACAGAGATGACTCAGCGGCTAGAAGCACTTGGATGTCCTTCCAGAGGCTCCAAATTGGGTTCCCAGCACACGTCGGGCAGCTCAGGACCACCTGCAACCAGCTTGGGTGGGTCTGGTGTCTTCTGGTGTTTGTAGGCACTGGGGTCAGAGGGGATACATTCACACAGGCACACATACACATAAATAATCTAAAAAGTGTATGGAACCTGAATATTTCATTGCTGAAAAGAATCTGTGCAATAGCGCATCTTTGTAATTCCAGCACTTGGGAGGATGCTAAGCTCAAGACCAGCCTTGTTTACACAGCAAGAGCCTGACTCCAATAAATCATACACAAAGCCCTAGTTTCTCTTGCATAGAGAAAGGCAAATAAACATAACATCCGTGGCAAATTCAGGAAGCAGTATCATGAGGCCATATCTAGCATTTTTTCTTCTTTTTAGTTAATTACCTTAGCACAAATAATTTTAAAGAATATGAGCATATAGGGTCTTCTCCCCAGCAATCGGCTCAGTCTGATGTTTGTCTGACACCAAGACATGTTCTGGAGAAAGACCATCAGTGAGTCATGGACCAGCATGCCACACCCAGCACTAAATGCATGAAGAGACCATTGTGAACCACTCTAGACTGTTAGGCCTGGTGTTGGAAAGAGTAAGAGACTGGATGTAGCTCTGCAAACACAGGAGACAGTGGGGCGATGCTTCTCATTGTGTTTCTAAAGTTAATTGGAAGAAAACAACTACAAAGAGCCCATGTTCTTCATCCTGGTGGTTTTAAGTCCTGGTCCACTGCTCACTAGATGCAACACATTGAGCAAGTCACTTAGCTCAATGCTACCATCGTTTGTCCAGCTATAAAGCTAAGGTCGCAGTAAATACCTCACTACATGGAGTTATGTGAGTTAAGTGAGACTCATAACCACTGGACGTCAGGTTCTTATGCAAGCTTATCCAAGGCCTGGAGGGAATTTTCTCTCTCAGGCCTGTAAGACTTAAGACTCTAGCCAAGGAAGCAAGTGAGAACAGAACCTCTTGTCCAGTGTGATGTCACTGGTGTGGAAACTAACTTAACAGAGTGAGCCTCACAGTTGCTCAGCTACTGCTTGTGGCACTGAGTCAAACAGCCTCTCAAAATCCCCTTATCAGGCCCTCACGATGTGCACAGAAGGGTGCCATTCAGGGTGGACCCTTCAGAAAAACCTCTCAGGACGGGGGCACCTTAAGCTAGTTAATCCTCAGTCATATTTTCTGAATCAAATCCATGCCCTGTTGCATAGAAGGGAAACAGGCTCAGGTGTGGGCTTTAGGGCAATGTGAAGGGCAGACAGATGCTCTGTCCCAGGAAGAACCAAGTCTATAGGAGCCATTCAGCCTCAGAGACTGTATAACACTGGGTACAGACTTCCATGTGTCGTCGCCCCCGTGAAGTCAGCAGCCAGCCTAGAGACACAGCTGTTCCTTGGCTGCATTCAGCTGTACCGTCCCTCCCTGCTGCGCTTGGAAATACAGAATCTATTCATCCCAAGGTCACCTCAAGTCAGGATGGGGGCACTAGTCCAGTTCCTGCCCCTAGGGAAGCACCCCAAAGGCTGAAGCAATGTTGTGCGGTCCAGGCCAGGCCAGTGTGGTAATCCAACAAGATGAATGAAGAGGGAAAGACAACAGAGAAGGGACCGAAGGAAGAGGGCAGCGTGGTGGCCATGCCTGGGATCTCAGCACACAGGAGGCAGAGTGGGGGCAGGGGTACCACCTCACTTAGAGGCCAGACTGCTCAGCAAGCTGGGGATATGTGTAAGAGAGAGAAAGGCTCAGCAGTTAAGAACCAGGACTCTGCATGCATTGGTTCCAACACACACACCCCTGCGTGCTCACACCCACTGTAACTCCACCTCCAAGAGGCCTGACACCCTCTCTGGCCCCCACGAGGCACTTGCACACACAGATTCATGCACATACGCAATGATGCAGCCAAGCTGACCTTAAACTAGAGCCTGAGACCCTCCTGGCTCAAGCACACCCAGAAGGGCAATCTTTAATATTAATATTAGAAGCCTAACCCATGAGCAAAATAGTTCTGATTCATACCTAAGACTTCAAGGAGAAAATAGAAAAAAATCTTTGTGACCTTAAATTATAATATTAAAACTACAATAAAAACACAATCCATCTGTCAGTGGTGGTGCACACTTGTAATCCCAGCACTTGGGAGGGAGAGGCAGGCAGATCTCTGAGTTCGAGGCCAGCCTGGTTTACAGAGTGAGTTCTAGAACACCCACGGCTATACATAGAGACTCTGTTTTGAAGAAAGTGGGGGAAAATACACACACACACACACACACACACACACACACACACACACACATACATACACACACACACACACATACTCATTTAATTTTAAAAAGTTCCATTGCATTTCTCTCCAACTAAGACATTTTTGAGCTGGGTATAGTAGCACATGCTTGTAATCCCAGTACTTAGAGATGGAGGCAGAAAAATTGGGAGTTCCAGGCTAGCACACATAGATCACATGAAGCCCTGGGTCAAAAACAGGAAGGGGGAATGGAGAGACGGCTCATCTGTTAAGAACACTTGTTGCTTTTGTAGAGGACCAGGATTCATTTCCCAGTCCCCACATGGTAGCTCACAATAAGCCATAACTCCAGTTTCAGGGGATCCAATTCCCTCTTCTGACTTCTGCAGGCCCCAGGCACACATGTGGTGCACATACATACATGCAAGCAAAACACTCAGACGAGGCTACACAGATAAGCCCTGTCTCAAAAACAAACATCAAAATCTGGGGCCAGGTGGTGGTGCTCACCTTTAGTCCTAGCACCCAGAAAGCAGAGACAGGTAGATCTTTGAGTTCAAAACTAGCCTGGTTTTCAGAGTGCATTCCAGGACAGCCAGAGCTACACAGAGAAACCCTGTCTTTTAAAAAAAAAAAAAAATTTAAAATTTGGGACTGGAAAGATGGCTCAGTAATTAAGAGCACTTGAATACCTCCCAGAGGTCCTGAGTTCAATTCCCAACACACATGGTGACTCATAACCATCTGTAATGGGACCTGACTCCCTCTCTGATGTGCATGAAGAGAGCACTCATAAACATAAAATCTATAAATAACTTCCTTTAATTTAAAAACTGACAAGAAGTAGCTTAAAGAGGGAAGAACTTGTTGGCTCACAGGTGGAAGAGACACCATCCATCATGGCGGAGAAGGCACGGAGGCAGAAAGGTGAGGCTCTTACATCTACCACAAGAGGCAGAGATGATAAAGCCGGCCCCCAGTCTCCTTTTCATGCAGAGAATCATACTAGGGGATCCCAGGCCGTGGGATGGTAGGGACCACATTTAAGGGGGAATCTTCCCACTTTGGTTAACCTAATCCAAACAGTTCTTTGAGGATATTCCCAGACACTTGGTTCTTATAAGTCTAGATCCAGTGAGTGTCGCTATCAAACTGCCCATGCTAAAGGCATTCAAATGCAGCTGAACAAGCCAAGCACAGGATTTTAATCCCAGCGCTCAGGGGGCAGAGGTGGGTTGATTTCTGTGAGTTCAAGGCCAACCAAGTCTGCATAGTGAAACCCTGTCTTACACAGAGAGAGAGAGAGAGAGAGAGACAGAGAGACAGAGAGACAGAGAGACAGAGACAGAGAGACAGAGAGAGTGCACCAACAGCAAAAGCAACATACATCTAAGCAATTCCATGATCTCATTTACTGGTCTGTAAAATGGAGAAGCTGAAGTAGATGTTAGGGGGGCTTCTCCTGGGAATCACGTGCTCTTTTATGCTTGAGTTTATAGTTCACCTCAAAGAAGAAAAGGACTGCCGGGCATCTGTGAGACGCCTCGCAGCAGCTTTGCTGACGACAAAGAGATGTGCCAACATTATAAAACACCAATGGGTAGCAAAGAAGAAAATCATTAATTCTGGATGCTTTTATATCAATAGCCCCATTTATGACTATAAAGTAATATATAAAGTTAATTATAGGTATCTTAGAAAACATAGACTGTGAGAAAAGAGTTAAGAGCAGGTTTGCATCTCAGCGATCCATAAGTAAGGCCTTGGCCAAGCGCTGAGAATGCAGCCATTGGCTAAATGCTGACAGTACAGCCATCGGATGGCTTTCGTTAGTGACTGATGACTGTTAAACGAGCTTGTCAGGTTCGTTCTCCAAAAACATCAGGGTGCATGATGTACGCCTGGCCTTATCGTGAGAGGCCCAACTTTTGGTTGCCATGCTGGGAGCACAGCAGACCATGCCTATATGAGCAATCTGCATAACAGCCTTAGACTATGATAGACTTCCATGGGCAAAAGACAGGCCACACCTGTTCCTGTAGAACACTGAAGGAAATATTTCTGGGTGACTTGCCACAAGGAAAAACTTTGGAAGTCAATGTTGAATCAGTCTGAATCCAGTGGACGCCTATCTCTTCCCTGAGATTTTTGCTCAGTAAGTGTGGTGG
Source organism: Uromys caudimaculatus (assembly GCA_028551405.1). Classification (NCBI taxonomy): domain Eukaryota; kingdom Metazoa; phylum Chordata; class Mammalia; order Rodentia; family Muridae; genus Uromys; species Uromys caudimaculatus. The sequence continues at coordinate 67,697,242 of CM052708.1, read as the reverse complement.
TTTGGATATGTTTGGTCTAGGAAGTGGCACTACTAGGAAGTATGGTCCTGTTGGAGTAGGTGTGGCCTCACTGAAGGAAGTGAGTCATTTTGGGGATGAGCTTTGAGACCCTCCTCCTAGCTGCCTGCAAGATAGTCTTCTCCTGGCTGCCTTTGGAGCAAGATGTAGAACTTTAGGCTCCTCCAGCCCCATATCAGCCTAGATGCTGCCTTGTTTCCCGCCATGATGATAATGTACTAACCCTCTGAAACTGTAAGTCAGCCCCAATTATATGTTGTCTTTTATAAGAGTTGCTTTGGTCATGGTGTCTCTTCACAGCAATGGAAACCCTAACTAAGACAATAGGCAATGCTATAATAAATCTTATCAGGGAGTATATATTAAGATTTATTGGTCTAGATTTCAGGGGGAATGGCAGTTGTGTTCCTCAGTTGTGTTACCATTAGCACATTAATCTGCTCAAGGAAGTAACCTCAACCCATGCTTAGGTAGGTAACCCTAATTAAATGCAGTGACATGTGTGTTCACACACACACACACACACACACACACACACACGCGCGCGGAGAAGGAGAGGGAGGGAGAGGGAAATGGAAGGGGATGGAGGGAGAGGGTGGTGGTTAGAGAGTTGGCTTGTGAGTAAGAGTACTTTCTGTTCTTACAGAGGGCCTGGGATCCATTACCAAGCTCACATGTCCTGTGGCTCACAACCACCTGTAACTCCTGCTGTAGGTTCCTGCCCTGCCTGAGTTCCTGTCCTGACTCTCTGATGAAGAACTGTGATGTGGGTGCATAAGCTGAATAAACCCTTTCCTCCCCAACTTGCTTTGATCACAGTGTCTCATCACAGCAATAGTAACTTTAAGAATTCTGCTTCAGGAAGCCTCAGTCTTGGGACCCAAGGTCTTCAACTGATTGAGGCCCACCTTCATTATGAAGGGGGATCTGCTGGACTCAAGGTCTACTAATTTAAATGTTTCAAATTCTGTTCAGCTTTACTAAAGATGGCATTCCTGAAGAATCATGCTTGGTTGGCATTTCAAGTAAGACTTAGGCAGTGGTCATCAACAACATACAGCTTTCAAATAGCCTTCTTGTATAACTGTTGTGGTGAAGACTTAATCTGCACCCACTCAAGAGCTCTGAATTTTCGAATGAAAGACACACACACACACACACACACACACACACACACACACACACACACATACCCCAACTTAATTTTGGTATGCCTTCCTAGCTCAATGGCTGGGCACTTCTAAACCTCCCTGCGGCTAGCACACACTCACCTCCAGTATTCCTGGCTTAACATCTTCTAAGTCTATATTTTATCTTTGCTGCCCTGTTACCTTCTGGGCAGCCCCCTGCCACCCATGGGGCCATTTTACTTTTCCACCTACATTGCTGGATGATTTCTCTACTGCAGCTCTTAAATCGGATCTCTCTCTTCCCCTTGGTCCCTTGTCCACACAATTCAAATGTCCCACCTCCATCTCCATACCCAGCCATTGGCTGTACGGCAATTCTTTATTACCAATAAAGCGAGCTGGGGGCAGAGGCCCTCAGCATCTGGAAGCATGGCTTTGGGAGCCAAATTAAGACAAAGCCTGAGAACCATTTCCTAACAGTAGACCACCAAGATGAGGCGTCCACTACAGAAGCCATGAGATCCTTATTTGGTGATCTGAACAAGACAAGCTTAAAATGAGGGTTGAGGTTCACTTTAAGCAAGCTGTCCAACAACATTTTACAAGCCTACTCTGACTTTCAGGAAATGAAATGCAAATAGCAGAACTTTCCTTCTGAAGGCCCATTGTCTTTTAGAAAGGGAACCTCTGCTCTTCTCATGCCATCTCAGTGATGTCATTGTGAAGATCCTCTGACACACTGGCAAAACCAAATTGAGGAAGTCAGGTCCTTCTTAGTTACTGTTCTATTGTTATGAAGAGACACTATTGCCAAGGCAACTCTTATAAAAGAAGGCATTTAATTGGGGGCTTGCTAACAGTCTCAGAAGCTTAGTCTATTATCATCATGGTAGAGAGTATGGTGGTGGGGAACATGGTGGCAGGCAGGTGTGGTGGTGGAGAAGTAGTTGAAAACCGATCTTAATCAGAAAGTAGAGAGAAAGAGACACTGGGCCTATTGTGGGCTTTTGAAACCTCAAAGCCCACCACCCAGTGACACACTTCTTGTAACAAGCCACACCTCCTAATCCTTCTCAAATTGTTCCACTTTTGATGACTAAGCACTTAAATAAATGAGCCTATTGAGGCCATTCTTATTCAAACTACCACAAAGTCCAACAGGTTTTAAGGGAGTTCAGGACAAGACACAAATTAATCTGAGTGTTCCCACACCACAAAGTGTTTGGGCTGCAGTGGCTCCCTGTGTCGTTGGGGAATTCTTTCTGGGAGCCAAGAAGATCTCAAAACTAGCAAGAAAAGACATCTCCCCCACAACTTCCCAACCCAGCTTGGGAAACACTGTGTTAGTGGCACCTGCTCCCCCTCCATTATAAAACAGAGAAAGCAGCCTGGCTTGGTGGTGCAAGCCTTTAATCTCAGCACTCTGGAGGTAGAGGCAGGTGGACTCTTGTGAGTTTAAGGATAGCCTGGTCTGCATAGAAAATTCCAGGACAACCAGAGCTAAAGCTACATTAGATAGATGGATGGATAGATGATAGATAGATAGATAGATAGATAGATAGATAGATAGATAGATAGATAGAAGAAAATGTCCATGCTGACATAGCATAGATTATGGGAAATATAAAATGAAACACAACATTTATATAACATTTGAATTTGAAGACAAACTGTATAGGTACCAGAATTATGTACTTACTCAAAATGCACACATTTCACTTGGCATCTGCAGCACCTTCAGTCCTCTGTGCCTGCTCTGTTTGGCATCTGCATGCTGGGCAGGGTCTCTCCCTCCCTTGTCAGCATCAGCTTTGCCCTCTTGGGACAGCTTCGTCCCTTTCCTTGCAGGGGCCTTTGGAGGCTTTGGAGGACAGGCTTAGCAGACAACCATGAGGCTCGTAGCTGTGGTCCATGTTTCCTTGTCCTCACAGCCTTTAGCATCCTCCCTCTCTGGCTTTTCCTTTGCGCACAACAGCCACAGCATAAGGAGGTAGGCACTGGGCAGAGTGTGCAGGGTCTAAAGCGTTGGTGCCTCAGTGGATGTTTCTTGCTGCCTTTCTCCCCCCCTCCCCACAATAGGCATTAATACACACACACACACACACACACACACACACACAAACCAAACAAACAAACAAAAAGCCCCGTGGCTGAGCACGGTGGGGCATGCTTGCATTTCCAGTACTGGGGAGAAGGACGTATGAGAATCAGGAGTTCACAGTCATCCTCGCCTCCTTGGGACCCAGTGTCAAACAGCAATAAGCATCAATAAAACCATCTCTCTTTTTTTGGTTTTTCGAGACATGGTTTCTCTGTGTATCCCTGGCTGTCCTGGAACTCACTCTGTAGACCAGACTGGCCTCAAACTCAGAAATCCACCTGCCTCTGCCTCCCAAGTGCTGGGATTAAAGGCGTGTACCACCACTGCCCGGCAATTAAACCATCTTAATGAATGCTTTTTTGTTTCAATTCAACTTAAAGTATGTAGTTATTCTTATTTAGCATAAGAAAATGGATCATTTTATTTTAGAATATTCTAATATTGTATGAAAGTGAACGGAAACCAATTAACTAATTAATTATAATATCTTCACAGCAATAGATAGATGTGTTTGATCAAACAACGGACACTGTTGCCTATCCAAGTTGACTCATTAAATTATCCATCACAAGTTTAATTTTTCTTATTTAAAGAGGAAAGAGCAGAAGGAAACAAAAAGTGATTTATTCAAGATTGATAATAACCCCAGCATGGGCCTCCTTGGAAGTGAAAAGCCAGTCCAGTGAGTTGGAAATCCCTGTCACAGCCATGCAAGTGTGACACTGGCCAGAAGAGGGTGCTGTCTCCTGCTTATGTAAAAATCCTCTTGGGAACCAACATGCCAGGAAATGTTGTTGATACTTTCAAATCATTACTTTTTAAAGCTCTTGATTTAGTATATCATACAGCCTTTGGTCTTTCATTATGGCACCAAAGCATCTCATTGGCAGTACTGAACCACTGAGTGCATGAAGGCATGGACCATCTTTGCCATGTGACTTTCCCAGAGAGATAGTTGGTCCAACCAGGCCGACCCCAGCCTGGTGGTTTTTCCAGACTAGACAAACTCAAGCTGGTGCTAGAGGGAAGAAGAAGCTTGCCATATTTGCCAACTGAAGGCAAAAAACAAACAAACAAACAAACAAACAAACAAACAAACAAAAAACCGGAGAGGAGTCTTCTAGCCAAGACTAAGGGTATGCCTGGGAGTTCCCTCGTGATGCTCGGCAGTGCGGCTCTCGTTAGCAGAACAGCCACATCTAATCTGCTTTCTTAATTAGAAATGGAAACCTACATAAGTCTAATAACCCCTTAGCTTTCATCGATAATTAAAAGTTTCCACTTTAATGACAGCTCACATTTCTGCTATGTGCGTGTTTGCAGAGGGCTCTTCGGTCATGTATCAAGGAGCAAAGGCACTAATTATTTCCAGTTTACAGCTGAAGAAACACGGAAGTAAATGGTTTGCTTTGGCTTCCTGTTAGCAAAGTCTGGGAGGTGATCAGAAATCTTTGGCCTGATGCTAGCTCTGTGTTCCTTCCCTTATCAAAAATACACTCTCATTCCCTCCAGTGTCCATTAACGATGAATGTCTGCATATGGCCTGTGCAGTGCAACAGCCAAAGATAAGTGCACAAGCATATTCACCACAGTGTATTTGTCTTGTTGTCGTTATTGTTTATTTTTTTGTTTAGTGTTTTGTTTGTTTTGTTGGTTGGTTTGGTTTTTTGAGACCGTTTTCTCCCTGTAGCTCTGGCTGTCCTTACTCTGTAGATGAGTCTGGCCTCAAACTCAGAGATCCACCTGCTTCTGCCTCCCAAGTGCTGGGGTTTAAAGGCATCTGCCACCACATCCAGCTATTTTTATTTCATTTCCCCCCTGCTTTTGTTTGCATCTTTTTTCCTTTTATAGGTTTGTTTTCATTTTATTTTTTAATGTGTTTGAGTGTTTTGCCCAAGTATATGTGTGTGTACATTTGTTTGCCTGGTGCCCTAGGAGGCCAGAAGAAGGCATTGGGTTCCCAGGACTGGAGTTACAGACAGTCGTGAGCTGCCATGTGGGTGCTGGGAATTGAACCCAGATCCTCTGGCAGAGCAGCCAGTGCTCTTAACCCCTGAGCCATCCCTCCAGTTCGTCTTCCTTTTTCTTTTTAATTTTCAGTTTCCACTTTCTGTTTAAAGATGGGGTCTCTCACTGAGATTGGAGCTCATCAACTGACAGGCAGGCTGGCCAAAGAACATCAGAGATCCACCTGCCTCACCTCCCCACTCTTGAAATGCAGGCACAGGCTACCACAGCCAGCTCTTTATGTGAATGCTCATAATAAAAGATCTAACTCTTCTTGAAAAAGTGCAAATAGTGCCTCCCGTCAGGAAGGACAGGGAACAGCCAGGGAGCAGCCAGCTTGGGCAAGTGAGATGGCTCAGCAGGTAAAGGTGCTCTTACCTGGTGACCTGAGTTCAATCCCCAGAACTCACATAGAAGAAGAAAGGGAGAACCAACTCACAAAGTTGTCTTCTGACTGCCACATGCACAACCACTCATACACACAATTGTAATTGTAATTATTATTATTTTAAAAGTTTATGCCTAACTAGGCCTGTTGCAAGCATGTAATCTCAGCTACCCGGGAGATTAAGGCAGAAAGATTTCAACATCAAGGTCTTCCTGGGTAACGTACTAAGACCTTGCTTTAAAGCAAAACACAACAACAAAATACTTACAACAGAGGTATAGCTTAGTCTTAGGGCATGTATGTAGTATCCATACGGCTCTGGGTTCAATTCCCACTACCGACAAGGGAAAGCAGGGGTTCCTGGGAGTCATTAGCAGACCGACTTCCTTTTCCCAGGACCTGCTATGCATTGGCAACTGGGGCTTCTTGCACCATGGCTGAAAATTATTACAGGACAAAAGCATATTATGTTGGATTGAGGGTTAGCCTCTCTAACCAGAGGCTATAAAGACCTCCACACCTGGAGCAGAAAGGAACATTCCTCCGTCCAGTGCACTTCTCTGAGCAGAGAAGAGCTTGGAAATCAGCTATTTCCACAAGCAGAGCAAGTTCTGAGGATTCCAGACCAGACAGTGTCTGCAGACAGCCAGAAGCACCTTAATGCGGTACGACTAAAGTCATTAATGAGTCCTTTAGTGAATTGGCCACTAGGCTTCTTATAACCAACAGGTATTGTGATTAAAGTCTGGGTTGGTTGGTCTATTTGAATCACTACAAGTGATTCAATTAGTCCTGTAATTAAAAACAAATTATCGTGGGGGGGGAGAGGGGGTGACTTTAATCCCAGCACTCAGGAGGCAGAGGCAGGTGGATCTCTGTGAGTGTGAGGCCATCCTGGTCCACAGAGTTCATTCCAATACAGCTAAGGCTACACAGAAAAGACAAAAACAAAAACAAAAACAAAAACAAAAAAACCTGTCTGGAAAACAGACATTTTTTTTTTTTCTACTTTGGAGGCAGAATCTCACCTTGTTTAGACTGGCTTTAAACTTGCCATGTATCTGAGGATGACCTTGAACTCCGATCCTCCTGCTTGTAGCTCTCTAGTGGTGCTCCATAACTCAAGCTGTTATGTGATGCTGGAGGTTGAGCCCAGTGTTTCATTCATGGTAGGGAAACATTTTACCAACTGAGCTACATCTTCAACCCTACACAAGTAAGGAAGGACTTACCTTTATTATTTAAATTACTTGTGTGTGTGTGGCCATGAGTACAGGCCTGTGGAGGCTGGAGGCCAGAGGCGTCCCCCTGAAGCTAGCTGCTATTATGGACAGTTGCAAGCCACCTGGTGTGGGTGCTGGGAACTAAAATCCTCTGGAAGAGCAGTAAGTGTTCTTAACCACTGAGCCATCTCTCCAGCCTTACACAATTTTTATTTAATAGTACCGTTTTAGATAATTATAGTTCTGGCAAGAATGACCAGAATTTAGGGAATGATTCAACCAACATCTCCATCATCTTAGACTGACCTCTCTTTCTCTCTCTGTCTCTCTCTGTCTCTCTTTCTCTCTCTCTCTCTCTCTCTCTCTCTCTCTCTCTCTCTCTCTCTCTCTCTCTCTCTCTCTCTCTCTCTCTAGCTTGGGTTTGCTTTTGTGAGACAAGTCTCACCACATAGCCCAAGCTACCCCTGAATTCACAGCAATCCTCTTGCCTACTAGGGTCTGGGATTACATGCATGCACCAGCACGCCCAGCTTTCATCAGACCTGCCGTACCTCCCTCTGAAGCCTTGTTATCCAGGATGTCCATGTGATCAGATTTCAGGCCCAACACCAGCCTCTGCTGGATAAAGAGCATAAATGTAAGCCCGGGTTAGCAGAGGTATCCATGGTGAGGCTTGTTACACAGACACAATTATCTTTGCCTTTTCTGCTTTAAAGCACAGCTGTAACTTGGTCCTTCCTTTCCCAATATACCCCTCAAATCGACAGCCACCAAAGCCAAAGCTTCCACCCTGTAAACACTGTGGTTCCAAGTGTGTGTGATAATGGTTAGCCATTCCTCTAAGAAAAGTGCATGTTCTATTAATTCTAATTCATGAAGCTGGCTGAAATTCCAAATGCAGAGGTTCAAAATCCTGGGTTTAGTTCAGTTTGTCTAACCCCAGTAGACACTACAAACCCCCCCCCCACCACCCCCAGAGATCACAAGCCTCTGTCAGTGTTAGAGCAGGTCAGAGTCTAGGCTGGTGTTTCCAGGTTCTCAGCCTCATGTAAAAGGAAATACAGATGCACGATTTGCAAACGTAACAAGATGGGGGCTGGAGAGATGGCTCAGCGGTTAAGAGCACTGACTGCCTTCCAGTGGTCCTGAGTTCAGTTGCCAGCAACCACACGGTGGCTCACAACCATCTGTTATAGGATCTGATGCCCTCTTCTAGTGTGTCTAAAGACAGCAATGTACTCACAATAAAGAAACAAACAAACAAACAAACAAAAAGTAACAAGATGACTTATGCAGAGAGAATCCGTAAATTAGAGAAGGATACCCTGTCGCGACTGACAGCAGTCACATGACTGCGGCTACTCAAGGGCAGAATTACAACCTAGGGTCTCTTTTTATGGCATCTAAAGGAAGGCGGGCCGGTCACTGAGGGGACAGTTTGAGTGGCTCTCTGTTTTGATTTGTAGATGAGGTCATATGTTCATTCCTTCTTGTACCTATCACTTCCCATAATGCTTCAGATTGTAATCATATGCGTCGGCGTAACAGAGGCGTCTTCCTAAAGTCTCCCTTGAAGGACACAGTTTGGCTTATTTCACATGCACCCGATCGATCGACCCTTCTATTCTTCCCACCATAGGAACTATGCTTGAATGTAAACTGCTCTTGCCAAGGACCCAGGTTTGGTTTCTAGCACCCACAGGCAGTTTACAGCGGCCTGTAACTCCAGTCCCAGAGGATATGATGCCCTTTTCTGGATTCTAAGGCGCACCCACATGCGCACATACATGCACTCAGGCATACATATATACACATACATATAAATGTATTTTGTCATAAAGGGAAGAGCAATAAAAGGATATAGCTGGGGTGAAAAACTGGTCTCCACAGGCAGGTACAGGCCTGGGAGTGCTCATGCGTGCACACACACACACATATACACATTCACAAATAATCATAAGGATTATGATTCCCACCACCACACACGCCAAATCCGCAGAGCCTCACATTGTTAGTTGGGGCCCTACAGTGGTGAGCACATGGCTGAGTACACCTACTTGTACCTTTGTGCCTTGTAATCCTGGGCTGCAGCTTTGCCTTGGATCTGTTCATTACAATCCTTAAAAGGAAAATTTCGCCGGGCAGTGGTGGCGCACGCCTTTAATCCCAGCACTTGGGAGGCAGAGGCATTTCTGAGTTCGAGGCCAGCCTGGGCTACAGAGTGAGTTCCAGGACAGCCAGGGCTACACAGAGAAACCCTGTCTCGAAAAAACCAAAAAAAAAAAAAAAAAAAAGGAAAATTTTGCTCAGACTGGTATCTAATCCAGCAGAGTTAGCTGAACAAGGCAAACAAAGGGATTCAAGAAGGAGACAGCTCCCCGGCCAGACAGAGTCTAAGAATCCCAACTGACTGGCTAAGACAGCATTTCTGGTGAAGCAGAAGAGAAGCATAGAAAACAACTGGGCTGGATGAGGCTCAGTACTAGAGCTCTTGGAAGCCCTGATCCCCTGCTCCACCATAACGAATAAATGAATGAATGAATGAAACTTGATTGACTAAGCTTAGTCAACCAGTTATTTACTTATTTGTGTGTGTCTGTGTGTGTGCGTGCGTGCGCGCTTGCTAATGTGTGTGTGTGTGTGTGTGTGTGTGCGCGCGCGCGCACGCGTGCGTGTTTGGACATGTGAGTGTAACTGAAATCAAGGTTAAGAAACATTTCTTCTAGATCTAAATGGGACATCCCCAAATTCGGCAGCAACTCACCCAGCTCGTTTTGAAAGCGTTCTACTGGAGTTGAACAAGGTCAGTTTCCCTGGCTGCCTTCTTGTCTTTGTCTCTCGAAGGCTTTTGGGTCAGGTCGTGGCCTGCGTCAGAGGCCAATCATGAGTCTGACATAATGGCCAATGCATCTTGCCATAGCCAGCGGCAGGTACGCTCATTAGGCAGCAGGTGTTGAAATAATCGAGGTAGGAGTTGCTGGGGCTGGACTGAGTCAGGACAGCAGTGAGAGGCAACCAGAATAGGACCTGCGTAGCTGGGCCCCTGACCAATAGGACCTGCGTAGCTGGGCCCCTGACCAATAGGACCTGCGTAGCTGGGCCCCTGACCAATAGGACCTGCGTAGCTGGGCCCCTGACCAATAGGACCTGCGTAGCTGGGCCCCTGACCAATAGAACCTACATAGCTGGGTTCCTGAGTCAAAGACAGATTTGAGGAACTGGAACAAAATCCCGGAATGTGCCTACCCTGGCATGAAGGGGTATACCCATTACTTGCTGGCTGGTCTTGCTACTGGGCAAAAGCAGCAAGCTCAGGGTGGGGCTGGCACTGGAGAGTCCAGCAAAAGACCCATGTCATCTGTAAATCTGTTTAGAAGGCACATGGGCTGATCTGCTGTTGGACCGAAGGAAACAAGCTTGCGCACACATGGGGGAAGGGTGGAAAGTAAAAAGAGGCCTGCCAGAGGAACCGGATGATCCCTCGATACCAGTATTCCCAGAGCACAGGAGAGGAGCAGGAACGGCCGGGTACCAACCAGGTCTTGTTTGGCACTGTCTCCCTCCCATCAAGCTCAGTGCTTGCCCACTGCTCCCCCGCTAACCGAATCCCACTTGACTTGGTAAGCAATGCCATCGTGGGTACCCTATGCTAAAATGCATAATCCTGAAAGGAAAGGGCGCTTCAGTTCAACAAGTCTGTGGAATTAATTCATCAATTATTCAACCAATTTGAGTCGGATGCATTGGGAAACGAGATTCATCAGGGTGACTAAGAAGATTCTGTTAAAACTCTATGAACTCGATACCTCTGGTCACCAGAAAGGGAGCTGGAACTGAGGCAGGAGGATAACAGAAAGATCTACAACACTTCCACCGCCCTTGAGGAGCTTTTAGCCTTGTTGGTGGGAAATACACAATGAAGGGCTATCAAACAGGCCCAAACACTGCAACCGTGGGGCTGGTAGGTCTTTCCCACCCCACTTCCTTCTCCCCTCGCTCAACCATTAGTTTCTAAAGCCAGCCCCCAAGGTCTACTCCCTTATTTGGCCACTTCACTGTACCTAACTAAAACTCCAAGTTCCAGCTATCAAAATTTATTATTTCGCTACTCCGGCTAACCTATCCAATTGAGACTTGACAACTCAACCCAGCACAGACTCCCCCCTTTCTCCTGCAGAAACACCTGCTGTCTGTCTTTGTCTGATTCAGAGGCAGCCCCCTCCCCCTCCCCCTTGTCCCTTTGGGGTATTCTCCTTTGTGCAGAGAATTTGTATTCTGTATAGCCTCAGAGGCAGAGCTAGGAAGTGTTACTAAGGGCCTCAGTGAAGACCAGAACTGAGTGTGGCTGTGTCAAAGAGCCCTTTCACACACTCTCATAGCTGAACCACACTGACTCTTTCATTCAGAGGCCCAGAAAGTAGGCTATTATAACCCCACAGTTTTCTAAATATGAACATGGGTGTAACTTCCTTGTTCCAAGGCCTCGCCTTGGTTCCCACCCTCCAGAGTCCTTTCTAGGCTGTACTAAGGGAGTCATTCACACGAGTTTGCAGGGCAGTTGGGGGCCCACCCACCTGGTTTGCTTATTTTCCCCACTCTGTCCACTTGCCAAGTCCTGGTGGTGGGCCGAGTGGTTTCACCTTTGCTGTCACAGTAAAGCTCACAAGGCACCCTTGTGAGAATGTCACCGGCTAGAGAGTCAGTGGGAAGGGAAAACTGTGACCATCAAATGGAGCCAGTTGAGGTGGTGCTCCTCTGTGTTCCCAACACTCAGGAGATGGAGACAGGAGGATCATATCAAAACCAGATTAGCAAGTTCAAGGTCGAGGCCACTGTGGGCTACATGAGGCAATGTTTCAAAACAAGAAAGACAGACAGAAAAGAAATTAAAGGAGTTAGACTTAGGGGGAATTAGAGAGGAGACCAAGAAGGGTGAAAATAGTCCATGAGAATGAATGGGAGTGGGGGAAAGGGTGCATGGGACAGGGAAGGTGCAAAGGGCTCTCAGGAAAGGGCTACAAGCGGAGTAAGCAGCAGAGAGGGGGAGGGGAGGGGAGGAGCATTAAGACACTTAGATTGGAAAATGCTATACTGATCTCTAATACCTTGCATGCTAATTTTCAATTTTAAAAAGTTTAATACTTTTGAGACTTTATTTATTTGTATTTCATTTGTATGCATGTTTGTCTGAATATATGTTTGTGTCCAAGAAAGCAAGAGGAAGGCATTGGATGCTTTGGGACTAGAGTTACAGACAGTTGTGAGCTGCCACGTAAGTGCTGGGAAATGAATTTGAGTCCTCTGGAAGAACCGCCAGTGTTCTGAACCACTGAGTTTTTCTGTATAGCCTTGGTTATCCTGGAACTCTCTCTGTAGACCAGGCTAGCCTTGAACTCAGAGATCAGCCTGCCTCTGCCTCCTGATTGCTGGGATTAAAGGATTGAGCTGAATTCAAAATCTGCACAATGTAGATATGTGAAAGTCAAATCAGCATCAAGCTTGTGGGTACCAATTCGCATCAAGCCTCATGATGACACCTGGTTGGGAAAAGCATTCAGAGCTGAACTGCAAAACAAATCTGGAGAAGCCACAGAAGGGAACTGGAGGACCAGTGACAGGGAGCGGTGCTGGAGTTAGGCACACTGGAGGGTGGACAGCTAGCTCCTGTTACAGATCTGTCACAGACACTGGAGCACTGGCTGTCTCGGACTTGGGGTGGCTGACTAGACAGGAACACTAAAGAGACTTTCTGGCCGGGCAGTGGTAGCGCACACCTTTAATCCCAGCATTTGGGAGGCAGAGGCAGGTGGATTTCTGAGTTCGAGGCCAGCCTGGTCTACAGAGTGAGTTCCAGGACAGCCAGGGCTATACAGAGAAACCCTGTCTCGAAAAACCAAAAAAAAAAGAGACTTTCTGGAACAAACAAAAACAAAACACAAAACACCTGAGGCTAGCCAGGACCTTAGAAGGCAATCAATCTACAGCGGGATTGCATACTTGGAGTTGTATCTTTCACTGTACATATTTTTTGCCTAAAAGAATTCTAATCATTGAGCTGGAGAGATGGCTCAGCGGTTAAGAGCACTGACTGCTCTTCCTGAGGTCCTGAGTTCAATTCCCAGCAACCACATGGTGGCTCACCACCATCTGTAATGGGATCTGATGCCCTCTTCTGTCATACAAGCATACATGCAAATATAGCACTTGATGTGTTTATAAAAAGATAAAGAGATAGGAGAATATGTGCTATGGGTGTGTGGTGAGGTGTGGGGGAAGGGGGTGCCTCAGTGGGCCCATGCCGAGGTATCCCGTCCCCCTGAGGGACCAGCCACTTGTTGGTATAGTATAGAATAGAGTTTATTCAGGGCATGGGAAGGGAAGTTAAGAGGGTAGTAGAGGCAGAGAGAGGGAGAGAGTAGAGAAGTAGAGACCGGCCATGGCCATGAGCATGTGGAGAGGGGAAGGGAAGGGAATGGGGAAGGGGAGAGCAAGAGCAGGAGAGAAGCAAGAGGGAAGCAAGAGATCAAGAAGCTAGAGAGGGAGGAGGGGCAAGCAGCCCCTTTTATAGTGGGTCAGGCCCACCTGGCTGTTGCCAGGTAACTGTGGGGTGGAGTTTAGACTAACAGCACTCATATAAATAAATAAATAAATAAATAAATAAATAAATAAATAAATAAATAAATCTTTAAAAAAAGAAAAGAATTCTAGTCAAGACCCAAATAAATAAATAAATAAATAAATAAATAAATAAATAAATCTTTTTAAAAAGAAAAGAATTCTAGTCAAGACCCGAAGAGTTGGCTTGGTTAAGAGCACTTGTTGCTCTTCCAGAGGACCCGAGGTTCCATTGCTTGCACCCACACGGCAGCTCATGGCTGTCTGTAACTCCAGTCCCAAGGGATCCCAGCCCTCTCCTGATCATTGAGGGCACCAAGCACACACATGGTGAACATACATATGTGAAGGCAAAAACACTCATACACATAAGAAATAATAAAATCTTACAAAACTTGAAACGAACTGTCATCAGACTGAATCCTAGTTAGTTCTCCTTTCAGCAGAACTGTAGATTAGCAATTCTGACACGCTGTCCTGTGTATTCCTGGGAAAGATGGCATAGGGATGGGGAGGGTCTGGCTTCGAGGGAGCTAGAATTAGCAGTATAGATTCATGTTTCCTAATATATACCCGGGCCTCCGTGTCATTTTTGTTTGTTTGTTTGTTTTGCTCTTTGTTTCTTGACATAAGGTCTCTCTAGTACACACCTCTGGCTGTTCTAGAACTTGCTATGTAGACTAGGCTCAAACTCACAGAGAATGACCAGCCTCTCTCTCCTGATGCTGGGATTAAAGATCCACACTATACCACAGGTCTCTGTTTCTGTGTGTGTGCGCGCGCATGTGCTAATATGGACGGACACCTGTGCCTGCGGCTCGTAACTCAATGTCAGAGCCTTCAGCCAGAGACACCAGCAGAAGTAAGTGTAGTTAGCAACCAGGTACCATTTTTTTCTTCATTTTTCTTTCATTGAAAATAATTTTTTCTAGCACTGTATTCTGACCATGGCTTCCCCTCTCTCACTGCCTCCTGGGTCCTCCTCATATCCCCCGCCCCCATCCAACTCCATACCTTCTCTCTCTCTCTTTATAAAACAAATAGGCAAATAAAAATAAACCAAACAAGACAGAATTTAAAAAAAAAAAAAACAAAGAAAACAAAGAAAAAGCATTAGAAACACACACACACACACACACACACACACACACGCTCATTAAAAAAAAGAAAAGCATAAAAACATAGAATTGGAAACCATATATACATGCAAAAGGCCGGCAAGGTTAAAAAATGCCCCCAAAAGGCTCTATAAAGCCAATTATCTCCCAAAATACCATTGAATTAGTGTTGACCCTCTACTGCTGGGCATTGGGCCTGCCATTAAGTGTACACACAATGAGAAACTCCATACAAAACTAACCTTTTTTCAAGCAGCTGTCAGTTAGAGAGAGCCTCTTGGTTAGGAATGGGCACTAATGTCCACCTCCCTCTCCCGGCACTGGGACCACATCTGGCTTGGACCTGTGCAGATGTGTGTGCTGCCACGGTCTCTGTGCCTTCATATGTAAGTCAATCCTGTTGTGTCTGGAAGGCCTTGCTTCCTTCCATCCCACCTGGCTCTTACTGTCTTTCTGCCTCCTGGTCTGCGTACTTCCCTGAGTCCTGAGAGGAGGAATTTGATAGAAATGTCCCCTCTAGACTGAGTTTTCCAAGGTCTCTCTATCTCTGAATACTGGTCAGGTGTGGTTCTCTGCCTCAGTTCCTATCTACTGTAGGAGGAATTGTCTTTGATGATGGCTGAGCAAGACTGATCTATGTATCCGTTTCTAAACAGCAAACAGGATCTTTGAGAAATGGCTTGCAGTTGATTTGGGTTAGGGAAATTGAAGGCTGAACCAGAAAGTAAGTAGTGCTCAAAGAAGTGTTCATTCTTTGAGGCTGATCTGGAAGACTCTGGAAAGCAGTCTGGCTGGGTTGCCACTAGTCAAATGTGGGACAAACATCAAAATAAGCAATGTTGTCTGTACCTCATTGAGTAAGGATCTTTACTGATTCAGTAATATTCAGCAAATAAATAATTCGATATAATGCAATAAATAAACGATAAGCAAGGATGAGAGAAACCTTCATTACAAGAAAATGTCAATAAACACAGGATGGTGGAGGCAGAAAGTTTGATAAGAAAGAGGCAGCTCTAACTGCCCTCCTCATTCTCAGAGTCTGTGTCTTTGAACTGAACCAACTGCAGATCAAAACTATTTCCCTTATTTGTGTCAAAACATTGTGTCTGTTTTCCTTGCATCATTTTGTACATGATACACTGTAGTAGTTATTTATAGGATGACAAATCTAAAGAAGACTTGAGGGACATGGAGCAGCCACCACAGGGGCTCTGCTCTCTAATACCAGTGTGACTGTGCCCACTTCCACTTGCAGAAGAGAATTTCTCCTTGGTAAAGCACCCAGGAAACTCTGAGCTACGGAAGCTGCTGAGAGAATATACCCTCTGTGGAGGGGTAAAGGAACATCACTGTGACAGGCCTGGGGTATGGAGAGCAGCAAGCTTGCCTCCTGTGTAGGAGACCCTGAGTCTGCCCTTGAAAAAATTAAAACAAGCAACCCAGGGCTAAGGCACGACAGCTACACCTGTGACCACCAGCCATTAGGGAGGCAGAGGCAGCAGAGGCAAAAGTGCAAGGCTGTCTCAATAAACAAACCAACAAAAAGTAAGTAAGTATAAAGGCCAGAAATGCAGCTCAGTGGTTGGGTGCTTGCCTAGTATGTGAGCGGCTCTGGGTTCATGTTTGCATGCACACTCTCTGGTGAGGAGTCACACAGAAACTCAAGAGAGCTGTGCCTTGAAGAGCTCAGCTATCCATCCTGTGCAGGAAGACACTTGGGCCTACCTTGTTGGTCCTGTGCTATGGTTACAATGAAGACAGGAGCAGTGTAGACACTGCTGTGGGGCTGGGGATGTGGTTCGTGGTAGTTCCCAGCTGAGCTCGGGTCTTCTGAAAATGCAGTGTGTGCTCTCAACCACTGAGAGAGCTCCAGTCTGTACTAGCACTTGCCTGAGACCCTGGGTTTGGCCTCAACACAGAAGAAGAAGAGGGGGAAGACGACTCCAAAACCTTTGCCTCTCTTTTCTTCCTGTTCTCTACAGTTCTGAACTGTTAGATTATCTTTCCAGGGTCAAAGGTCCCTAAGGATAGCATTGTGAGCAGGATGGAGTTTTCTCCCTCTTTTGCAGTTTCAGTGGTTTGTGCAATACGGAAACCAAGAGCAACAGTGCAAGTCACATGCTTCTGGGAACTCATTTCAGCTCTACAATTGTTAGAATATAAAGCTGCTAGATTTTCCAAACAGTGCTGGTACTTGGAGGTTTATACAAACGGTATCATTCTTAGTTATGTGTATGAGTTCATGTGTGTGAACCCAGAGAACTGCAGGCAGATGGGAGCCACCTGACTGACATTGCTGCTGGGAACTGAACTCGGGTCCTCTGCAAGAGTAATACATGCCCTCACCCACCAAGCAAACGCGGCAGTACACAGTGAGAGATAAAGCATCGGATCAGGACCCCCAAGTTCTCAGCATAAAAGAGGTTTATTTGCCCCAGGGGGCCATAGGGCATGGAATAAGAGACAAAGACAGGAGACAGAGGACAAGGGAGAAGGGGAAAGGGACAAAGGAGACAGAGGAGAGGGAGAGGTTAGAAGGGGCATTTGTCCCAGAGTGGGACAAAGGACTGCTGGATAGAGAGAAGACAGACTTGGCACATAGGAAAATGGTGCTTTATAAAGGTAAAAGGGAACACCCCTGTTAGGATGAGGTACATAATTTTAATTGGGCATGTTAATTAGGTGAGCCAAAGGGGCTTTTGATTGCTGGACTTCAATACTTTGATAGCCGGACTTTGGTAGTCAGCCTCAGGAGGAGGAAGTGGCCAAATAAGGGAATGAACCTTGGGACTAGCCTTAGGAATGTCATCTAATGGTTTTAGTAAGGCAGAGGGCATGAGGGAGAAGGGCAAGGCCTGTCAGAGCTCGAGCTGGCCAGAGCCCCTTCATACAGTATTTGGACTTTTCAATGTAAGTAAAAGTTTATATTGAGAGCAACTAATTGGCGTTGGTAGCATTTTATAAGAAAGAAGAGTCCATCCATTTACTATGCTTTTCAGAGTTGGCCTACATGCAGGTAGTACTTGTTTTTGAGTTTGTGTGTGTGTGTGTGTGTGTGTGTGTGTGTGTGTGTGTGTACGCATGTATATATGTGTCTCTGTGGGTGTGTCTATGTGTGTATGCATCTGTGTGTTTGTGTGTATGTCTCTGTGTGTTCATGGGTGTATGTGTGTGCATATGTATGTATGTGTGTCTGTGTGCATGTATGTCTGTATGTGCATATGTGTCTGTGTATGTGCAAGTGTGTGCATGTAGTGCATGTGTGTGTGTGTGTGTGTGCATGCCTCTGCAGAGGCTCCAAGAACAATCAGGAAGTGTTGTTAACAGTTGAGCTATCTTTCCAGTCCCAGGAAATGCTCATTTTAATATTGTTCATTTTCTGTGCTTATTCTTATAAGTTTGTTATTAAAATGTGAAAACTACATTTTATTTTTATTTATTTATTTTGATTCTTCAGCAGAGGTAGCAAGATCACTTATTGTACATGACTTACACATGGCCACAAGTGAGAACAGATTAGTCCAGAATGCCACAGGTGCAAGGCAGAGAGCAAGGGGGACTGTTTTGGTGTAAGGAAGGCAATCGGTCTCTCAGGTGGTCTTAGCAAGCTGATGGTGATGTCCCAGATCTACTGAGACTTATTACAGACAGCAGCATACAGCCCAACAACTTGAGCCAGCATCCCAGCCCTCAGCATCCCAGCCTCCAGCATCCCAACCTCCAGCATCCCAGCCCTCAGCATCCCAGCCTCCAGCATCCCAGCCCTCAGCATCCCAGCCTCCAGCATCCCAGCCTCCAGCATCCCAGCCTCCAGCATCCCAGCCTCCAGCATCCCAGCCCTCAGCATCCCAGCCTCCAGCATCCCAGCCTCCAGCATCCCAGCCCTCAGCATCCCAGCCTCCAGCCTTTGTGGATGCGCAGGCTATTTTACTAGGGCCCCTGCCTCATCCCGTCTTGTGCTTCAGCCCGTGCATTTGCTTCTCAGGGCACAGGAATTTCAAGGAAGATGGTGCTAAGGCCAAGAGAGCTTCTTTTTTATGTTTTAAAGTTTATTTATTTTATGTGTATGGTTGTTTTGACTGCATGCATGTCTATGTGCCACATGTGTAGCTGATGCCAAAAGAAGTCAGAAGAGGGTGTCAGGTCCCCTGGAACAGTTGTGAGCTGCCATATGAGCACTAGGGATTTAACCTGGGTCCTTTGGAAGAGCAGCCAGTGCTCCTAACCACTGAGCCATCTCTCAGCCCAAACTATTAAATTAAATTTAAAAAATCAATAAAATTTATAGCAGGAGGTAAAAGTGATGGTAGACCTGTGATCCCAGTGCTCCAAAAACTGACAAAGAAGAATCAAAAGTCCAAGGTCAGCCTAGGCTACACAGGAAGGAGAATCACACATCTGAGGCTAGCCTAGGCTATATAGCAAGATCTTGTTCCCCCCTCCACCCCCAATCAAAGGAAGGAGGAACAAACTAAGGAATGAAGGAAGGAAAGGAAAGGAAGAAAGTAGAGCCAGGAATAGAGCTCAGTTGAAGAGAAGCTGACTGCTGTGTACAAAGCCCTGGGCCAGACACCAGCCATCTTCTAAGACGTGAGTGTGACACACACCTGTAATCTCAGCACTTGGGAAGTGAAAGCAGAAGGACTAGAAATTCACGTCCATCGTTGGCAGCGTATCAAGGTCCAGGCCATCGGAAGGCTGTGTGCAGACTCTGTACGCAGACCGTGTCATTACCGGGAACTCCGTCTTCACCAAATTTGCTGCTTGCTGCAAGCCTCGGGCTAATACGGTCTCTCACAGGTAGTGGGCAACAATACTTAAAGACCAGCATCTAATATCATATACTCAGAGAGGGACACGTCCTTGTCCCTGTGAAAGCCCTGTCCAAAGTCATGTCCAGAGTCTACTCATGAGGAAACGCGAGGCAAGCCCAAACTCACAGTCTATGAACAACTGACCTATCATCTGAAAAATACCAGAGTAAGGAAACAAAGAGAGAGTGTCGCAAACTGTTCCAGAATAAAAAAAGAATAAATAGACTTGGCAACAAAATGTTATGTGATCTTGGAAATCCTAGACTCAGGAAAGAAAAAAACAAAAGCAAAACAAAACCAAAAAACAACCAAGGAGATCACTGGAGCAATAAAGGAAAGAAAGAAGGATGAGAGTCAATTCTGCTTGTATTAACTGAAAAGCTAGATGAGATGGTACACATATCTGTAGTCCTAGCATTTAGGAGCTAAGATGAGATGTTCAAGGTTACCCTTGGCTACAAGGCAAGGCCAGCCTGAGCGTCAGGAGATCATATCACAGAAAACAAAACCGAACAGAACATCTGTATTTTCTTGTGTTTGCAAATGAAACACCGAAGTGTTTATGGGTAAAGGCCACCATGTCTCTCCTAACTCTTGAGTGACTTGAGAGACTGTGGAGTCTGTAGGAAGCATTTGGGTCACGGACACTCCCTGCACAGAGTTCCCATGAGCACAACTATAGCTGTCACAGCTATAATGTACCCTGTCCCTGCTTTGTTCCTTTTCTTGTTACAAAGAATCTATTTGCATTTCTGCTTTTCTTTGTGAATTAAACCAGCATAGGCCCACAGTCCCATGAACTTCCTAAAACTATGAGCCAAAATGAACCTTTCTTCTTTATAAATGAATCACTATCAGGTGCTCTGTTGTCACAACAGTAAATGAACTCAGTCAGTGACCGGGAAATAAGAATTATGTGAAGGGCTGGACAGATGACTCAGCAGTTAAGGGTGCTCACTGCGCTTGCAAAAAGGATCTGAATTTGGTTTCCAGTATCAGGTTGCTCACAACCGTAACTCTAGTCCCAGGGGATCCAACGCCCTCTATCTTCTGTAGACATTTGCACAAACATTGTGCACATAAAACTCACACATAACCATAAATAAAAATAATATTGGGCTGAGTATAGTGCACAGTGCATGTCTTTTACTCAGGCACTCTAGAGGCAGAGGCAGTCAGATTCCCGTGTGAGTTTGGAGTCAGCCAAGACTACACAATGATATACGTATATATGAATTCTTTGTATTGTTCTTTCTTGCCATTTCTCTGTATGACAGAAATTATATAAATTAAAACTGAAGCAACCCATCGATGTGGTCAGAAGACAAGCACTCTGAATCTGAGGTATATGCTCTTGCTGGGGCCAGAGGAAGGGGAAGCAAGACACCTTGATACCTGTGGGAAGGGATAGGGTGACACTCTTCACGGCAGGCTTGGTGGCTGGAACATTTGCTATGCAAATCCTGTCAGCCCTGGATCTGAGGTTAGGACACAGTTCCTGGCAGAGCCATCATGCCCTGAGAACAGAGGTCTCGAAGCTGTTTTTTGTCAGATGAGTCATAGGCGCCATGTAGCAAACAGCAAACAAATGTGTCCTTGGTAAATATGGGGACTATGCTTGGGTTTGTTGTCATCCATAAAAGAAATTACTGTCCAAGTTTGCTTTTGTTACAGCCCATTAATAAATAGAATGCTGGGCTGGAGAGATGGTTCAGTGGTTAAGAGCACTGACTGCTCTTCCAGAGGTCCTGAGTTCAATTCCCAGCAACCACATGGTGGCTCACAACCATCTGTAATGGGATCTGATGCCCTCTTCTGTTGTGTCTGAAGACAGCTATAGTGTACTCACACATAATGCATAAATAATTTATTAAAAAAACAAAATAGCCAGGCCGTGGTGGCGCACGCCTTTAATCCCAGCACTTGGGAGGCAGAGGCAGGTGGATTTCTGAGTTCGAGGCCAGTCTGGTCTACAGAGTGAGTTCCAGGACAGCCAGGGCTACACAGAGAAACCCTGTCTCAAAAAACCAAAATAAATAAATACAATGCTTTTTGTGTGTGTGTGAAGAAACCTGAATTTAAAAAAAAAAAAAAAAAGGTCATCTTTATGTAAGAGCACAGCCTGGGAATGTTTCTCTGTTTAGTGGTAGAGACCTGAGCTTTCTCTAAGCCGCAATTCGTCTCCAAGAAGTAAAGGAACTCAGGGTCACCTCTGTGGCCCTTTACCTAGTGCCGGTTGTCCTCTCTCCTACATCTCTGTCTTGCCTCAGTCTCTGCATTGCTAGAGATACAATCCCCACTACGTTGTTTCTTTTGGGAGCTAGGGTGGGGTGTGGAGATTGGCCAGTGGCTGTGTTGGTTGCTTTTATCAACTTGACACAAGCTAGAGTCATCTTGAAAGAAGGAAACTCAACTGAGGGGTGACCTCCAACAGATAGTCTGTAAGCAAGTCTGTGGGGCATTTTTCTTGGTAATAATTGGTGTGGGAGGCAGGTGGCACTGGGAGGTGTAAGAAAACAGGCTGGGCAACTCTTAGGAAGCATGCAGTGTCAGTAGGCAGTGTTTCTTCACGGCCTCTGAATTTCTACCTCTAGGTTCCTCTCCGAGTTCCTGCCCTGACTTCCCTCCATGACTGTGGGCTGTAAGGAAATAAACTCCTTCCTCTCTCAGCTGCATTTGACCGTTGGTTTATCACAGTGACAGAAACCAAACTGGAACAGTGGTCAAAAGCACTCGTTACACAGTCATCATGGTTAGAGCCTGGATCTTAGTGCCCACGAAACAAGTCATGCATGCCAGCTCAGAGAGGCAGAGGTGGGAAGATTTCTGAGGCTTGCTGGCTCCCAATTTAGCCGAAAAAAAAAAATTGCCCCAGGTTCAGGGGAAAATTCTTCATGGAAGCAATAGGCAAGCGACAGAGAAGGGTACTGGATTCCCTCTTCTGGCCTCTACGCGTGTGCACAAATGTGAGCACGGACATACTACACAGGTATGTGAACTCACACATGGACATGAGTGCCACAACCAAAAAATCAATTACAAAAACATTTTGGGTCTCAGTTTCTTGTTTTAACCTGCATGTCCCACACATTAAAGGACAAGTAGGACAAACGTCTTAAAACAAGGAGAGGTCCATTTGGGAGCCCTCCAACCTGTGAGAGATCTTATAAATGCCTCCTGCCCTCCATCTCTTGACTCCAAACTGTGCCTGGGAAGGGCCTAGAATGAATGAGCTGCTGGGGAGGGGGGCAGAGGTTTGCTGTCCCTTTTCTGTGCCCACATGACCTGCAAGGGGTGTACCTACTGCAGGACACGGGACAAGGTGCTTGCCCTTGAAATATCTGGCCAGGTTACTGCCAGTACAGCCACAGGGAGGCATGGAAAAACACCCACGCCCCTGAGCCATGCTGAGTCATCTGGGTGTAGGCACTGCTGGGTTTCATTCTTGCAACATAAAGAGCTAATAGAGTCCAGACGGATTCTAGGCTGAGTTTTGTAACACTCTTTTTAACCTTTTAATATTTTTTATTTTATGCGTTTGGGTGTTTTGCCTGCATGTATCTGTACACCATGTACATGCAGTACCTACAGAGGCCAGAAGAGGGCGTAAGACTGCTGGAACTGGAGTTCCAGATGGAGTGTGTGCTGCCAATCAAATCCAGTCCTGTGGAAGAGCAGCCCACGCTATTACCCACCGAGCCTTCTCAGCAGCCCTGTAACACATTTTAAAGACAAGTTCATAACACATTCACTTCATGAACTAAATAGGCTGCTCTAGAGGCTGGGTGAGGCAGCCGTATGCAGAAGCAGCTTAGCTGCCAGCTCACCTTTGAGGGATCTGAGTGCTGCGGCAAAGTCTTGATCTCTGAAAGGTCCATGATCAGAAGTGGCTGGGATCTGCCTCTCTCAGCGAGTCTCCAAACCTCTGGTCTCGTTGGCTTGAACCACTGCTGGTTTTGGGCTTCTCCCTGGACAGAATTTTGTAGATAGAAAGTTCCCTCTCTCCGGGCAGTGGTGGCGCACGCCTTTAATCCCAGCACTTGGGAGGCAGAGGCAGGCGGATTTCTGAGTTCGAGGCCAGCTTGGTCTGAGTTCCAGGACAGCCAGGGCTACACAGAGAAACACTGTCTCGAAACCCCCCCCCCCCAAAAAAAAATTTAAAAAGGTTAAAAAAGAAAGTCTCCTCCATCTTCCTTCCCCAGACAGGAAGTTTTAATAGAGCCCTGTGTAGTCCAGGGCAATGTTGCTTCAGATGTCTGACTTTAGAACTACAGTTTACAGGAGATAACCTGGAAGGCAGGTGGGCTAGCACCAGACCGCCACAGACAAGCCTTGTGGCCTAATTTATCTTCCTCAAAGTTCCGAAGCATTTCCTTCAGGCAGTGACCTGAGGCGGGAATGGAGGGGTACCTGGCCCTGCAGCCACAGCAATGCTAATCCTGAGGAGAAAATACTCTGGAAAATCTTCTGGGAGAGTCCTGAGTGCTGCGGCCACATCCAATTCCAGAGTCCACTTTACCTCTTACATGGGCTTCACGACTTGGTATTTAATTAAGATCAAGACATTTGTTTTCACTGGTGAGATGGGACTTGGGAAACAGGCGCCCGCTGCCTTTATCTTTCCTGATTTTCCTCCTGAGCTTTGCAGAGAGGTTCTTTTTGAAGAACCTGGGATGGTGGCGACAGAATCATTCTTTCCAGGCAACAAGTCAGTGTCCTGCCTCTGGCATATGGAGCCAGGGGTGGTATGGCTGGTGGGCCCACACTACAGCATGTGGATGTCTAAGACCCGAATGTCTGTGTGTGGGGGGGGGGGGTATATATGTATGGCGTGTGAATATATGCCTGAGCCTTCTTGTCTAAGAAAATTTTATACAACCCAGGGCATATAACTGTATAAAATGGGTATAGAAGGCAAAGATTGACAGATAATACATTGCAAAAAATATTATTTTTAAAGAAGACTTTTAAATTTTAAAAATTATATTTATTGTGTGTATGTATATGTGTGATGATGACGATAATGGTGGTGGTGGTGGTGGTGTGTGTGTGTGTGTGTGTGTGTGTGTGTGTGTGTGTGTGTGTGTGTGTTTAGATATACACCCACTACAGTGTGTATGCATGTAAAGGTCACAGGACAACTTTCTCAACTTTCTTTCTTTTTTTTTTTTTCTTTTTCCTGGCTGTCCTGAACTCACTCTGTAGACCAGGCTGGCCTCAAACTCAGAAACCCACCTGCCTCTGCCTCCCGAGTGCTGGGATTTAAGGCGTGTGCCACCACGGCCCGGCTATAGGACAACTTTCAAAAAATCAGTTCGTGCCTCCTAACATGTGTGTCCCAAGGTTTCCTTTTACAAACCTGAGCCAATTTGAGGAATAAAGAGATAACACAGTAAGCTGTTTTAAAAATATTTACCAAGCTGGTGCGTGCCTTTGATCCCAGCACTTGGGGGGCAGAGGCAGGCAGATCTCTGCATTCAAGCCCAGTCAGGTCCATAGAGAGTTCCAGAAAAGCCAGAGTTATGCAGAAAAACCTTGCTTCAAAACAAAATAAAACAACAACAATAACAAAACAAGGGGAAAGAAAGAAAAGAAAAAAACAATAAATGAATAAGATATTTACTTTTGCAACTAAAATTGGTATTTTTCTTTTGCCAAGGCTGTGATTGGATCTAGGACCCCATAGTTGCTGGTCAGTCACCCTGCCACTGAGCTGCGGCCCACACCTGTAACAAAGACATATAAAGAAGTTAAAAGGAGAGCTCAGCGTCGACTGCAATGGGTGTGCCTGCACCATCGTGCAATTATTATTGTGAACCAAAACCATTTCTCTCTCGAGTTGACTATGTAAGAAGTAAATACTGGCTGCAAATATGACGTCACAGTGGTTCTGACAGCATACAGATGCCACGTGTAAACTCAAGCCAGACCCAATCCCAGCATGGAGAGGAGGCTTGGGAATGTGCCCCACCCATCACTGAGGAGCTGTGGGCCATTGCCAGCTGCTGGGAGGGTCCATTTTCCTTCCTTTTTTTCTTTGTTCACTTTTCTATTTGTTTGTTTGTTTCACATATGTGAATACATCGTCACTCTCTTCAGACACACCAGAAGAGGGCATCAAATCCCATTCCAGATGGTTGTGAGCCACCATGTGGTTGCTGGGAATTGAACTCAGGACCTGTGGAAGAGCAGTCAGTGCTTTTAACTGCTGAGCCATCTCTCCAGCCAGAGAGTGTCGCTCCCTTGGGCTGGTGAGATGGGTCAGTGGGTTAAAGTACTTAACCAAGCCTGGCAACCTGAGTTTGATTCTCAGGAACCACATGGTGGAAGAAGAGGAACACACACACACACACACACACACACACACACACACACACACTAAACAAACAAACAAACAAACAAACAAATCTAATTTTAAAAAAGAATGTAGCTCTGCTAAGTGGACCACACTGCAATGGAAGACCTCATGTCCAAAAATATATGGGCAATACAAATTGGATTCTTGGATTTAGTGATTAAAAAAAGAGGGGGTGAAGTTGTGTGAATAGGACAAGGTGGATAGGGTGGGAGGGGTGGGTGTAATCAATACACATTGATTGTACGAAATTCCAAAGAGCAAATGAAGAAGAATGAATACTGTAAAGTAAAAGAAAAAGAACTGACTAGAAAATAAGATGTTAACTCAACGTGTATACTCATGAGTTGTTTCTTCGGCATTCTCAAGTAAGAGTCATGGGCTGAAGAGATGGCTCAGCAGTTAAGAGCACTGTGCTTTCAGAGGACCTGGGTTCAATTCCCAGGATCCATATGACAGCTCCCAACTGTCTGTAACTCCAGTTCCAGGGATCCAACTAACCTGAATCTGAAGGGAGTGGCAAGAAACTGCAGCACACCACCAGAAGATTTTGGTACATTTTTCTCTGTGGAGTCCTGACAAATGCAGCCCAACTACGCAGTGTAAGGCAGACCAATACATGTATGTTAGCAAAGAATCCTTCATCGCATCTTCTCCCATGCTTGCTTTAGCAAAACATCCTCTTTCCTGTGTCTGCTTCAGAGAAACGTTTCTTCCTGAATCTGCCTTAGCCTTTCACCTGTATCCACTTTAATGAAACTTCCCTCACATGTTTGCCCTCGCAAAACACTATCCAACTGACTTTCCAAAGAATCTTTAAGTTTCCACTTCAGGCCCATGGGCAAGTCTGGGTGTGGGCATTTTCTTCTTTCTAAATGATGGAGTCAGACCCCGCCCACTGTGGGCGGTGCTACCCAGGTTGGGGTCGGGGGTCCTGGGAGATCTCGGAAGGCAAGTTAGAGGGCGCTAGACAGCACCTTCCGACGGCCTCTGCTTCAGCTTCAACCTGGGGGCTTTTGGATGAGTTCTTACCCTGGCTTCCCTAGTGTGTGGTGTGTGACATGGAAGTATAAGCCAAATAAACCTTTTTCCTCCCCCCAGTTACTTTCGGTCAGAAACCAGACTAGAGCATTCCATTTCTACTTCCACATCTTGAGTGTGTGCACATACGTGTGTACATTGCTCAGTGAGTTTCCTTGGGGTTGCTATAGAAGCATGGGCTCTTACAATCAATCGGGTTTGTTTATTTATTTACGTATTTATTTATTTACTTTTGGCTAACCTGGAATTTGATTTGTAGACCAGGTTAGCCTTGAACCCACAGAGATCTGCGTCATCTCTGCTTCTAGAGTACTTGAGATGAAAGGTGTGCACCATCTTGTCTAGCTATAATCTGGTTTTATTTATTTGTTTGTGTGTTTCAAGGCATGTTTTTTCTGTGTAGCCTTTAATCTGGTTTTAACAGTCCTACAGGCTAGGGTGTGGCTTGCTGCTCTTCCAGAAGACTCCAGTTTGGTTTCCAGGAGGGACATTGGGTTTCTCACAGCTGCATGTCACTCACTTTCCAGGAGATCCAAAACCCTTTGGTCTCTGAGGACATCTGCACACCCACAGTGCACCTAAACTCGCAGGTATACAAGCATACACATTAAATAAATAAATAGCCACTCCTAGCCAGGTGTGGTGGCTCATACCTATAGTCACAGACCTTGGGAGTAGAAGACAAGATTACCACAGATTTAAGGCCAGCTGGGGATACAGCCAGTGAGACAGCGTCTCAAAAACAAAGCCCCTTTTGGGGTATGGGGGGGCATTTAAAATTTTTTTCTTAAACCACACCAAGATTATTAGACTATGCTCAGACACCATTTCCTGAAATCAAGCTGAAGAAGGCCTGCACTTGAGGGCATGAGTCAGGACTCTACCTGCTGAGAGTCAGGAGCAGCTGGAGCACCTGGAGCAGCTGGTGTGTGTCAGGCCAATCAACTGAGACAGCTGCAGAGCATTGAGAGACACAAGGCTGGTGGGCATGCCGGTGGTTAGTCTGGGAGATGAGTATGTCCTGGGATACTGACTGGCTCTCCGGAGAGTTTCTACCATGTCTGAAGTTGGACAGAGGAGCAAGTGATCCAGGCTTCAGAAGTGGGTGGGTGACATTCTGGAGGCGCACTGCACAGGATGTGGAGTGACCTGTGGACAGAGGGAAAACTTTGGAAGTGAGAAGTGGGTGGGGACAGGGAGAAGAGCAAGAGTAGCTCTGTGGAGGACAGAGGGGTCTGAGGAGAGGGGAGAAGGATCTGAGAGATCCTAACCACAGCACAGACTGGAAAGTGGTTTTGAAAGAAACCACTATGTATGCACAGCAAGCACAACCCAGTGTGCCCACTGAGAACGCAGAAGCTGGCTTCCTTATCCTACCCTGTGGGCTGTGAGAGACAGACAGAGTGGTTTTCCAGACAGACCTGGCACAGCCCTTGAAAGCTCTCAGAAGGAACTAAGGGAATGAGACGAAATAGGTGCCACTCATGACAGAGTGATTGAGAGTGACCAAGAAGTCCCATTGCCTAGCTTTGTAGCCCAACTTACTGTGTGATCTTGGCCAAGTTGTTGTCCTATCTTAATGTTCCTGGGTTTCTAGTTCTTTCTTGGTGAAGATGGAATGATGGCAGGTCTAACAACTGAGGTAAAAATGACTAGACAACTTGCAAGAGGATGCTGGGAATTGAAGGTAGAAATAATAACCTTAGAAATAATGACGGTGGTGAAGCAGACAGCAGCCATGAACCTGTTTCAGGAATAGGCGAGTAGAAGAGAAGGAGGGGAGAGTATTTCTAGAAGCTTCAGGCCTGGAGGAATCTGAGAAGGAGATTACTGAAGTTACTCTCTGGAGCCTTGTCAACTCAGGCTGGTTCTTCTAAATCTGCCCACAGCTCTGGGAGTTCCTGTCCTCGTCTTAGCCCATCTCTCTGGATCTCATCTTAGGTTGGGCCCTAACTGGCCTGGATGATGGTTCTGTGTCTCTCCCTGTCAGCCTTCTGTGCTGCCTCTCACATTAGCTTCTCCCAACCCTTCCCATGGTGTAATCAACAGCATTTCCCCAAGATCCCACACGACTTAGTCACATTGACCAATTCTTCCTTCTCCCTGAATCTCACATCCAACCTCAGCCCCAACCTGAGTCTCCTCCCCCAATGGACTCTCTCATGCCCGCCTCCTTCCACTTCCTACAGCTTCTCCTTGGAGTCCTCAGCCTCCTCTGTACCCTCATCCATCCTTTTCCAATTAATTCTCCCTAAAGCGAAAGTTCTTACATTTTCTCAAGTATGATCCACAATAAGAAATAGACTATAAGGTCAGGTGGTGATGGTATATGCTTTTAATCCCAGCATCAGGGAGGCAGAGGCAGGCAGATCTCTGGGTTTGAGGCCAGCCTGGTCTATAGATCGAGTTCTGGGATAGCCAATGCTACACAGAGAAACACTGTTTTGAACAAACAAACTAAAAAGAAATAGATTATATTTTACTTTACAACCCAGCACACCTACACACACACACACACACACACACACACACACACACACACACACACCAAAAAAGTCATGCACAAAAATACTGCACTCTGATACTTGTTTTTTTGTGTTTTTCCTGGTTGAGTTTTCGTGAACTTGACACATCTAGAGCTATCTGGGAACCTCACCTGAGAAAATGTCCCTTTCTCAGTTGCCTGTAGACAAATCTGTAGATCATTTCTTGGTTAGTGATTGATGTGGAAGGACCCAGCCACTCATGGTGGTGTCACCCCTGGGCTGATAGCCCTGGGTGTCTGTGAAGGCAGGCTGAGCAAGCCATGGAGAGCAAGCCAACAAGCAGGACTTCTCCATCCATGTCTGTCCACATTAGCTCTAGCCTCCAAGTTCCTGCCCTGGGTTCCTGCTGTAGCTTCTCTCAGTGCACTGTCACCTGGGGTATGTAAGCCAATTTAACTTTTTCCTCCTCGAATTGCTTTTGCTCATGATCTTTCTCATAGCAACAGAGGAGTAACTGAACCACTTAGGTTTGCTTGGCAACCTAAGTGGGTCAGAGGCCACAACTTGCAGACACCACCCCAAACAGCTCTGAGTGGCTCACGACTCCAGTGAAGGCTTGTGGCCATCCCTGTCTCTGGAGACTCGAGTTCAAGTCTTTTCACCCAGCATCATAGGATGACCCCATTTCTCTTCCCTGCCACCAGCTGTGTCTTTTAGCGTCTTTGGGCTCTAGTGGCCGGGTAGACAGTATAGATGATGAATGAAACTCGTTCCCTGAGGAATCAGTGAGACGCTCAGTGGGTAAGAGAGTTTGCTTCACAAGCCTGAGTCTGATACCCAGAACCGACAACAAAGGGAGAGAACCAGCTCCAGCAAGCCTCTGGCCTCCATATTCTTGTTGGGGCACACATGCTCCCACACTCACACATATCATATACACGCTATGATAATAAAACAAAAAATGATTTGAAGAAAGAAGAGTTGGAGAGATGACTTAGTGGTTCAAAGCACTGACTGCTCTTCCAGAGGTCCTGAGTTCAATTCCTAGCAACCACATGGTGGCTCACAGCCATCTGTCATGGGATCTGATGCCCACTTCTGATGTGTCTGAAGATAACAACAGTGTACTCATATAAATGAAAATAAATAAATCGTAAGAAAGAAAATTATTCCCTGAAAGCTAAAGATAGATAAAATGGTCCATTTATTTTCTTTTACCTCTAAAAGGTAAAGGAAGTCTGGGACCGCAGTGCCCAAAAACCAAACGTCTCTCTACTCTCTGTACCTTCATGCCTGTGTCTTTACTCATCGTCCTCTGTCTTCTTTAGCTGTGTGAAAACCAGACCAAGGTCC
The DNA here is from genome assembly GCA_028551405.1 of Uromys caudimaculatus. NCBI lineage: Eukaryota > Metazoa > Chordata > Mammalia > Rodentia > Muridae > Uromys > Uromys caudimaculatus. The sequence goes on along the minus strand of CM052708.1, from coordinate 67,666,590 downwards.
AGGAAGGAGAAAGGATGGAGTCAAGATGGAGAATCATTGGTCTGCTAAGGCTGATGCACTTCTCACAGTTGAAAGGAGGGAGTTAAAGGTGATCTGAGCTAAAGCACTGTGGCAGGATGTTCCCTCACACTGTGACTCCCAAGAGTGTGTTATTTACTGGAGAACCCTGTTTTTAGTTGTGGTGTGGCTCAGACTATTGTAAACAGGATTAAATAAAGTCAGCCATAGGTCAAGGGGCAGAGCAAGCAACCAGTTGACAAAAAGCGAACATAGGATTATTAAGAAAAATACCGTAGAGGGTAAGAGGAAGTCAGGAGGACAGACATACAGGAAGTAGAAGGGAGGGACACCGGGTTGGAAGGAGGTTTCTTTGAGATGGTGTGAGAGAGGGACATTGTTTCTAGGATGTCAGCTGAGGAGGAAGGTCAGCTGGGTGCTTTCTCTGCCTCTCTGAGCTAGCTGGTTTTCACTCTGGCTCCTGAGTCTCCATTGGTAAAATTGAACAATTGAAATTTTGTTTTAAAAACAACAGACCATAGCTAAGCCAGCCTCCTCTAGCTGAGGTTTTACATTCATGCAGGGGCCACAGGGGATGTTTCTGAACAGGTCCGATCATTTAACATGAGGCTAAGAAAACCGATTAGCCCAGAGAAGAAAACAGCAGGGTTTTTTTGTTTTTGTTTTTGTTTTTTCCAATAGAAAAACTGGAACTATCACAGGGTGGACCAGGGACAGATTCTAGATAGAAAGGTGAAAGCACGGTTGGCGGCTCAGGTTTGACTGCAGAGGAGCATCCTGGAGGGCAGATGAAGGAAGAATGCAGCCTGCAGTCTATGGGCCAGACTGGGGAGAGAAGCACACAGGCGCCTGGCTCAGCAGCTCAGCCCGAGCTCTGGCCTCTTCCCAGCTCCTGGGCAGTGGACCTGATTCCCACCCATGAGGTCACCAGCAGCCACAACTATGGAGGGATAGCAAGGAACTTGGAGTGCCACAGAGTTGCTGCGACCTAGGAATTGTTGCTGTGTAGAGATGCCAACCCTTCAGAAAAAGCAGATATGCAAGTGAATCTTGACAGAAGGAACAACAGATTCACTCGGCTACCACAAGAACAAAAAGATATTTTCCTATTGACCTCACTTTAGATTATATTACTTTATTTATCGTGTGTGTGTGTGTGTGTGTGTGTGTGTGTGTGTGTGTGTGTGTGTGTGTGTAACGCAGCAAAGGTGTCGACATCAGAGGGCGACTTTCAGAGGTCTCTGCTCCCATCATGTGGGTCCTGGGGACCAAGTTCAGGTTGGTAGGCTTGGTAGCAAGCACCTTTATCTGCTAAGCCATCTTGCTGACCCCATCAGCATCTTAATTATAAAGACTCCTAACAAGGATAGAGCCACTGCCATCGCAGGTTGGTGGTAGACGTAGTTCTTGTTTGGTTGCTTGCTTGATGCTTGATTAACAGCTGTATAATGCTGCTTTCCACAGGCTGGTAGCAAAGGAAAATACATTTTTAAAAAAATTTAAGCCATAAGGAGAAAACAAAAACCAAGTGGAAGGAACTTTTTTTCTCCCCAGATTTGGTCACATTTACCTTGAGAAAGCACATGTGTCAGCAGAATTACCTAGAGCTGGTTTTGTTCATGGGAGAATGCTCAAAAAAGGGCTGGTTATGATTACTTCTGCTCATCTTGTGTTCACTCACGAAAATAGAAGAAATTATAAGAGGTAGACAATGGCTGTCATTACTTATCTTGGAAATTGTCCATCATGGCTTCTCATGTGTATTTCCTTTAAAAAATAACTGTTGACTGTGGTCTAGCCCTGGGTAATCTGGTCTAGTCCTTTCTGTGCCTGTCTTAGGATTTCCATTGCTGTGAAGGAACACCATGACCACAGCAACTCTTATAATTACAACATTTAATTAGGGCTGATTTACAGGTTCAGAGGTTCGGTCCATGATCATCACAGCGGGAGCATGGCATCATGCCTGCAGATATGCTGTAGGAGTCGAGAGTTCTACATCTTGATCTGAAGGCAGTCAGAAGGAGACTGGGTGGAGCTTAAGCATGTATATGACCTCAAAGCCTGCAAACACACTTCCTCCACAAGGCCACACCCCCTAATAGTGCCACTCCCCATGGCCAAGCATTCAAACACTTGAGACTACAGGGGCCGTGTCTATTCAGACCATCACACTGCCCAAACTTCCCACAACCCTGTAGGTCACCAGTTAAAAACTGACTTTCTGCAACCCTCTACTTTCAAGAACACCCACCTCAATAACTCTGTCATGTCTGAGGAAGAATGAGCTCATCTGGGCATGACAGCCCACATCTGCAATCCAGCACTTTAGAGGCTGAGGCATAATCATGAGACCAAATTTGAGACGAAACCAGGCTCCACAGAAAGTTCTTGCCTCAACAAAACAAAACAAAACTGTCACACACCCTCTTCAACCACTTGATTTAACATTCCGTGCCTGGCATTTTGCTGGAAACTGGGGATAAAGTGACCAAGGGATGACAACCTGAGCTGGCACCAAGAAGCTCACCAGCAAACCTTAAATTCTTCGTGAAGTAGGGCCTGCTCATTCTGAGAAGAAACCCTTGTTCCTCCTTCACAGCTCCTGACTCCTCGCCCTGGTTTCCGGTTCCCTCACTCACTTCAGCCTTGTCTTTCTGAATCAGCATCACGCTCTCTGTCTTCTGCCCAGTTTGTGGTTGTGGTTGTCATTGTTTGCTCTACAAACAACTATTTGCATTCCTTATCTTTTCAGCCACCAAGCTGTGAAGGTAGCAACCATCAACACCACAGTCCTGAGAATGCTATCTCAGCCGGGCAGTGGTGGCCTTTAATCCCAGTGCTTGGGAGGCAGAGGCAGACAGATTTCTGAGTTCAAGGCCAGCCTGGTCTACAGAGTGAGTTCCAGAACAGCCAGGGCTACACAGAGAAACCCTGTCTCGAAAAAAACCAGAGAGAGAGAGAGAGAAAGAGAGAGAGAGAGAGAGAGAGAATGCTCTCTCTCTATTGATGGTTAGGATGCTTGCTGGACCCTTATGGCAGAGTTATCACTTACTGTTCTTGCCTTCGATCCAAGAGAGTGCATGTATGAAAACCTCTACCTGGATCTTTCTGTATCTGACATCACTTTCTCCTTTCTCCTTGTGTGGTGTAGAGGTCCAGCCTCCATCTTCCTCTGTCTGCTACCCATTCTGGCAGATGACGGTCATCTTGAAGACTTCAGTGGCATTCTCTCTTTGCTCCATCTTGAGTCTCCCCTGACCTCAGACCCTTATTTCTCTTCTACTTTTCTTTTTGGGCATGCTGTTAGGTTTCAAATCCGTGGGAAGGAAAAATCAGAACTACGGTTTTCCTTTAGAACTCATGCCTCTCTCTGCAATGGACAGCATCGGGGGCCCAAGTCAGAAGCCTCTGTGATATCTGAGACTACCCTGTCCCCTCTCTTTCAAACAGTCTTCCTGCCACTGAGATCCATTAGAGCTGACCCTGAGCCATCAGTTCCAAAGAGGGATGGTGAATGGGTTTTGTTTAATGAGTCACTTCTGTGTGATAAGGATTTGGAGACAGCATTTGGCCTCACAAATAAACACTGCTGTGCCTGGTTGTGCCCCCAGGGCAGAATGCACACCTCATTTCCTAGTTAGCCCTGCACCTTCTTTGGTAAACAAATGGAGTTCAGCCCTTCCTGTTGCAGGCTGCCACTGCCCTGGGCACTCTCTTAGGACAGGGCCCCTTAATTAACATTTCCCATTTGTGGCTCCTCATCACCACAGAAAATGTTGATGCCACCCTGCACATACAGATCTATCAGTGAGGACTAGAAACCAAACATGTACCGACAGTACATCATAAAGAAAAGTATTTTAAACAGACCTTTGGTGTGTACTGCAATTTATCATTTGAGAAGAAAGTAATTGTGACATGCAGGAGATGAATGTGTGCGTGCTTATCTTTACATAAAATTAGATCTTGGCTGAATATTTGAAAATGTAGAGATGCTTCAGTGTTCTTCAAAGTTGACCAATATTTTGCTTTCTAAATAGTCAGTGCTGGATTGGAGAGATGGCTCAGCGGTTAAGAGCACTGACTGCTCTTCCAAAGGTCCTGAGTTCAATTCCCAGCAACCATATCTGTAATGGGATCTGATGCCCTCTTCTGGTGTATCTGAAGACAGAGACAGGACAGTGTACTCACATACATTAAATAAATAAATAAATAAATAAATAAATAAATAAATAAATAAAGCTGAGAATGTTGCATGTAGAGCTATAAAACGGCTGAAATGTGTTCACAGTGATTTCAGAGATTGCTAAAAACTCGATTCTAATCACAAACCCAAATCATCTAACAATTAAAAGATTATTATTATTTTATGCGTACCTGTGTACCATGTGTGTGCTTGCTGCCTAGGGAGACCAGAAGAGGACCTGAAGTGACAGACAATTGTGAACCACCATGGGTGCTGAGAATCCAATCCAAGTCCTCTGGAAGAGCAGTCAGTGTCCCTCAGTGCTGACCCATCCCTCTAGCCCTAACGGTGTTTCAAAAGAGAACGTAAGTAATCGGCTCAATTAGCAATTTTTAAAATCAAACATTTCTGATACAACACACTGACTTGATACTTACATGCTAAATAATGACAGTCAGAAATATTAAAAGTCTTTGCTTCCTAAAAGTAAACCACTATGTTTTTCTAAGAGCAAAAAGTCTTGGACAGCAGAAACACAGCTACTCATAATGTAGAGGCATCTCAAATCTGAGCCAGGGGATATCAGTCAGACAGCACAGACAGTGCAAAGTGTACCCTGTGTGTCCTGAACCAAGGCTGCGTTGAGATCCTGTGTACGAGACGGGTGAAGACTGCCAAAACCCCTTAGATTTGTTACCTGTTTGATTTGGAATTAATCTGTGGTAGCTGTATGTCTGGAAAGCCTTCAGTGTCACCGCCCTTTGACGAAGCTCCACATTTAGTGACCCACAGTCCAAGAAGCTGAGTCTTGGAACACCAGAAATATTCCAAAACTTCCAAGTATTCCAAGAAGAGTAGAGTCCTCCACCTTCTGACTCCCTCCCCTCCACAATTAAGCCCTTGCATTATCCTGCCAACACAGTGGCTCTCAAACTGTGGGTCGAGACCCCTTGGGGGTCAAACACCCCTTTTGCAGGGGTTACCTAAGACCATCTGCATATCAGATAATACATTATGGTTTGTAACAGTAGCAAAATTACATTTACGAAGTAGCAATGAAAATAATTTTATGGTTAGGGTGTCGTCACAGCATGAGCAACTGTATTAAGGGGGCTGCAGGATTAGGTAGGTTGTGAGCCACTGCAAAAGGACCGTCACTATCTGATTCGCCCACACCATAGTGTAGTCTTGTGACTCATGGTATAGACTCAATGTCTCCTTGCCCCATTTCAACCCCTACTTACTACCTGTGCAACCCCGATGGGTTTATTTAACTCCCTGTGCCTCCATTTCCTCATCAAACAAGTGAAAATAGTTATTAGTAACTGATAGACTGCTGTGAGGATTACAGGTTAAAGGACAGAAAATGTCGAGCTTAGCTCCTGCCGTGTAATAAACCCAAGGGCAATGTTCATTCACGTTGCTACCACACCTGGAAGCCTTCTCCCCCTTGGCTTTGGTCAGGGTGTTCCACTGGTCCTGCCCTGCCTTTCTCCACTCCCAGTAGGAGTAAATTGTTCCTCTCTCTGCATGCCAACAGCATGTGTCATAAACTTCCCCTCCAGCAGGGACCCAGGCAGGCACTAATTAGTATCTATGTGTGCCTGAGACCCAGGCTTTGGGTGCTCCTTAAAGGCAGGGATCTCCTTTGCCTGCTTCTGTGTCATCTGCTTCTGCTGAGTGTCTGGAGGACAGTAGCCCTGACGGGAACGGTGCTGTGAAAAGGAATGAAGGAACTTGCGGCAGAGGCAGGATGAGTGTTGAATAGTAGTAATACTGGTCAGAGTTGAAGCTGTTATTTATCTCCCTTGCAGGTTTCTCCTTACTTTCTGGAGTACAGCATCAGTATCTGCTACACATTGCTGGGGATCACTGGGCTAGCTCTGACTTGTTTGCGCCTGGGAGGGGGGTTTGTGAACTTCAGAGCTATACTGCTCATTCTCATCGTCATAAACCTAGATTGCATTTTTCATGGCCTAATTTCCTCCACCACTCCGTTCCACTCTAGAAAAAGAACAAACAGGAGCTCCCCTCTCTACTCCAGGACTCTGCGTGATCTCCCTTTCTTTTTGAGACAAGATCTCACTATGTAGTTCTGGCTAGCCTAGAACTTACAGAGATCCACCTGTCTCAGCCTCTCAAGTACTGGGACTGAAGGCGTTCGCTGCCATGCCCGACGTGACGTTCATTCTTGTTGAGACCATGGACTCTGAGGTCTTTGTGATTGTGAAAATCATTGCTGCAAGTGGTGGCAAGGTTTTTGGAGAGCTTCGAGTTACAATTCATTGAAGGCATCAGCCTCTTCTGAAATCTACCTACCAGAGTTTGCTGCCTGAACCAACGATGTGACAGCCCAGCAGTGCAGTGTACTCCTGTTACTAGACCGCCATAGTTTATAGGAAATGACCAGGCTAAGCTATGCTTCTTTGGATTCTCTGAGAATTTTGCAAGCTTGATTGCTGTCTTTGTGGCTTCACAACCCATAATAGTCCCTTGAACAGTACAGAGAGGGGCTGGAGAGGCACTGGCTGCTCCTGCAGAGAACCCAAGTTCAATTCCCACCACCAATATGGCTGCTCGAAGTTAACTCCAGTTCAGGGGATCCAATGCCCTCTTCTGGCCTCTGTGCTCCCCACCCCCCGAGACACACATGTGGTACAGGGATATCCATGTAGGCATTCACATATACATATAAGATAAAAATAATTTTTTTGTAAATATAGAGAGGGCTAGGGCGTTGGCTTAGTGAGTAGGAACACTTGCTGAGCAGGCCTGAGACCTGAGTTCAGATCTTGGTTTCCACATAAAAAGCCAGGAGTGGTCATGTGCACCTGTAACTTCAGTGCTTTTGAGGAGCAAATTGTGAGAGAATCTCCTGGGCTTGCTGATCACCAGCCTAGCTCCTGGTTCAGTGAGAGACCCTGTCTAAAAGAAGTAAAGTAGAGATCCATAGAGCAGGACTCAGGACATCTTCCTCCTTAAGTGTACACACAGGTGCACAGCCCCATCCATACATCAAAACAACAGAAAGCAAAGGAAATAAGACAAAGCCCAGAAAGCCAGTCTTGGTGGCACATGCCTGGGGTCCCAAGTACCAGGAGGTAGAGTTAGAAGAATCAAGTTATTCTTAAGTATATATGCAGTTCACAGCCAGTCCCAGCTATGTGAGACCTCATCTCAAACAAATAAATAAAACACAGAGAGGAAAATCCTCCATGGTTTTCTGATTTTCTGCCCAAATCAGTTCTCCCCATCTCGCCACAAAGATTTTGATGGTTGCCGGCCAGGAAATGTGTTGAAAATATGCAGTGGGTTGCCAGCCAACAAGATTCATAGCCTGTCTGTCCTGTTTTCCACGCCCTGCCACAGCCTGGCAAGCCCCACAGTTCTGTTTGCAGTGTGAGCACTTTTATGTCAGGAGAGTGATTCTTATCAGGAGTGTCCCAAGTACCCACCCCAGCTGCCCCACATGTCCCACCAGCTGTCTTCTCCGTTTGCAATGCTCTCTCCCAGAGAGGGCTAGAGGGCTGTTGTTACTGTTTTGTCTTTTGAGACAGTCTGGTGTGGAGCTCATTACATAAACTCACTAGCCTCAAACTCACACCAATCCCCCTGCTACAGGCTTCCACATGATGGGATTATAGGCACAAGACACTACCATTGCCCCCACTACTCCGGGCTCTCATTTTGACTCTTTTGGGTATTTTTTTTTTTTTAGCTTAAGCAAGCCTATGCGCTCCTGGGGGGAAGGGGGAGCAGGGGGAGAAGAGCATGACTCACTCGGGAGTAGAGAAAAGGACAAACTGTGCTGATGTGAAGACAGGAAGCGTGAAAAGAGTCCTGGAGTCTGCAACTACGTGACAGGGAGAACTGATAAGAACCGGTCAGAGAAGAAAGTGGACCGCCTTGCAAGCTCATTCCCCAACTGGGGGGCTACCTGGAAGGGCCAGCCCAACAGCAAGTTCCCAGAAAAGTCTTCCTCTGAGAAGTTGGGTGGCTGGCTTGGGCTTCATGCAGAAATCCTGGAGTTGCGTAGCCATGGTAACACACATGGAAACCAGTGCTTTCTGGCTCGTGCCTGATCCAGCACACTCAGCCTGCACAAGCAGGCGGGTTAGGGGAGCATGTGCTCTGCCCCAGTTAGAGTGCCTTTGTAGCAGGTGAGAGAAACCAACCAGCTTTAGCCAGTCTAAGCTTTAGAAAAACAATGTTTAAGAAGGGTCCCGGGTATTTAAATATTTAGAACCCCACCTGAGTATCCTTCTTTCCTTCATCAAAGCCTCCTCCTCCCTCTCCCCTTCCATGTTTACCTCCTCCCCTTCCTCTTCTCTCCTCTTCTTTTCCTTTCTTCTTATTTTTCTTCAATAGCTCATGCTAGGTATTCCAGGCTTAGATCAAACTCTCAATGTTCCTGCCTCAGCCTTCCAAGTTTCATCAAGCCTCCTTGTCTTTTGTTTTAATTTTTAAATCAAAACATTTAAGTTGGGGTACAAAGGAATTGATTTTTTAAACCATTTATTTATTTACTTACTTATTTTTAAATTTATTTATTATTGTGTATGTGACTGAATATATGGTAGATGTGTGAGCCTGTGCATATGAGCCACAGCCTGGATGTGGAGGTCAGGGGACAGCCTGTTGGAGATGGTTCTCTCTTTCCACATGTGAGGCTCTCGGCTCCAGTTCAGATTGGCCCCAAAGGACTGGGTTTCAAGAGGTTTTTGTCATCGGTTTGAGTCATTATATTTCCTTCTGGTCGCCGCTCTTTCCTTCCTGTCATCTCCAACGTCCCAAGCCTCTTTATCTCAGACCATCTCTCTCCGCCCTTCACATCTAGAGGCTAACACTGTACAGGGACAGCCCCTACCACATGCCTGGTGTTTCTCAGGGCCCAGACTCTTACTCCAGTAGGAAAACCCACACACTGAGCCTACAAAAGCAGTTTGCCTCTGATTCTACCAACTATAGTGAGTCAAGAAGCTCCAACAGGGCCAGGACCACCCCTTCAAACATGGCAGGAAGGTCATTCAGAGATGAGAAACCACCCAATGTGTGTCCTCTGTCCTATCTCCCTGCTCAACTCAGTGTCCTTGCTGCCCACCTCCTCCAGTCTCCCTGGGTCCCCTTCTCAGTACTTAGGCCTCGGCTCAACTATCATTCCCTAAAATGCCAGCAACCATTTTAACTAACAGGACACTTGCCCCTTCTATCCCTTTGTCAGTCCTATTGGATAGACTGAGCTGTGTCTGTTCCTCCTTCATTAAAGTTGAAGACCTAACTCTCGGTACCTTTCGGTGTGACTGTATTTGGAAATGGGGGCCTTTAAGGGCCTGAGAAGTACACGTGGGAACACTACAGCGGGCCCTGATCCAGTAGTATGACTGGCAGCCTTCCATGAAGAGAGGACTGGGACATGGAGGTGTGTAGAGGAAAGACCATATGAGGATCTGGACAGAACTCAGTCATTTCCAAGCCAAGGAGAGAGGCCAGAGAGGAAACTAACTCTCACATGTCTGAAACTATCAAAGAATAAGAAAGGATATTCCATGGGGGAGGGAGGAGGAAGAGGAGGAAGAGGAGGAGGAGGAGGAGGAGGCAGTAGTCATGGCGGTGCACACCTGTGATCCCAGCACTTGAGAGGCAGAGGCAGATGGATCTCTGAGTTCCATCCCTATGGCCAGTCTGGTCCACATAGGAAGTTCTAGGCCAACCAGGGATACATAGAGAGACCCTGTCTCAAAAAGGGTGAGGAAGAGGAGGAAAATGAAGAGAGGAGGAGGAGGAGAAGAGGAGCAGGGAAGGGGGGGAGAAGGAGGAGCAGGAAGAAGAGGAGGAGGGAGAGGAGGAGGAGGAAATAACTCTCTGTCCTTGGACTTATGGCCTACATATTTGCAAGCAAGTGAGTGTCGTTGAAGCACCCAGTCTACAGTGCTCCACCCCAGCAGCCATAGCTTTCATTCCTTTCCTTTGCCTTCCTTTCTGTCTACTCACATGTGTCAAATGCTTAACTGTGGAAGTGGGCTCTGTCAGGGGCAGCCATAGGCGGCAGGCATGTTGAGCGGATGTGCATGCCAAGGCCCTGAGCTCTCTCTCAGAGTCACTGTTGTAGGTGTGTGGGTTTTGTGGCAGCTGGTACTAGAGGCTGGCTTGGGTTAGGCTTGTGGCAGACAAAGGACAGAGGTGACTAGAGTAGAGGCAGGCAGGGAGACAAACTTTCCCAGCACCTAGGATACCTCTAATTCCCTCATTCTGTTGGCTTCTCTCTACACCTGCTGGTTGGAGCTGCCAGTACATTCTTGAGAGAGCTTGGGCTGCAGCCTGGGCAGGGAGGATGTGTTAACCAGCAATTGGTATGTTACCACTGGCCCCATTTTATGTGTTGGCCAGGTTTTGACAAGCTTGTCTATTGACTGAGTTACCAAGAGTGGGTTTGTAAAATGGCCGAGGCATATGTTGGGTACCTGCTAAGCTCACTGGAAATGAAGGACCAGCTTCAGACAGCTGTGATGTTAGCAGCAGATGGCCGCAGTACCTTGGCTCCAGAACACTGGAAATCGTTCTGTCTTCAAGGCATAAATTGTGTCCCTATGACACGAAGGCTCATTTTCTGTCCTGAAGGTTCCAGGCTCGCAACTCAGAAGCCAGCTATGAGCATTGCGTACATGTCCCCAGGTCAGCTCCAATTCTCAGTTGTCACCTGGACTTATTGACAGGATGTAGACACAGGTAGAACCAGGAAAGTCGCTGTGGACCAGATGTGACAAGTGGGAAGATCTTTTCCTGCCCTCTTTCCTGGTTGTTCTAACTATCTGCTCTCTATGAGAGTTACTGTCAATGTGGTGCTGTTTATATTTCCCCAAGGCTTCAAGTTTTGTAGGGCATCTCTCCTTATTTGGCACAGTGTACCTACCTAGTTTCTGGGAAGTTTCTCCTTCTGGCTGCATTTCATATTTCTTCATGTTTTGATTTTTATTACATTTAGTTATTGGTGTGAGGGAGGCCGTGTGCCTGCTGCGGCACAGGAGTGGAGGTTAGAGGACAACTTGCAGGAGTCGGGGTTCTCTTCCTGTTAGGCGGCCCTGGGGGCTTGAACTCAGGTGATCAGGCTTGTTGCGAGACACCTTCCTGCTAAGCCATCTTTAACCAGTACCACCCCCAACATAATGCTCTGTGTTCATTAGTTTCCTATTTTACTTCTGGCCTTAAAAGGTGACTAATTGGGTTCCCCCCCCCCCCCAGATTTCCTTTCTCTGCTTTAGTATTTTTTCCCTCTCTCCTGGTTTTCTCTACCTGAAGTTCCCGCCTTCAGATACCTTCCACCAGCTTCTGTTAAGTGTGAAGCTGCTCTGGGGGCCTTTGCTTGACTGTCTGCTCTTTTTTTTTTTTTTTTTTTTTTTTAATAAAGTCAGGGTCCTAACATCTCTGTATCAGAGGAAACCAGGTGGCCAGTTGCTGAGGGTCAAGGCTAGGCTTGCTCCTTACTTCAAACAGCACAGTCATCGGTATCTAGAAGTCATTCAGTGATATTTTATGAGATTGCCTTGTACATTTACTTTCAAAGAGTTTATATAGGCTTTGGGCTGGGCTCTAAAGAGTCATTTGCTGTTCCTATAAAGATTGTAAACCCTGGGCACTCCTTGATATAGCAAGACCCTTTTGCTAGCTTTACTTGGCATGAAATTGGTGTAGAAGCGTTCTCTCCGATGGGCAGTGAAGACATAAGTCTGACCTCATGATTCAGTTCCGCAAAAGTAAGCCTTCTAAGTAACAAAGACACAACTTTCATCGATCCCTAAAAGTGACCAAAGATTACCCACAGGGCAAGAGTGTGACTCATCTCTTATATCCATAGCAACCTTTTTCGGCTGTCCACTTCTAGCTAACCGGCAGAGAGCGTCCTCATGACTCACTGTCTTAAGACTTTGAGTGTTTTCCTAGGAGACTCAAGACAGCCCCCTCGGCCCAACCTGCTCCGTGTTCACAAGCTAATCATCTCCAGATGACTCAAACAAATCGGTTGCCAGGCTACCTGTGTAGAGGAGAGTTCATGGCGTCCAAATCCTTCTCCAGACGCACAGTGACTTCCATTGTGTAAGCTTGAAGGGGCAGCATTGAATGCATCACCAGCCACAGGCTCTGTAGAGCTTGTAAATCTACCCTAGAGACCAGAGCAGGCTCCTCAGTGCCACTGGTGAATGAGAGTTTGCGTGCACATTTCCCCCTGATTGTGGAAACCTGGCTGAGATCATTTATTAACACAGTAACAATTGATTACTTTCGAGACTACAGGAAATCTGGAGGGCCAGGTGACATCTGGACTGCTCCATGGTTTACATAAGCCAGTGGCCACAGTGATTGGGGTTTTTAATTTTTGTTTTTGTAACAGGATCTTACTGTGTATCCCCAGAGGCCTCAAATTCCCGTACAGACCAGGCTGGCCTTAAACTCGAAGGGATCTGCCTGGTTTTGCTTCCCAAGAGTGATTACCTACAGTGATTTAAAAAAAACAACAACACATTTATTTATTTCTAAAATTTTATTTACATGTCTTAATATTTTTAAATGCATTTATTTTTGCACATACACATGTGAGCATGTGTGTGCACATTAGACGACAACATTCAAGCGCTGGTTCTCTCCCTTCCTCGTGAGTCACTGGGTTCAAACCCGGGCTGTCAGGCTTTGTAGCAAGCACCCTTACCAGATTATACTTAACTCTCTATCCCCATATTTTCTCATATCTAAAATGGGATTTGTAAGCAAGGGCACAGTGAAACCACTGAACTGAACTAACTCCATGGGTAGAAAGAAAAGTTTACGGGGCTCAAACCACCAAAGCAACAAAGAGCCCCCCAGGGGTGTGGGGAGAAGTCAGATGAATGGGTGGCTTCGGGCTGTTACAGGCTCTTGGGATTGACCAGGAAGAAGATGCCCTTGCCCGAGGTAGTTGATATTTGGGGGCACACTAAGGGAGATTCCTAGTCAACAGAAGACACCTCTAAGCTTCTGTTTGCATGGCCAGAGTCCTGTTTAGGACCAGCACTGGCATTTTGGGGTGTGGGGTGCTGCTTTGGACCTAACAGGATTAAAATAATGCCAACTCCATAAATGTATGTAAAGTCCTAGGCTCAGCATGGGGTGCACAGGCGCTTGGTGGGTGTTAGCTGATGCTATCTGAAACTGGACAAACATTCTCCTGAATACCCTTAACCACATCCCTCAAGCTGTTATCTATATAAATGCTTCCAAACTGGTTATCAGCCTTCTTGCAAAAGCAGCTGTTCTTGTAACAACTTTTCGTACAGGCAGAGCTACACCCCGTTCTCTTGATTTATGTCCCTTGCTATGCTGGGCTCTCCTCCAATCTTTGAGAAAACATCTTCCTAGGCAGCAGTTCACTCATTCATTCTACTTTATTCATTCGTTCATTCATTCATTCATCCACACTCATTCATTCATCATCAACAAATACCCACCGAGAACCTACTATGTACTACATTGGGGTACCCAGACCCAGCAAAATCCAGAGCAGGAGTGAATACAAATGGGGGCGCCTCTTACATCTCAGACGTGTCAGGGACACCTGCTCCTCCCTCCCCTCACACTCAAAGTCACTGCGCATTTCTGGGGAAGGCTTCGGGTGAAGGAAATAGGGGCAGGATGAGACCATGAAAGGCAGCTTCAGACAAGGGAATCGGGTGAGTCTGAGAGTCTGGGTGCGGACAGCCAGGGCCCACTGCGGGGTACATGTGAGGGGCACAGGTTGGCGGGCGTGTTCCTGTCCACCACGGGGAAGCTCCAGGGTCCGCGGGGCGCGGTCCAGCCAGGCGCCTGCAGGGCGAGGGATGCTGCCCCGCCCCAGTAGGGCGGGCCCGAGCAAAAGTGTACTAGAAGCCGCTGAGCCACCGCCCAGCTCTAACAGCTAGCGGAGCGGCACACAGAGCACCAACCAGGTGAGCGGCGCGGGGCAAGGGGACCGGTGCTGCTCGGTGCACCAAGAAAGGGCTGGGCTCCCGAGATGGACTGCCCGGGCTCTGCAACCCGGCGGGAGATGACCTTCAGGGTCTCAAGCGCCGGTCCACTGCGGTGGTTCTCCCGCGGATAACTCTAGGAGAAAGTTAGTCACGATCTTCATACTAAGTCTCTTTGGGATGGCGGGATGCCAGCGGGCCCTGGGCACGCCTTCGAAGCCCTGCGCTCGAGTGAGCCACAACCCACGGAGATCCACCTTGTAGCTGGCTCCCAAGCTGTTGCCCCTAGCTTGGCCATAGGAATCAGGTGCCTCTCCTGGCATGTTGGGGTTGGGGGTGGGAGTCTAGGGACTCAGCAGACATCTCCCGGGATTACTGACTTGGCCACCAGGCTCCTTTGGTGCACCTGAGAGACCTCTGCTAGAGATCTTGCTATGTGGTGCCAATGAGTTCCACCAGGTTTAGAGGAGGCAGGGGCTACAGCCACTCCCTGCGTGCTTGACCGCACGCAAAAGTGCTGCCCAGGTCCTAGAGCGCATGTCCCGGGATGAAGATCTACTGTAACCTCTACAATTTTTTGTAAGCCAAATGACTCATCCCTGACCAGTGTGTTTATTTGTGCAATAACCTCTAGATCTGGGTGGAGGAAGTCTTGGGTGTAGTGGTGTTTGTCTCAAAGTGCAGATCCTTAACTAGAGACTTTCAAAAGTTGCATTTATTCTGAATTATGTTACTCAAACACGAATGCAGGGAATCGATGTGAGATGTGGGTCGGGGGGTTGGGGGGATTGAGGCTGAGGTTTAGGATTCTGGCTAACCCTAGTAGGAAGCAAGTGATTCCTATTTGAAGAAACTGGAATGTTTGCCCTGGGGAGTAGGGGTTCGGTCGGATAATGAGAACATTTGGACTTAATGACCCGGCTAATTCTGAGGAAAACAACAGGAATCACAGTGTGTAAAAACTCACCAATTTCTGAAATTCCAGGTTGCTTGCTTCAAGTTTATATTTCCTTATTTTTATTTATTTACTTTGGGGGGGGAAGGGGGTGTCTTAGGGTTATACTGCTGTGAACAGACACCATGACCAAGGCAACTCTTATGAGGACAACATTTAATTGGGGACTGACTTACAGGTTCAGAGCTTCAGACAATAATCATTAAGGCAGGAACATGGCATTGTCCAGGCAGGCATCCGGTAAGAGGAGCTGAGAGTTCTACCTCTTCATCTGAAGGCTGCTAGTGGAAGACTGACTTCCAGGCAGCTAGGATGAGGGTCTTAAAGCCCACACCCACAGTGACACGCCTACTCCAACAAGGCCACACCTTCTGATAGTGCCACTCTCTGGGCCGAGTATATATAAACCATCACAGGGAGGCAGGATGCCTCTGCAGCCTAGGCAGGTCTGGAACTCACTATGTAGCCCAGGCTTGCTTTCAAATTTCAATCCTTAAGCCGGGCAGTGGTGGTGCAGGCCTTTAATCCCAGCTCTCGGGAGGCAGAGGCAGGCAGATTTCTGAGTTCGAAGCCAGCCTGGTCTACAGAGCGAGTTCCAGGACAGCCAGGGCTATACAGAGAAACCCTGTCTCAAAAAACTAAAAAAAAGAAAAAAAAGAAAAAAAAATTTCAATCCTGTCTCAGTCTCCCAAGTGCAGGGACTAACAGTGTAAACTACCACCACCCCCCCCCAACTGTTTCCATAAAATTGAAGTTTAATAACAAAAAAGCTTCCTTTTCTGCAACAATAGTCTTTGGTGGTGTGTGGGGGGCGGTGCAGGTCAAGACCTTGAGACTAGAAGAATTTTTTGTTCAGACAAAGTCTTCCTATGTGGTCTAGGCTGGTTTAGAACTTGTGATTTTCCAGGCCAGGACAACCACACCTAGCAATTGTCTCCTTCTTGGTCACTGATAATTTTTGCCTAGTTTTGCGAGATAGGGTCTTACAATATTACC
This sequence comes from Uromys caudimaculatus, assembly GCA_028551405.1. NCBI lineage: Eukaryota > Metazoa > Chordata > Mammalia > Rodentia > Muridae > Uromys > Uromys caudimaculatus. Next base: position 67,650,461 of record CM052708.1, on the reverse strand, counting down.
TTGGTTGGCTTTGTACTCAGTACAGAGTCAGGCTGGCTTTGAACCTATGGCTCTCTTTCTACCATGGTTTTCTGAGTGCTGGGATTACAGATGTGGACCATCTTTACACGAGACCTTTTTCCTGAGATTGTCCTATTTATCTTTGATGGAGACACACTTCCTACATTCCCAGTGTTTAGGAGTTTGGTTTAAGATCTGCACTTACTGCACACTGTGGGGAGGACTTTGATGGGTCTTCAGGCTTAGAAGTGTTTAATGGATGGCTCACTGAACTGTATACAAAGCAGACGAGCTAGAGCATTGCTTGACAGGTGACTGGAAAAACTGCTCATTTTTGTGTAGAATGAGTCTATGCAAAGGTTCTCAGACAGTGAGGTAGTTTACTGGGTCAAAAGCATTTGTTGATCATTGTTCAAGATGGGGGTCTCACAGGTAGCTCTGACTGGAACTTTATACATCAGGCAGGCCTGGGTTTCTGACCACCCACCTGCCTCTGCCTCCTGAGTATGCACAGATGCTTTCCAAAGAACTTTTCCTTAGATGGGTGTGGGAGTAAGTACCTGCAATTCCAACATTCAGGAGGCGGAACCCAGCGACTCTCAAGTTCAAGGCCAGCATAGGCTACATTTAGAATTCCAAGCCAAACTGGGCCAAAGAGTAAGACCTGTCTTGAAATATATAAACAAACTTCTTACCAGTGAGCTCAAGTGTCCTAGGTCAGTCTCATTTATGATTCAGGTGCCTATGTGCCTAGCTCCCTCAGTAGCCAAAGTCTAAATCTTCACTGCAACAGATGCATACACATTCACAACACACACACACACACACACACACACACACACACACACACACACACACACCACAGACACACACAGAGAAAGACAGACAGACACACAGACAAACATACCCACACAGACATACCTCAATTTAAAAAAAATCTATGTTTGAGAAGTAAATACTGTTAAAAAAAACAACAACTAAAAACAATGAATGCTTTTTTGGGAAGAACACAATTTATTGGCTAAAATGTAGTTTTTCTTAACAATGAGACTGCACAAAAACATTCTGTACTCAGTAGCCCGTGTGTTAAATGATTCACCAAGTCTGTGTTCTGGCCAATGCTCGATCTTATTTTTAAATCTGTTTACTACTTCAGCAGGCTATGTAGTTCTGGGTGAATAAGCCAGAGAATTTTTCAGTGAAGTAACTAAAAATTTCAAAGGATTCTATTTTAAAACATCAAAAATGTACAATTTTAAACTAGTATAGGACAAACTTGAATTAGGAATCAGGAAACTTGGATCCTTGTCCCCAAGATGCCCATGAAATGGCTTCAGGCCACTGAATCAGCTCTAAAATTCCACACTTCACATTAGGAATGTTTTCTCCAGCCAGCGTCACCAGATTGCTAACAAAATAAAAACAGCGCTGTGAAAGTTCTCTGGGGACTGAAAACCCCTGTACAAGTGCAGGGAGAGCATCATTATCCTGACATCCTGTGGAATGTGTCACAGCACTGTCCAAAGTGTCATCCAAGGCCCACGTGAGTCACAGTGAAATCTGCTGCCTCTAGGATTTCCTTTGCTCAGATTGGAAAATGGACCAAGCCAGCCCTGCTCAGAGGCTTTGTGCAGAACGAAGCTCCACGTGGAGGCGTCCCTTAGGGTTTCTAGATGTATCATTCTTTAAACATAATTTGTTTTGTTTTGTTTTTCTTTTTTGTTTTATTTTGTTTTGTTTTTCAAGACAGGGTTTCTCTGTGTAGCCCTGGCTGTCCTGGAACTCACTCTGTAGACCAGGCTGGCCTCAAACTCAGAAATCCACCTGCCTCTGCCTCCCAAGTGCTGGCATTAAAGGTGTGTGCCACCACTGCCCGGCTTTAAACATAATTTGATTGTTGTTCTGTTAATAGAGCACCTTTTGAGGAAAATGGTAAAGTTAGGTTGTTTGGTTTTTTTGTTTGTTTGTTTGTTTTTTCTCACATAGAATTTTCTGAGTGAAACATTATTTAACAGAGATTTGGCATTTCGGCTTGAGAGTTTAAATTGTAAATCTTCAAGTCTCTTAAAACTGTAGCATACTTAAGAGGGAAAAAAGGGTTTCTTTAGGGAGAAGTGTTCATTGGTTAGTTTTTGGACAGTCTTGCTATGTGGCCTAGGTTAACAGTAAACTCAATCCTCCTGCCTCAGCCTTTTGAGTGCTAGGATTACAGGTGTGTGCAGCACCACGCCCAGTTCTTGTTTTTGAAACAGGGTCTGCCTGTGCAGTTTAGACAGGCTCCACATTTCTGATCCTCTTGCTTCAGCCTCCCTAGATCTGAGGTGGCAGGTGGCGACCATCCTTCCTCGTAAACTTGGCTACTTGTAAAGACTGAAAACTCTTTGTTGGTTTTTATGGCTCCTTGTATGTACATTTATCTAGGGATAGACATTAACAGCCTGAATTGGTAGTTTTCAACCATAAGTGGTTTTGGCCTTAGAGATTTGCCCATGTTTGAAAACATTTGGGGTTGTCACAAGTTATAGGGTAGTGTGCCACTGGCATCCAATGACTTGAAGCCAGAGATACTGCTGAAGTGGTGGGAAAAGGCTAATCAGAAGTGCTAAGTGTCACTCTGCCCAGCCTAGATTTTATTTTCTTAAGAAAATCCTGAAGCCAGGAACTGTGGCTCATGCCTTTGATCCCAGCCATTGGGAGGCTGAGGAAGGGGGGTTGCTGTAAGTGGTCAAGGCCAGAATGAGACCCTGGAACTTGGTCTGTGGTCCAGGCTGACCTCAACCTCATAGGAGTTCTCTCGCTACAGAATGCTGAGCTCACAGGCATGAGACACTATGCTCACCTAATCATGTTATTTCTTGGGATAATTGAGTAAAATATCACAGGTGGGCAAATTAAGTCAGAGGAGAGTCTGATTATTTCCAGGTCCAGGTAATTCTCATGGTAGCAAAATGATGTAGTCATTCCGAGCCCTGATAGAACTCACCCCTGCCCAAAGCTGCCCTCCCGTGGCTGCTTGCATTGTTTAGTACTAGAGTGTTTGCCAAATATGCCCATGCTGTTAATTTAATCCCCAGCACCCTAAGAAAGAAAAGTTTCCAACCAAATCTGCTCTCTGCTGCATTGAGAGATCTGTTGTAAAGGGGTGCAAGTTCCAGGCATCTTGTGGTTTTATAGGTGTGGCCCAGGAACAAGAGCCGGAGGAAACAGGCTATGTCTGCAAACCAGCCCTGTGACAGCTTTGTGTAAGGCAAACCTGTTTGGCAGTATCTTGAATACAATTGCTTCTGTTCACATTGCCACCCGACTCACCTTTATTTGGCTGATTACTGCTGTTTTATTTGGAATATCGAGTACCTTTTAAAAAACAAAACAAAACAAAACAAAACAAAAAACGGGCACCATAGCCAACACTTGAGATGCTGCTGAGGCAGGAGAATCATAAGTTCAAGGTCAGGATAAGCTACATAGAAAGACCTTTCTAAAATATAAAGGGAAGCACTTCAAAATCCAACCAACCAACCACTCCTAAATGTCACCTGCCCACCACCATCACCCTTCCCAGCTCACAAGCAAGCTCTCAGATTTAAATGTCCCAGCAGAGTCTGGTGGCACTGACCATGCTCTTGTGCACATACATCTCATGTCTCTTGCTGGGCTGCGTGCGGGCCCTGTGATTGTGTGGGAAGTGATGGCTCAGAGCAGGCATCAGCATGTACCAATGGAGGGTAAATAACCGGGCAGCAGCCATGTCTCAATAGGAACCAACAGATAGCTTTCCTCTAATGTCCCAGGAGGGTTGTAGCTGGGAAGAAAGGAGGGTTGTACTTCCCATGAGTCCTTGCAAGGGTAGAGAAACCCAGGGAAACTGAGAGAAGCTGTGTCTTGTACCATCTTTCACGGAGAGAAGAGGCAGGAAATTCTCAACCTATTCCTTAGCCCTCAAGGTCTTTTGCTCTCTGGCTTCAGAATACAAGCTCCTGGCATCAAGGTCTGACTTCACAACCTAAATGGGTTTGGAATTTATCTAGAATGTATCTATCCCCCCCTGTCCACAAGATGGTTTTATGGTCCAGTACCATTGACTTAGGCAAAATGATTGTAGACGGACTAGAATTGCCCATGAACTATTTGGGATGTTTAATCTCATGAAGGTTTGTAAAATGTTTTAGGCTCAAATACTAATGACCCCCCTTTGGCTTTTCTCTCTTAGGAAAATGGCAGACAGCTTTTCGGTAAGTATTTCATGTCTATTTTCTTAGTCCCATACACATTCATATGGGTTAAAGGTTTCATTTCGACCACCAAGCTTCCCCTTTGACCCTCCTACTGTGAAATTCCCTCTGACTCGCTTATGCATTCAGGCCTGTTAGCAGGAGGCTTGCTTTTCCAGCAGCAGATTCCAGGGAGAGACATGGCCTCCCCAGCAGTGACGTCTCTCCCGGAAGCAGCAGGAACATGGCATGGTCTGCCCATGCCAACACCTGCAGCTGTTTCTCATGTTGATAGAAAGCATGTGTTTACAACTAGCCAGTTCCTGGTGTAAGCTAGAAAAGCTTAACCCACCCTCATCTGCCACAATGAGAAGCCAGAATAAAACACAATACAAAACAGCAGAGGATCGAACTCCAAACAGCAGAATAGGCAAGGGAAGAGTGTGAATCTTCTCCTATCTCCCAGCTTCTTACATCACAAATGCCTGCAGTCCCCTGAATTCTATAATTCTATGTAGTGAAGGAGTGCCATTCTCTAATTGTTTGTCTTTCTTTGCAGCTTAATGATGCCTTAGCTGGCTCTGGAAACCCAAACCCTCAAGGATGGCCGGGTGCATGGGGGAACCAGCCTGGAGCAGGGGGCTACCCAGGGGCCTACCCAGGACAGGCTCCTCCAGGGGCTTACCCTGGACAGGCTCCTCCAGGGGCTTACCCTGGACAGGCTCCTCCTAGTGCCTACCCTGGCCCAAATGCCCCTGGAGCTTATCCTGGCTCAACTGCCCCTGGAGCCTTCCCAGGGCAACCAGGGGGACCTGGGGCCTACCCCAGTGCTCCTGGAGCCTACCCCAGTGCTCCTGGGGCCTATCCTGCTGCTAGCCCCTATGGTGCCCCCGCTGGACCACTGGTAAGAAGTTGTTTCATGGACTTGCTGTACAAGTGGAGGGGGAATTTAAGCCTGCTGCTTAGAGCTGTGTCTTAAGGGCCAACCACAGGGGTGTAATTGGTCAAATGGGAAAAGAAATATGTTCATATTGAGTTTATTCTGTGGCTTGTTATGATAAGGCACTGATAAAGGTGCTTTAATATAAATCAAGTTAAGATTGTAGTAATGAGTGGTGCACACCTTTAGGAAACAGAGGCAGAAATATCTCTGTAAATATGTGGCCAATCTGATCTACATAGAGATCCTGTTTCAAAAAATAATTATACTATGAGGCAAAGCTGTATTATTAATAAACACTAACTGAGTTCGGTGGCTTTTACCTATCACCCCAGTAAATACTGAGAGCTGTTCAAGGCTGCAAAGCTTTAGCTCACACCAGGGATGAGCAAAGGGAAATGATGGGGTGGGGGGACTTCTCCATCTTATACCCATGCAAGGAGACTTCCAGTTCACCCACCCACCGAGAGCAACTCCAGGGTTAGTGCAGAACAGGGCGAAAGATGGAAGTTTGAGAGACAGCAGAACCTAAGAGGAAACTTCATCAAGGAGAGGCCAGAGGCAGGGACAGAGCTCTGGGGATGTCCACACCTTAAGCACTCTGCTCAACACTTGTGGAATGAACTGTAGAAGTGCTCATTCACCATAGATTCACGTGCAAAAGCATTCTGCTGGTGACCTGTGAGCACAGAAGCCCTAGGTGACACCAACCTTTCCTCAGGTAGAATTACAGTGCTGACTGTATGTCATGTGACAAGGGACCTAGGGACCTATGCATGAAAAGATTGTTGGTCAACAGTCTATCTTAAATTGTTACAAAAATGAGTCTGTGCGGACAAATTATGGGTTAAAACAGCCCTAGTGATGGTCCAAGAACATTTGCTCCTTAATTTGTTAATTTCTCAATTAACATTTGTGCACACAGGGAACACTCTATCTTCCATCTCTTTAGGCCCTGGACAAGGTGGCCTCAGAATCTACACGGGGTTCTGTGTTGGTCACATGCATTGTAACAATGTTTGCAATGTACTTTTGCATCCCCCAAGCAAGCACAGCGCTTTGCTGACACTGGAACTCTTGTCTGTCCCAGATGGTGCCCTATGATATGCCCTTGCCTGGAGGAGTCGTGCCCCGCATGCTGATCACAATCATGGGCACAGTGAAACCCAACGCAAAAAGGTACAAGGGTGACCCCAACAACCGATCTGCTGAATGGTTTCCAAATAGACTATCTTAATTAAGATTTTGTAAACTACGCATTAGAATCTGTGCTGGGCTATCACATGGACTATCTCATAATCAGTACTTGATCCTATGTGATTTTTCTGTTGGGTTGTTGAGAGTGAATGGAACATTCTCTACTGTGTTTTGTTTTGTGTCATATGCTTTGATCTTCATGAATGAGTGCAGGATGGGGGCCAGTTGTGGTGGTTTGAATACGCTTGGCTCAGGGAGTAGCACTATTAGGAACTGTGGCCTGTTGGAGGAACTGTGAAGGAAGGCTTTGAGACAGCTTCCTCCTAGCTGCCTTCAGAACAAGAGGCAGAGCTCTCAGCTCCTCCAGCGCCATGCCTGCCTGGACGCTGCCATGCTCCCACCATGCTGATAATGGACTGAACCTCTGAAACTGTAAGCCAGCCCCAACTAAATGTTGTCCTTTATAAGAGTTGCCTTGGTCATGGTGTCTCTTCACAGCAATGGAAACCCTAACTAAGACACCATTGCTTCCCCTTTAGGCAAATAAAACTGAGGTTCAGGTTTTATGTTTACTGAATGGCAAGCTAGAAAGCCCAGCCTTCTGGGTAGGTATCATCTACTTAAAGGGTTTGAGAAGATTACCATGGCAATTCTTATTAAGGAAAACATTTAATTGGGGCTGCTTTACAGTTTCAGAGGTTTAGTCCATTATCATCATGGTGAGAAACATGGCAGATGCAGGCAGACATGGTGTTGGAGGAGACGAGAGTTCTACTTCTGGATCTGTAGGCTGTGTCACTGGATGTAACTTCAGCATTGGAGACCTCGAAGCCTGCCCCCACAGTGACACACTTCTTCCAACAAGGCCACACCTCCTAATAGCACCGCTCCCTGTGGGCCCATCCAAACACATGAGTCTATGGGGGCCATGCTTATTCAAACCACCACATACCTGTTGAAGATTTCATCAAATCAACCTTTGCCACGGGAACAGGCTTAGCTGAGGTAGACCAGGTTGCGACGAGGTAATTCCATGCCAATTTATAGTCACCCAGGGATATCTGGACTGAATGATTACTTCCAGTCATACTTACACATAATATGAAGAAGCTGAATGTCCCCAGCAATCCATTTCACCTGTCTCTGAGCTTAGAGGTGCCCACAAACACTCCTGTAACCATGAGTGGGTCTGTCTCTAAGTCTTATGGACAAAAGGTAGACATTCCAGTCAGGTGTACAGGCTTATACAAGAATTTTTAAGTGTAGGATTGGCTATAGGGGTGGATACCCAACATCCTAGTTTATAGGAGTTGGAAACAGGAAGATTCTAAGTTCAAGGACAGCCTGAGCTATATATAGCATGATTCTATCTCAAAAACAAAAACAAACAGAATGAAGCTATGAATTCCTCTGTATCAGTTTGTACTTGGTAAAGGAATGGGAGCCACATTCTGTCACCAGAGGGACACAGCTTTGATAGGCTTGCATTCACCCCTCCAGCCATCCCCCTCCTGGTTCTGCATGGGAAGCACTGTCCTAAGCCACTCTTCTTTCCATACGGCCTAGAGAGGTGCTCTAAGTTCAGTGTCCCATCACATGCTAAAACTTGTGTGTGTATTTTATGTGTATGTTATTTTCAAAATATACATTTATATAACCTGTTCCAACATAATGCAGAACTATAGAGTTAACATTAACAATTGAGGATTATTGCATTAGATAATTTAGTTCCAGTAACACTAGTGATAAAGCCTCTGTACTGACAGTTCAAAACTGATTCTGGGTCAAATAGCAAACAGAAAAATAACTGTGTGACCCACAAACACCCTAATAAATTCATGGGGGAAAGTGCTTGTGTGACAGAGATGACAATCTCTGTTCACAGGAGGACTAGAGCCAGTGGACCCAAACACGACGGTCACTTTCCCTGACTGCTCCTGCTATTCAGAATACCCAAAGAATCACTGTCGGCTCTAGATCACACACATCAGCTTCTAGTGTTACTGCAGGGCTAGTCCCTTAGCAACAGACTTGTGTTTGCGTTAACACACAAGAACAAAAAGGGTCAGAAAGTTCAAATGGCACTTTTGCCAGTCCCACCTCAGCGTGGCATGTCCCGACTTTACAGGATAGCAACCAGGAAGGAAACATTAACTACATCTGTGCTGTTCTGGGCTTTCCAGTTAACTGTGACAAAGTCAGGCACTTGATAGTTCTTAGGTAGCTGGCTTGCTTCTGACAGATATTAAGATACAAAATGCTCTCAGGATGGGTCTAAAGCTATGAGGATATCTAGAAGTGTTTACCTGAGTACACAAGCGTATGTCTGTGAAAAGAGAAGAGAACACTATAGTCAGGAACGACCCCCAAAACAAGACAGCTGGTGACACACACTTGGAATCACAGCCCTCGGGAGGCCAAGGTAGGTGAGAATCACAAGCTGGAGGCCAGCCTGGGCTACATAGTGAGATCCTATCTCAATGAACAGACAAAGCATATTATCCCACTGGACTTTCGGGGCACTCACAGTAATGAGTGAGAAGATGTGCTGTTCTTTTGAGTTGGATCTGATACTGTGGCTTATTTGCCTTCAGAACAGAAAAACAGTTCCTCCATATTATGAAAGGGTTTGCATTTTAGAAAGTTAGACGTTCTTGACTTGAGACACACTTTAATTCTCTGTGGTTTCTGGTTTAAAACAGCCTTACTCTAAATTTCAAGAGAGGGAATGACATTGCCTTCCACTTTAACCCCCGCTTCAACGAGAACAACAAAAGAGTCATTGTGTGTAACACGAAGCAGGACAATAACTGGGGAAGGGAAGAAAGGCAGTCAGCGTTCCCGTTTGAGAGCGGCAAACCATTCAAAGTAAGTCACTGCTGCAGCTGCTGCTGCATGCGCACAGCATTCTCTTATCAAGGGAAGTCACCGGAAAACCTGTCCTCAGCCCCTGGCCAACCTTCCTCCTAACCCGGGCAGCCAGCCTCAACAGGCAAGGGATGCAGCCAGGAGCAGCGTGCTCTCCATCTCCTCCAGGAGCCTCCCACTGCCACTGGTACCTCTCCGTCTTCTAACAGTGCATCGCTTTTCTGTATCACAAAGCTGCCATTCACAGGATTTAAGGAGGAATGCTCATTAACTACGGGGAAAGTATTTCCCGGCCTTCCCAAAACTGGCTTTAAGTTAGCCTGTCCTATAAATTAATAGCTTTCATTAAGGAATTCCTTCCTATGTTGCTGTTTTTAGCTTCAAGGTATTACAGGCCCCATTAAAACTAAACTTTTGAGTGGTTGGGTTTTTTTTTTTTTTTTTTTTTTTTTTTTTTTTTTTTTTTTTGAGAAAACAGGGTTTCTTTGCGTATCTCTGGCTGTCCTGGTGTTCCGAGATCTGCCTGCCTCTGCCTCCTGAGTGCTGGGATTAAAGGCATGTGACACCACAGCCTGGCTAAAACGAAACATTTATGAACACAAACTGTTTTTACGATTGCCATTAACTATCCTTCTGATAACTTTGATATCTTTTTATTGTGTTTTAAATCTGACAAGTCTAGATTCATTTTTGCTAGTCAGTTACTGCTCTGGATCATTTTTATTCCACAAGTAAAATGAAATACTGAACTTCCTCTTTACATAGAAATTGACAGACGAAAACAAAACATGGCAGACAGTGTGTCCTGGAAAACACACACGGTGGAATGCCTATGTTTCACTGGTTATTACCTGCTTTCCTGACGGCTTCCACGTTTGGTTCCTAGATACAAGTCCTGGTTGAAGCTGACCACTTCAAGGTTGCAGTCAATGATGCTCACCTGTTGCAGTACAACCATCGGATGAAGAACCTCAGGGAAATCAGCCAACTGGGGATCATTGGTGACATAACCCTCACCAGTGCTTCCCACGCCATGATCTAAGCCAGACGGGGCGGCATGGAAACTGGCCCTGTGCACGACGAGCGGAACACTTGGCGTTTCTCTCCTTAGCCTTCTTGTAAGACATTCATTTAATAAAGTCTCATGCTGAGAGATACCTGTTGCTTTGTTTTTCTTTTATGATACTGGGGGTCAAATCTTAGGACCTTGTGAATGCTAGGCTATCACTCAACTACACATCCAGAGCCTTTTAAACTTTGTGTGTTATGTGTCCGTGCACATGGGTGCAGGTGCCTGTGCACACGAGAGGCATCAGGCCTGCTGGAGCTGGGGTTACAGGTGGTTGTAAGCTGCCTGAGTACCAGACTCAGATCCTCTGTGAAGCTGTCTTGAGGGTGGATGGTTGACTTGCCTACTCAGGCCTTGGACTTTGTCCCTCTTCCCGAGGTGCCAGGACGGTCAGGTCCACCAATGTCTCCAGCTGCCTGTCTTTATATGCCCTTTGATTTGGAACATGCAAATATGCAAAGGGAAATATGTAATTATTAATAAACCATCCTGATTTTTAATAAGGAAATAGACTGAATGGCACCAGCTCACCAGCGGACAGTTACCATCAGCATCTGGGTAGAGTTGTGCTACTTAGTGCTGTTAGGTGATTCCAAGGGAAGATCAAAGGGTGCATTTATGCAACCCTAGATAAGGGACAATCAGGGCACAAGAAAGAGTGACGTGAGGCTGCTGCCAACGCTGACCCTGCACACTGTCTTCCGGCATTATTCGATACCTCGCAGACTCTGTGCTATACAACAGGGAACTGGTTGCTCACACCAGCATTACTGCGATTACGGGACAATCACATCTACAGTCCTGGAGGCTGGTCTTAAACCATTTTTCCTGTAAATCCCCAGGCACTTTCTATCTATCCTATCAGCAGCAAGCTCAAAGTAGGAAAATGTCAAAATGCTTTGTTCTACAACGTTATCTTCTCGAATAGTTTAAATTGGCGAATGTCACAAGCTGGCATCCCAGGAAAATCAGAAATCAAGAGGTCTGTAAAAGCAAGCACTTGCAATTGCAACTGACAGGCCAAGAACATGCAGAGAGCTGGTCTCTCCTTCCAGCATGCAGGTCCCAGGCATTGACCTCAGGCTATCAGGTGTGGTGTCCTTACCCACTGGGCAATTCCCCCACCCCTAACTCCCGCCGTCCATTAGCGGGCTGTTCCGTCTGTCCTCATGTTTTGGTGAGGGGAGGCACTCCAGGAACATTCTTCTTGGCAAACACCTTATGTCACCTTCCAGTAAGTTGTCTAGGCGTCGTAAGTCCCACCACCTTCCCCAAAGCCAAACACATCTACCTCTGACATCAAAAGTAGACGGAGCTTTCTTGGAGCATGTCTAACCCTAAACCTACAAGGTTCCTGTTATGTGTGGAATGTCATCTTCCAAGGCTCAGCGCATATTCAGACCAAACTGCAACACAGGGCAGGGCTACTGAGGGCTGTTTGCAGCACTGAGTTATCTACTTATGTTCTTCTGTCTGTCTGTCTGTGGGGGGGAAGGGCTGGAATATGCTACATGAACGTGGTGTCAGGGGACCAGTGCCTTTATCTCCGAGCCATCTCCCTCCTGTTTCAGCAGGGTTTTGCAATCATGAAGTTAAGGGTTTATAAAATAAGGGCTGGAGTGACGACTCGGCCAAGTGCACACACGGCTGGCTCTTCCAGGGACTGGCTTTCCAGCATCCATGTGAAGCAGCTCACAGCATCCTATAATTTCAGATTTTTTGTAAAGATTCTTTTCTCTCTCTTAACCTTGTCAATGGTAGCTGGCTCTGTTAGAGGGAAGATTTACCAGAGGCAGCGAGGATTGAACAGTAACCATAATAAATGGACTTCACGATTCAGGAAACCTTATCTAAAGGAATACAGGAAAACAAAGCTATTTGATGCCAACAGATACAGGTGCTCACATGAAAATTCATAAAATGAGCGTGCAGATGCAAAACCTTGGTTCACGTTTAATATTTTAAATAACCTACAGGGTTTTCATAGTATCAACATTAAGATATGTCTCCATGAACAGGGAACATTAAAACACTGTGTAATGCGATATAAACAGACCAAATAGAAGTGAATAGCAGTGCGTATTTTCAAAACTTCCAACAGTTTAAGAATGTATCGAAGAATTAACAATGTGAAGAAAAGAATGTTTGCAGTTATTTTTAAATTAAAAGCCCTCCTGGTGTTCTCTTCAGGGTCTTAGCGGTGAGAAGACAATGAGGTCACCTCCAAAGGAGAACTGTCTGCCACGATCTCGCTGTCTGGTCTCCTCCCGAGTGCAGGGGCTGGTACAGCTGAGGCCTGCCTAAAGAACACAGCAGAGCAGTCAAGGAATCCACCATTGAGGGTTGCCCTGAATAAGCTTTCTACACCCTTAGTTAAGTGAGTGCCAAAGAATAAGTAAGTTTCCCTATGTAACAATGAAATGAATGGCAATGTAAGTCCTAATGTAAAGCTTTTTAAATTTAATTTTAAAATTTTAAAGATTTATTATTTATTTTATGTATATGAGCATACTGTAGTTATCTTCAGACACACCAGAAGAGGCATTGGATCTCATTACAGATGGTTGTGAGCCACCATGTGGTTGCTGGGAATTGAACTCGGGACCTCTGGAAGAGCAGTCAGTGCTCTTAACCACTGAGTCATCTCTCCAGTCCAGATTGTATGATTGTTGAAGCCTTTTCTCAATTAAAAAATTTAAATATAATATATATAATGTATATTATATAATATACACACATATAATATATATATTATATATATAATGTATATGGGTGTTTTGCCCATGGAGGTCAGAAGAAGGCGTTGGACACTATGGGCCGAGCGGGTGCTGGGAATTAAACGCAGGTGCTGAGCCATCTCTCCAGCCCCCTTCCATTGTTAGAATAGACCTGTATGAAATTCAACACACGCACAGATAATGGGGAGACACACTCTAAACCTTGCACTCAAGTTGGAAAGTGAGTAATATTCATTTTATAAAACAAATCTAGGACTGGGACACCTGTAATCTCAGAACCAGAGAGGAAGAGTTCGGGGCCAGCTTAGTCCCTATTTTGAACCCTATTTTGAAACCAAACAGGATGCTTGAGAGGTCTCAGCAGGTTAAAGGGCTGATGACTTTAGTTCTATCCCCAACAGAGGAGAAGTGGCTCCCCAAAGCTGTCCTCTGAGCTCCACACATGCTGGAGCATGCACGCACCCTCCTAATAACCATAAATAAGACATTCAAAACAACTTACAATTGTACAAATCTAGAATATACAGGAACTTAAGATGAAAACTTACTGGACCAAGAAGGTGGCGTTCAGAAGCGAGACTCTTATGTAACAGTACTGAAAAATAAGAGAAATTATTTTAAAAGAACATTGTTTTGATCAAGGGTTGTTACAAGTGGACAAAGTTTTAGTCAATCAAATGAAAAGACAGACCTACTATGCCTGGCTGTGTCACACTGTTTAAATGTAACTAGATTTCAGGTAAAACTTGTACTTAAGGATAAGAATCTTCTGTAAGCTCCATACTTGGAATATTAAAGGTACCCAAGCTGCTGACGAGGAACAGACAGAGGCCAGTGTGGTGGCACACACCTGTAACCCAGCACTTAGGAGGCAGGGGCAGGTGGATCTCCACGAGGTCCTGGACAGCCTGGTCTACACAGCGAGTTGCAGGCCAGCCAGGGCTACATATTGAGATCACGCATCACTCAAAAGAAGTCTAGGCAAAAGACACCAAGTGCCGGTGCACGGCTGTAACATTTGCTTTACCTTAGGTCTCTGACAGACCTGCAGAAGATCGGAGAAAACAGACCACGGTTGCATGGCAACACAAACATGAGGCCCAGCACCCTTTATAGAACAATCACAGCACAGTACATAGCAACAGGCGTTAGAGGGAAATCAGAATACTCCGAAGGCAGTTTCGGATGCCGAAGGGATTTCCGAGTCTAACCGGGTGCTGTCAAAGGCGCCTCAGCTTCGGTGGGGACCAGCACTCTCTCTGAAGCCTGAGCCTTAGAAGAACCACAGCGTTTTTCTTCCCATTTTCAAACAAGGTCTCGCTGTAGTGCTCTTGCTGGCCGGGAACACTGTGTGCAGTACAGGCTGGCCCTGAACTAGGAGTCATCCTTCTGTCTCGGTTTCTCTTTTGCTAGGATTATAAGCATGGCCCTTCACAGCTGGTTGAAGAACAAAGTATTCTGAAACTAATTTGTATGAGATAGTTGTAGTGAGCTCCTAATAGCCTAACCCTCATGGTGAGAACCTGGTTCTCAGAATTCTACAATCCTCTGCATTTACACTCTTTTCTAGGCTTCACTGTATCTGAGAAGACCTTACCTGACTGGGACGCCTCAGCTGCTGCTTGTGAGGAGTTACCCTGTGAGAAGGCATTTGTCTCAGGGTTACTCATCAGCACATCCTGGGGGCTGACTGCAGGTCCCGCTCCTTCCACAGCTGAGATTGCGTCTTTTTGGTTGGTATTAGCATCACCAGCAGGAAGAGGCAAATTCATCGTCTCAGCAGAGAAACAATCCATCTTGGCATTTATTTTATTTACATCCTAGAGGTAAAGAGGGGGCATTATATATTCCAATCACCCATAACTGAAACAAATGAAAAAGTTTTACTGCTATTAACTATATGAAAAACAGAAGGCAGACATATTTTTCACAAACAACACCGTAATGAAGACCTTTCAGCAAGCACCTACACTCGGCTCAGAGTGGCACACGCTTTTGGGAAAAAAAAGAAAGTTACAAGAGCAAACTGGGCCTGGTGTTTCCCAGGACTCTGGGGCAAAAGGGTTCCAGTTCAAGGCCTACACAGTAAAAGAAAGCAGATATAATACACAGACAAGTATAGCTATTGCTATCATCAAGTTTGGGAAAGAGCTGGGCTCAGTGGTTAAGAGCAGTGGCTGCTCTTCCAGAGGACCAGAGTTTGATTCCCAGCACCCACATGGCAGCTCACAACCTTCTGTAATTCCAGGTCGAGGAGACTATGTACACAGTGCATAGATATACATGCAGGCAAAGCACATATACATGAAATAATTCTTAAAGAACTTGGTTAGTGTCTGACATAAACAGAGGACACCCTTGGCTATCTACCACCACTCTGCAATAGGACTTACATGCTCTAAGGCACTTGAATCTTGTTCTCCGAGACACGGGGCGTCTTCTACTTGGCTGCACCTGAAACAAGCAGTGGTATTACACACCAATAATGAAACACATCACAGTGGTTGGACCTGTGCTTTGAGTCCATCCTTCATGGAGGCCCTTAGTGTGCCTAATGAGGTTGAACACAGAGCCTGACCCAGGAGCCGGCTGATCTGTGCAGACTAGACAGTTACTGTGTGATGGCCACACAGATTTGTCCCCTTCCCTGGAAACTCACAGGCCCCTTCCCACGCCAATCACTCAGTCTAGTTCGGCTCCACCTGCAACGCTGAATGTCAGCAAAATCCAGAGCCACACAACTACAACAGGCCAGGATGCGGCTGAGCCCTGAAACAAAGCAGCTCAGTTACTGTGTGGGCGGCTCTGCTGTGTTCTGTGTGACAGATCTTGCTATGTAAGTAACCCAGGTTGGCTTCTCAATGTTCCTGCCTCAGCTTCCTAAGTGCTGGAACTACAGATGTGCTATCCTACCTGCAAGTTGGCTACGTTTACTTGATAGTGTAATTCAATATATTTTAATCATAAACATAAGTAGAGACCAGAGCTGAGTATGTGTGTGCCCACAAACACATAGACACAGAACAAACATAAATAAAAATGTAATTGAAAAGAACAAAGAACTGGGCTGGCAGAGTACTTGCTTAGCATGTGAAGGCTCTGTGCTCACTCCCAGGGCCACCAAAAACTAGAAGATGTAACAACCAAACCCACGCTCTTGTATGTTAATAGAAAACAAATTAAGAAAATGTATCTGTCATAATCTCTTCGGGGGCTTTTATGGAGGGCGAGAGTTTGGTTCCCATGTTGGTCAACTTACAATTGTTCAGGCTCCAGGTAATCTGACATCCTCCTCTGCCCCTGCCGGTACCCACACACATGCAGAGCACACACACACACACACACACACACACACACACAGCCGCTATTGCAAAGTTGGGGTTTTTTTTGTTTTGTTTTGTTTTGAAGACAGGGTCTCTCGGTGTAGCCCTGGCTATCCTGGAACTCACTCAGTAGACCAGGCTGGCCTCGAACTCATAGCAATTCATCTGCTTTTGCCTCCCGAGTTCTGGGATTAAAGGTGTGCACCATCACTGCCTGGTTCAAAGTTGTTTACTTTTAAGATGCTTTTTTGTAAGATGTTTGCAACTGAACATTTAAAAGAATTGTTAGCGTGTGTGTGTGTGTGTGTGTGTGTGTGTGTGTGTGTGTGTGTGTGTGTGTGTAAAGGCCACAGGCTTGCAAAACAAGTGCCTTACCCACTGAACTATCTTGGTGGCCCCAGAATCTCATTTTGGGAGGGACAAATACAATATGACTCAACTGCTCTTACAGATCTTCCTAATACAGATAATAAACTATAAATTATACAAAGTAGCAAGAAAATAAATTGGTATCTTACAAAACACAGATTTTTATAATACCAAAAGCATTTTTGTGGCCATAAAGGATGAAAATGCTTTTGGTATGTATCAGAAGTTTAAAAGACATTATAAAATCGTTAAGAACTTTCGCGGGCCTCCTCTGTTTTAACTCACAGGGCCTGCCCCACCCCATGCCTTACTTAGTGGTATGATTTGGAATGAGGAGTGTTCAACACTTTCCCACACTTCAGATTAGTAACAAGCCCAACATCTTCTCCAGACACCAGACTACAACTTCCCACTTGTTTAAGGTTCCTTTTCCCCTCAGGTGAGCTGCACACTTCCAAGAGCCGAGGCTATGCTGAGGCAGCCGTGTCGAGAACGGATCAGTTGGAGCAACGACAAGCTAAGCATCACTGAGACACCTCTTAGGTGCTCTCCCCCAGTACCTGGCATGGCTACTGGAAGGGTACTGGAAGGGTTGTCTAGGTTGACCTAAAGCGATGTCTAGGTTGTCTGCACACACGGGGCACTTTCTCTCTATACAGACTGCACAAAAGTATGCACCTCTTCACCACCTCAGCAACAGCAGAGAGCTCCTGTTCTGCAGACAAGGAAAGGGAAGCTGAGCTAATTAACTTGTCCCAAACGTTCACAGCTGCTACGTCACGAGGTTGCTTTTGAGCTGAGATTTGCTAAGCAGTAGAGGACACCACACCGGTCCTCTCCTGTGTACTGCACGGTCCACTTTTGCCAGTCGCAACAGGGCCACTTATCAACTTCAGTCTTGGTGCTTTCTTTTAAGACAGGTGGTGTTGCTAAGGCTGGTTCCAAACTGCTGGTGAAATAATCCTTCCACCGCAGTCCCCTGAGTGACTATGACTAACTACCAACACCACAGTTGGTTCCAACCTGAAATCTGAAGTCTGTTTCCTCAGAAAAGAGCAAGACTTGCCCATATGTTATGGGGTTATATGTGAAGTTTAATTAGAAACATACAACTGTCACACTTTACCAGTTTAAGCATATGAAATGATAGCTCGTGTCAATACCATGAAACTCACAGTGCATACTGAAGAGCTACCTGCTTTTAAGACGATCTGAAAACGTCTGGTCAGCACGCTCACTCTTGCTCTGAGGGTCAGGCTTCTTCAGTGGCGTCTTCTGTCTTAGAAGGTCCCCGGCAGCCCGGCCCTCAGGCACAACTTTGCTGGCAGACATATGTGTTCCAAATCTTTGAGAACGACGTTCAGAAGACAGTACTAGAAAAAGAAAAGACAATCTTCATAGCAAGTCTTTTTGTTCATTTTTTGTTCAGAAAGGCAGTACAGAGCCTACTCTTGTCAATGTTTGTTACTGACAAGTGCCAGGGACTTTCTGTGACAAGAGGATTGTCACGTTAGCCTCGCTTTGATATGCCATGCCTATGATGTTACAGAGCTTGTCTTAAAAAGGCAGGATTTTGGGCTGCAGAGAAGGCTCAGGAGTTAAGAACACTGGCTGCGCTTCTCTGGAGGAACCAGGTTTCCCAGCACCTCCTGATGTTTCACGACAACAGTAACTCCAGGTCCTGGGGATCTGATGCCCTCTTCTGACTTCCACAGGCATCAGGCACACACATAGTGCAGACAAATGTAAATCATGCATATACATAAAACACTAAAACTTAAAAACAAAACATAAAAAGAGGTGTAACTCTGACAGTAAGCAATAACAGTACAAATATTTTAGAAAGTATAATGTAAATTAGCAAGTGAGCTATCCTTAGCTAACTCAGGTAAACAAATGCTTGGGTCAAAAGTGTTGACTCAGAGGAGCGGTGGCACACACCTTTATCTCAGCACTTAGGAGGAGGTAAGAGATCTCTGTGAGTTTGATGCCAGCCTGGTCTATATAGTGAGTTCTAGGACAGCAAGGGCCACACAGAGAAACCTGTGTCAAAAAAAAAAAAAGAAAAAAAAAAAAAAAAGAAAAGAAAAGGAAAGAGAGAGAGAGAGAGAGAGAGACCAACCTAGTCTCTTAACAAGTCCCTTTGAACATTTAGCGCAGCAGGGTATTTCCTGGTAAAGTTGAGACATAGGCTGTATCCTGCTGTAGATGGTTACCAAACACAGCCGAAACACAGGTTAGTCATGGGAACAAGGGAACAAGAAAGCATTACAAATAAACTGTTGAGACACTCGGCTTCCGCCAACGTAGCACTTGAATGGCTGGTGCCAGAAGCACAGTCCTAGCAGGAGGTAAGAGAATGACCTGAGTGAACAGCATACTGGAAAACATTGGAACACAGGGATGGGCAGCAAGGACCAGAGGCTCAGACAGCAGGACCACAGCAAGTCGCAGGCCAGCCTGAGAAACTTAGTGAAGCCTTGTCTAAAACGAGAGGATTTCAGAAAGGGAGGCCATATCTGGAGGGACAAGGGCTTGCTTGCCGAGCACATGTCAGGCTGAATTGGATCCCAGGGATCTCAAACCAACAGCTCAGTTGCCTCCCCAGCCCTCTGTGCAGAGGGGCACGGCCGAGGGAAGTGTAATAGCTCAGGTCTGCTTCCTCTGCGTGGCTACTCTCCCTAGTTGTCTCGGAACCTCACAGACAGACTGGGATTGCACGGCAGCACCAGCTATGGCGTCACTTGGGAAACACGAACAGGCTCTTGAAAGATAAATGACCCACACCTCTCAATGTGTGACGTGCATGTGGGCTTGCCAGCACGGAGCCTATTTCTAGAAATCCGTGGATGGGTCTTTTCATGTGAAGCCACTTTTCACCTTTTACTCTGGCCCTCACTTGGCCCAAATACTTAAGTCTCGGCAAACTACAAACCTGAGAAAGACTTAACAGGGCTCTCGATCCTGAAAAACCCAGCATCAAACACTATTTTGTCGACTTCCTTTGGTATCTCTGGAGCTGGGGAGTGGGTTTGAGCTTCCTGCCGTAGCCTGTCTTTCATTGCGTTCTTTATGGCGGCAAGACGACTCTTAGCTGCTGCTCGTCCGTCGTCATCCTGCTTCGCTTTGCTTGTTCTACCAGGCACAATTTTTTTCTGTAAGAATAAGCAGTAATTAAAGGTGTGTTCATACCACCTTCTCCTGCTCCTGTGGTACTGAGGACTGATCCCAGAGCCCTGTACATAGCAGGAAATCTTTCTTCCACTGAAATAAGTCCGTAGCCCTTTTAACTTTTTATTCTGAGACAGGGTCTCACTATGTTGTGCCCGCTGGCTTGAATGCACACCTGTTTCAGCCTCAGGACCAGCTGATAGTAAAGGGGGCATTGCCCCACCAACTCAGCATCACTTCGTGTGGGGTGGATGAAAACGATCCCCATAGGCTCATGCCGTGAATGGCTGGTCCCAAGTCAGGAAAACTGTTAGGGCAGAATTAGAGGTGGCCCTGCTGAAGTAGGCATGCCCCTGTTGGAGGAAGTGTGTCACTGGGGGTAGAAGGGCTTTGAGGTTTCATAAAGTTCTCCTAACCAACCAAACAGTAGACTATAAACAACGCAGAAGGAGAGACATCTGGTGGTCACAGGCAGAATTACAATTCTTATATGATAGTCACTGATAAATTATTTTGAGAGCTAAACACTCAATTAATTAAGAAATACCCACAGTATGTCAGGAGCAGCAGTGCAAGCCTATAATCCCAGCATCCTGGAAGCTGAGGCAGGAGGATTCTGTTGAAGCCTGTCCTCACACCCCAAGCACAGCTGTAGCCATTTTGTTCCATGCCCGCCAGCTATTTCACATTGTTGCTGTAATATGCCTGCCAGTCATTGACACGGGAAATAACTTGACTCAGATTAGGGTCAAGCTTCCCACATAACCTGTCATGTTCTGAATGTTATGAGGTTTGTTAATCTGAAATTCCACAACTATAAGCTTCACATAGGACCCATCAAATGAAAGATCAATATGAACTTTTATGTCTACAATGGCTTGAGTCAGGGCCGACCACTGGGCAGCACTTCCAGCACCTGTGTATGAGCTCGCTGTGGTTTTAGCCTTTATAAGTTGGCCCTGAGAAATGTCCAGTGCACAGCTTTGAGCTGTTGCCCTGGTTGGCCAGTCTTGGGGTATGTGTTCAATAAATCATCCCTGTTTAACTGAGATCAGCATTCACGTGGTTTATGGGGTGACTCCTGGGCCCCAACAGATTCTATGTTTGAATTCAAGCTGGGATACTTAGTAAGACTCATCCCAAAAAAACAAGGATCATCATACTAGCATTTCTTATAGATAACATCCTTTACTATTACAGAAGATTTAAAATGTGTTCAGAGATCTAACCATTCCTCTCAGATCTTTGTACTGAGATTTCATTGAGAGGAAATAATAAAGTTTCTTCACTGAGAAAGAATTCAGAACAGCTTTGCTTGCATGATACAGTATAAAGTATTAACCTAAGTTGATAAACTAAGTGTACTTCTAAAATCAGAAGAAAACTAACCATTTGATTTGATAAATGTCCATTTGAGGCATAAGTAAGATGGACTTAAAAGGTCTTAGATTATGTGTACGTGTGTGTTTATGTGTGAGAATGTGCATGAGAGCAGGCGCCCCCAGAGTCCAGGAGAGCATCAAGCCCCCAGAGCTGGGGTTATAGGCCTCGGCAAGTTACCCTGTGTGTGTAAGAAAGAGCAGCGCATGCTCTTAAGATTAACAAAGCATGCTTTACAGGCAAAATAGAAAACCTCATACGCATAGTGAAGAAATACATAAACTCTCTCAGTCCACAGTCTGTCCCACAAGAATCATGCAGACAGTAAGGGGTGTGATCTGCCCACTAAGAGCATGCGCTCTGAAATAAACCCTGGATGAAAGCCTCTAGCAAATGATTTCATCTTTTGGAGTTTTTGGAATTTTCAACCATAAACCATGACTATAGCATCCAACCAATTGGACTGCTATAAAGCTTAACATGTGACTAGAGTTTAGCATAAACAAAACACAAATTATCTACTGCTATTGCAATCACAAGCAAATACATAAACATAGGAGGTGTGCTCTGGTTTTGTACAACAGAGTCTTGCTACATAGTCCTTGCTGTCCTGATACTTGCTACATAGCCCATGCTGGCCTTGAACTCATGGTAATCATTCTGCCCAGCCTCCTAAGAGCTGGTGTTACAAGGCTGCCACACTACACATGTCAACATAGGTCCAGCTGTCAGAATAAAACAAACACATGCCATCCACCCACTGTCTAGGAGCAAAAGTTACCTAGGTACCTCAAGTCTACCACTCATCTGTTACTTTCTTCTCTTTGGAATGAAACGCCTTCCATTTTGTGTTGATTATATCCTTGCTCCCCTGCCCCCATGGCAATCAGAATGTAATAAGCAATATATGAAATTTAGTTTGTGAACAGTCAAAGTTTCCATGGTAGAAGTGAAGAAGCAGTGCCTCGAACTTGTCCTCTGGTCCTCACCTGCACCTCATAGCATAACCGGACTACCCCACCACTCACATAAATAAATGTATTCTTAAAAACAAAAATCAGAGCAGAATTTGTGCTAGGAACTTGGGGAGGCGCACACAAACCTACCCGGAGGACTTTTTTGCTTGGATTGTTGTTGTCTTTCCATCCAGATTCCTCAAGTTTGACCAGGTTGTTGAACTTTCGGTTTACATCATCGACCTGGTAAGAAAAGCCCGAGTTCATCCAATTAGTGCTACATTAAAATAGCCACTTTAGGACTCATAAATGAATGACCATGTCAAATAAACAGAAAATGGCAATCCAGAACTGGTTAGTTATTAAACTTAAAATCCTGTGTGTGTGGATGTATGTGTAAGGTGGTGGTGGTGTGTGTGTCAGAGAGAGGGGCTGAGGGAGGGAAGGAGGGACAGAGAGAGAGAGAGAGAGAGTCTCACATCAATCCAGGATGACCCACAACTTGCTGTATAATCCAAGAAAATACTTGAAACTCCGGATCTTCTAGCCTCCACCTCCCAAATGCTGAGAGTTATTCAGTTTAAGTCACTGTAAATTGTGTGTTCAAGACTTTTGTTGTTGTTTTGAAACGTTTCTCTGTGCAGCCTTCTCTGTCCAACTCTGGCTATCCTGGAGCTCTATCTCTAGACCCCGCTGACCTTGAACTGCCTGCCTCCGCCTCTCAAGTGCTGGGATCAAAGGTGTGCACCACCATGTCGGGCTCAAATCAAGAACTTTTTTTTTGGTTTTTCAAGACAGGGTTTCTCTGTGTAGCCCTGGCTGTCCTGGAACTCACTCTGCAGACCAGGCTGGCCTCGAACTCAGAAATCCACCTGTCTCTGCCTCCCAAGTGCTGGGATTAAAGGCGTGCGCCACCACTGCCCCAAGAACCTTTATAGTAGAATTGTTGACATATTTGGTCTAGAAACCTTTAAACCCTACATAAAGGATGTCATATGTGGACAACTCCCCCAGATTGTCTGCTTAGCTGCTACCTTATTGCTTTACTTGCTAATTGGCGTGCGATGCTGAGCTTACCATATTTGTGAAAGAAAGCAGATTAGTCACCATCTGCTTCTGTTCTGTGCTAAGGCATCCAATTCAGGTCTTTTTTTTCCAAATTTTTAAATTGGGTTATTCATTTTCATGCTTTCTTTCTCATTTTTTTAAGGAGGGAGAGAAGAGGAAGGGGGGGGGAAGGAAACCCTACAAACTCCGAATCCAGAAGGTGCAACTTAATGACCAAGTGCCTGCCTGGCAGAGAGAAAGCCCCGAGTCAGGTCCTCAGCACCACACAGACCAGAGAGGGTGAGAGTCCCTGGCATCTGCACGTAACCTATGTATGTCCTTCTGTACAACAGAAATCACCTGCATATTGCTTATAATCCTGAATCCTACTCTGAATGCAAATTCTATAGACTGTTTCCCAGGGTGACGGGACTAAGTTAAAGGTGTACGCCTTCACACACAACCCATCTGCTTGCTGCTTTCCTTCCTTCAAGACTGATTTTATTTTATGTGTATATGTTATATGTGTGTACCTGAGTGTTCACATGTGACCCATGTGAGCATGGGTGATGATAAGAGGAAGTCAGATTCTCTGTGTTTCTCTGTGTGGCCTTGGCTGTCTGGAATTGTAGACAAGGCTGGCCTCGAACTCAGAGACCTACCTGTGTTAGCCTGGGATTAGGTACCACGTGTGCCACCATGCCGGGCTCTACTGCCTTTTGGTCACCTCTACCTACACTGTCTGGCATAGCACAGAAATTCAGTAACTGCACCAGCTCAGCCCTCACACAAATCATTATCACAGACTCTGACAACACGGGGAGAAGGCGGTGCGGCTGACATGGGGCCTCCTGAGAGCTCACTCCTTACAGCCCGTTTTACTGATGTTAGAAGCCAATGTGGACAGCACACCTGACATACCTGAAAACTAACCATATCCCAGAATCCATCCAGATCTGTGCAGGTGGTCTCCTTTTCACCTCGCTTATATTCACAGTTGTCCACCAGTCCTTCAAACTGTCTGAATCTCTCCATGATAAGGAGTCTTGTTTGGCCAACCGCTGTACGGATAAGATCCTTAGCTAAAGAAGTCGAGAAATGAAAACAGGCCTTTATAGCAAGGCAGACAACAGACTTAACCTCAATACCCTAGAGCTCACAGAATCAAATCCCTACAGCTTAACAAAAATGACTACCCAAAAAAACTTAGCCATAAATCCGGGGCACGAGGTCCTTGCTTCAAGACCAATTAACAATGTCCATCCTCAATCATACACAGCCTCACAATGAATATGATTCCCTTTCCTTGTATTTTATGAGACTTCAACCTCACACAGTCAAGGCACGTAAGTATCCAAGGACCTTGTACCGGTAACTTTTTATAAATAGCTTCTCCAAATAAATGGGACTAAGAACCTTTGCCAAATGATTTACATAATTATAATTCAGAATACACACACACACACACACACACACACACACACCTTAATACACAACATAACCACTTTTGTGGTCAGGTGTGTTTGGACACACCTCAAGCCCAGCCCTTGGGAGGTGAAAAAGGATGACCAGGAGTTCAAGGTTCGAGTACAGAGTAAGCTCTCCGCCAGTCTGTGCTGAGAACCTCTCTGTAACAATACAACAAAAGAAAGAGAACTAGGGTAACTGTTTTCTTACCTTCATCAGGAATGTCCTGTTCCAGCTTCCTCTCCCACTCCAGGCAGTGTGAGGTTAGTCTGTCAGTTTCCGACTGGAGGATTTTCCTAAAATTATGATAACCATGTTACTGTTCCAAGTGTTGCCCCCCCTTAGTTCAATCTTACCATCTTGACATAATATTAGAATGGTTTAAAACAAAGGTACGCCAGGTGGGGTGGGGCACACCGTTCATTCCAGCACTCGGGATGGAGACACTGCTGGATTTCTGAGTTCAAGGCCAGCCTGGTTTACAAAGTGAGTTCCAGGACAGCCAGGGCTACAGAGAAACCCTGTCTCAAAAACCAAACCAAACCAACCAAAGACTTTTTAAAAATCAAGTATAAAAAATTAAAGTGGCAATAATAATTTTGGAGACTTTATGTGTGAAGATTTAATGAACTGTACTAAAACTCTGGACAACAAATTTCCTGTCATCATATACCTTGTGAACGTCCATTCCTCTCTACCCAAAACTTACATTGGATGGATGATGCAAAACCCGCTATCCAAGCTACCATTCCTGGTTTGTCCTGTTCTCTGTTCAGAGGCTGACTAGAGTCCAACAACTTTGGTGTGTATTTCATACTCACACACAGCTCTTTATGGAACTAAGGACAAGCCAAGTGCCAGAAGCATGCTGGAGAAAACCCTGTGAGGTCTATGGTGAAAGTTCACTGTAAGGTTCACCCTGCAGTCCTAGCACTTGAGGAGACGAGGTAGGAGAAGCTCTGTAGTGAAAGGCCAGCATGGGTCACACAGCGCATGCCAGCCGGCCACAGCCACAAAGCAAGACCCTGGGTCAAAAAGAACAAACAACCCACTCCGCTCCAGTAAGGGTGAAGCCTTTACTACACAGGCTGGCGATTTGATGAGTGACTCCAGTCAGTTTTGCTCATAGACAACATTTGAGGTTTTTGTTTTTATTCTTTTTTTTTTTTTTTCGAGACAGGGTTTCTCTGTGTAGCCCTGGCTGTCCTGGAACTCACTCTGTAGACCAGGCTGGCCTCGAACTCAGAAATCCGCCTGCCTCTGCCTCCCAAGTGCTGGGATTAATGGTAAGCGCCATCACTGCCCGGCTCTAGAGACTTTTTTTTTTAAAGATAAGGTCTCACTATAGAGCCCCCTAGCTAACCCTGAACTAAAAGATCCTCCTCCCTTCTGCTAGGATTAGAGGTGGATGCCACTGAGCCTGGCTGAAGACATTTTTGACTGTCACTCTAGGATACAGATGCTCCAAGCACCCAACAATGTACAAAAAGGACCCCAAACAAGAAGTACAAAATCAGAAATGTGAATAATGCTAAGGCCGAGAGACCTGAGTTAAATCTGTGTTTATACGGACATCCCAGAGTGCAGAGAAATAAATCAACACTCCTAACACGATCCAGCAATCCCACATCTAGGTAAACGACGAACTGAAAGCAAAGTCCCAAAGGCATATTTGTACGCTCATGTTCACAGGAATTCTAATCAATAGAAGATGGAAACGGGCCAAATGTCATTATAGCTGGGTGTGGTGGCACCAGATTCTGACACAGAAGGATCAATCTACATTGGAGACTGCTACAGGGAGCTCTGGGCCAGTCAGGTTCACAACTTGTATGGTGAATTTTAAGCCAGTCAGGAGAGCATAGCATGGAACGGCCACAAACAAGAACAAAGCAAACATAAACAGAAACATAAATGACATATATGGAGAAGCAAATGTGATTCGTGTGGAGTAGCACTTAAGATTGATTTACTTTCATGTGTATGATGCTTTGCCCTTGGAGGACAGAAGAGGGTACTGAAGTCCCTGGAAGTGACAGCTGGCTGAGGGCTGCCATGTGGGTGCTGGGAACCAAACTGCTCTGTAAAAGCAGCAAAGTACCCTTAATGGCTGAGCTATCTCTCCAGCCCTGCCTCCCACCCCCAGTAACTGGCACAGGGCTTATGTCTGTAAGCTCAGCATGTCTCAGGCATAAACAGGAGGAATGTGCATGAGTTGGAGACCAGTCTGGTCTAAGGTAAAGCACGTGCCAGTTAGGACTACACATCGAGATCACAACTCAAAAAAAAAAAAAAAAAAGAGAGGAAAGAAATTCTAACATTACAGATCTTTTTTTTTTTTTTTTGGTTTTTTTGAGACAGGGTTTCTCTGTGTAGCCCTGGCTGTCCTGGAACTCACTCTGCAGACCAGGCTGGCCTCGAACTCAGAAATCCGCCTGTCTCTGCCTCCCAAGTGCTGGGATTAAAGGCATGCGCCACCACTGCCCGGCTTACA
Organism: Uromys caudimaculatus; assembly: GCA_028551405.1. NCBI lineage: Eukaryota > Metazoa > Chordata > Mammalia > Rodentia > Muridae > Uromys > Uromys caudimaculatus. The sequence goes on along the minus strand of CM052708.1, from coordinate 67,623,231 downwards.
GATCAATCTTAAGGACACGATGCTAAGTGAAATAAACAAAAATGAACACTGGCTTGGGGTGGTAGATAAATGTCTAAAACCCCACCAGTCAGAAGGGTGACTCAGGAACATCTCACCAAGGCTCACCAAGTCTGGGCTACTTGAGACTGTCTTAAAAACAAATGAAAAGGCTAGACAGTGGTGGTGCACACCTTTAAGCCCAGCACTCAGGAGGTAGAGGTAGGCGAAATCTCTGTGAGTTCAAGGCCAGCCTGGATTACGAAAAGAGACCCTGTCTCAAACAACTCTCTAATCTTCCCCCCAAAAAATTAATTAAAGGCAAATAGTGTATGATTTAATTGCATGACGCACTTAGTAGGAAAAACGTCATGGAGACAGAGACTAGCGTGGTGTTTGCTAGGGGCTCTTAGGAGAAATGGGGATCTGTCTGGTAGGTACAGAATACAGGAGATGAATTATGGAGATGGGTGGAGATGAAGGTCACATGACACTATGAGTGTATTTAATACCTGTACACTATACACGTACAGTAACAGATACATGATGTACCCCTTACCTTAGTAAGAAAAACTGGACAAATACCAACAAACTCCAGGGAGGTGAAACGAAACGACACAAAGCACGGAGGGTCCACTCCCTGTGCGCTTGCTCAGTGTGTAACACAGGCAGGTTAGCCTGAAGCCTGAGCTTCCAAGCGCTGGATTATAGCTGTGAGCCTCCACACCTGGCTCGGTTTTGATTTCTTAAAAGAGAAATTGGGCCTAGAGATGTATTCAGTGATAGGGCGCTTCCACAGCATAAGCAAGGCTCTCGATTTGACACCCAACAGCGGAAAGATCAGAAATGATAGGAAGGAAAAGGTTTAATCCACTCAAGGAACAAACACTGAAAACCACGAGGGCTGAAGTAATAAGGACGGAGCCGAGGCTGAGCCCTGACTTAGCTGGCTAAGCTGTTACCTCAGGGAGTCAGCTGTACTACAGACTAGTGTCCACCTCTAGATCCCTTACATTTGAAAACCTTCACTGTGGAAGCAATTCAAGTGACTACTAACACGGAATACTCAGAAAAAGATAGCTTAAACAGGTAGAAGATGGCTCCTCAGTTAGGAGCACCCACATGGCAGCTCACAAGCGTCTGCTAACTCCACTTCCAGGAGATCCAAAATCCTCTTGTGGCCTCTGCAGGTGCCAGCCACGCGCAGTGCACTAGCATACACGTAAGCTTGACACTGTACACATTATAAGCCAACCAACCAACAACAAAAGTACCACAGGAAGATGGCATGTCCTCTAGCTGATTGACAAAGTTCTAAATACTGCAAGTACTATCCTGAAAAATTAACAACCTCCAGACACCGCTTGAGGGAACGCAATTGGAAATCAGTATTTGTTTTGCATTTTTAGAGACAGATCTGGTCTCAACCCTGACAGCTGATGGCTTCTGGGGGACGGAAAGAATCAGTTTTCTTTAAAGATATGGCTCCTGTAGGTCAAGCATGCTCCAGTGGGTAGCCCACACTCATAAAGAGAAGTCCATGGGCTATTTAAAAAAAAAAAAAAAAAAAAAAAAAGACTTGCTGGGGCTTTGGAGGTAGGTACAGACCAGGGAAGCATTAAAGAGGGGTGAATCTGGTGAAAATACATTGTATATTCTCAAAGGAGTTAAAAAAAAAAAAAAAAAAAGGCAAACTCTCATGTTTCCCTGGTGGGTCTTGAACATGTTATGTAGCCAAGGATAACCTTACATTCCTGATCCTCCTGCCTCTACCTCCTGAGTGCTGAGATTACAGGCCTGGCCAGTTTATTCAAGGCTTCATGGATGCCAGGAGGGACAACGCCAAATGACACCTCCAGCTTTTCTCTGTTCAGCTCTGGCTTCAAGTGTGAACAACTGAACCCTGTTTATACCTACCAACTGAGTCCCACCAAGTAAGCCAGAGCAGGACAAGTGGGACTATGTACCCACGCAGGAGAAAGTTCTTCAGGTGCTGAAACAGAATGTCAGCAACACTTAACACGAGAAAACAATGGATTGCACGAGACTTAAGAGTGTTTGGCCTGAAATGCAGTATTTACTCCTTAAAATACTCACACAAAAATGATGAACACCTGCAAGGAAGTGTCAAACCACAGGGCTGGGAAGGACACTTTCCCCTCACACATATGGCACCTTTTGACTAGAAACCATATTATGTCCCACCTGCAAAGTGGGAAAAAAATCCAAAGCCAGTTTCTCCCCATTTACCATACTCAACATCTATGTGTAAATCAAACATTTTAACCTGGGCGGAAATGTCTAGACATGAATGCAAATTCTTACAGTAACCACATACAAACCTGAAATATGGCACATCATGCTGGGGCTGAGATGTCTGGCCTTCACTTACTTCCAGTGAGGTGACTCCTTTCACTGAAAGGTGATTTGAATTTGAAGTAGAAGCATCCTTCGGACTTAAGCCACGTTCTAGGACAAAACACTCATTAAAGAACAATTCCCAAAGTGACACTCCTCGCAGGGGAATTTTAAATCCTTCAGTTTTATCGTGTTGAACTGTAAAACTTTTGTTTCTGCCTCAGTCACTTCATTCACAGCTCCTCTGTTAGGGTTGTTAATATTTCTGTGTTCATTCGTGTGGAGGTCAGAGGTCATCTACAAGCGTCAGCCCGCAAGCACACTCTATTTCTGAAAGGGTCTCTTCCCAGGGCCTGGAAAGCCACCTGCAGTGTCCCCTCTCCCAGGCTAGTCTCCGGCTCCTGCCCCGCCCACACCCTGCACTGTCTTTAGGCTTCAGAGCTTAGTGGCTGAGCTCCTCCCCACCTCCTCCTCCACATTTCCCAAACTCTGGATGAATCACATGACCTTCATGGTGAAAATGAGCTCGGCACAAAATTCTACAAAATCCTAAGCCAGAGAAGTGACAGCTTAATTAAACTAACGCACCTTTACTACAATCCGTTAGTGAATCCAAAGCGCATTGTAATTGATTTGATTCTTGTACTGAGATTTCATTGGCTGTGTCTTGAGTTATAGTGCTAAAAATAACAGAAAAAAAAATCACAAAGAATGAAGTTCACGTATATATAACTAAAGGATGTGAAAGTGTTGCTTTTAAAAAAAAGGGTAAACTAGAAATGCTTGCTTTGTTGAGAGTAGGCCTCGTTATGTCTCACACACACAGAGTTGCTTTTATTTAATAAATTTCAGCCGGGCAGTGGTGGCGCACGCCTTTAATCACAGCACTTGGGAGGCAGAGGCAGGTGGATTTCTGAGTTCGAGGCCAGCCTGGTCTACAGAGTGAGTTCCAGGACAGCCATGGCTACACAGAGAAACCCTGTCTCAAAAAAACAACAAAAAATAAATAAATAAATAAATTTCTATCTAGGCATGGTGATACATGCCCTTAACCCCAGCATGGGATTGGGGTGCTGGCTATAGATGTCCAGGATCACAGATGCTGGGATAGAAAGACGTCTTTTAGGGTTTGTTGGTTTTGACATGATATCTTGCTATGCAACTGAGACTGGCCTCAAACTCCCAAACCTTACCAATGCTAGAACTACAGGCGTGTATCAGCCAGTCTGCCTTTCTATCTTTAAAAATGCTTATTCTGGGAGCTGGAAAGAAAACTTAGCAGTTAAGGGCACTGACTGCTCTTCCAGAGGTCCTGAGTTCAGTTTCCAGCAACAACATGGTGGCTCACAACCATCTATAAATGGGATCCGATGCCCTCTTCTGGTATGTCTAAAGACAGCTACAGTGTTCTCATATAAATACACATCTTTTAAAAAGTGCTTATTTCCTGGGCAGTAGTGGCACAGGCCTTTAGTCCCAGCACTTGGGAGGCAGAGGCAGGCAGATTTCTGAGTTCGAGGCCAGCCTGGTCTACAGAGTGAGTTCCAGGATAGCCAGGGCTATACAGAGAAACCCTGTCTCGAAAAAACAACAACAACAACAACAAAATATATATCTTACACTTCTGGTCTTAACCGGTTCCAATCACAATTGGGTGTCAAGAAAGCGTTGGCACTTCTAGGACTCAGGGGAGCCACCTGGTAGGTCTTCAGACCACATGGGGGCTGAAAGACACAGTGCTTAGGGGCAAAAGACTTCCTTTCTTTCCCTTTCGCAGGGATTGTCTCAGGCAAGCTTTCTGTTTCTTGGAAGACACTGCTCGTATCCATTTTATTTGTCACACTGGTCTGTGAGTCCAAATGCTTTTCTTCACACTCAACTTTGTAAGAAATGACCTAGGTAGAAGCAAGCAGAACAGAGTTGGGATTTCTCTCCCAGGAATGCATCCAACCATTAACAAGGAACACAAATAACAAGAGCAGCTAGACAAGGCCAGCTGGACAATGTAATGGCTGTGCCAACTGGAGTACAACAGGAGTCAACTTTTGGCCACACCTTAATGAATGATAGAGTGAGCTGAGCTCAGGCATCCATTGCTGTTTCCAACATGTGACCAGCTCCCTCAAGATTCCACAGCTAGGATGGACTGCACCCTTGAACTGTGACAAACTGTGTCCCCCTTAAGTAGCTTTGGTCAGGTATTTTATCACAGCAAGAGGAAAAGTTCGAAAGAGAGCATCCACACATAATTTGAGACAAAAGTAGAAACACTTAAAAATTTATACACGAGGGCTCAGGACCTGGCTCAGTACTTGAGAGTAATCGCTAATCTTCAGAGAATCAGAGGAGGCCCAGCCCTTGACAGGCAGCTCACCACCACTCTATCTCCTTAAAAAATGTACACTTGAAATCAGAAGGTTAGCTATACTAAACCAGTGCTATAATTCAGAGCCAATCCTTATTAAACTATATCTTGTAGATATTATAACAAAAATATATTAAAACTAAATTGGAAAAATCCAGTAACAAAATGTTTTTTATCAAAAATACATGGATTATCACAAGGGTTCGAGAATGAGAAACCTAGTATTTATTGACTGACTCCTATTCTAGAAGACCAAACCCTTTGTAGAAAAATAACCTTGGACTGTGGGAACTGGAGCAATGGCTCTGTGGTTAAGAACACTGGCTACCTTTCCAGGGACCCAGAAATTCCTAGCACACACATGGAAGCTCACAGCCATCTGAAACTTCCATCCCAGGGATCTGACTTCCTTTTCTGGCTCCTCAGGCATCAGGCACACAGGTGGCACAAAGTCATATATGCAAGCAAAATACCCATACCCATAAAATAACAAAAAATAAATAAATAGCTTCAGGTTGTAAACAATATCATCACAAGAACAATAGTTCTCAGTGTGACAGGATGAGATCAACCAACAGGATACAAAGCATATTCTTCCAAGGTAACTTAGTTGCTACTTGATAGTTAGACATTTAAAAAAAGGTTTTGACTTTATTAATGAGCCCTGAACTCAAACCAAGGTATTTTACCTTGGATAAGAATCTCAAAGGCCAATGTGTCAGTGAAAGTAAAAACTTACCAGTTATTATTATAACATTTAGAGGAAAAATTTTTGAAAAACACATTTATTTTACATGTGTGTGTGTGTGTGTGTGTGTGTGTGTGTGTGTGTTTGGGGGAGTGTACACCACGCCACGCGTGGAAGTTCCAAGTGTTGGTTCTCCTCTTCCACCTCATGGGACCTGGGAATCAAACCTGGGTCATCAGGTTTGACAGCAAGCACCTTCACCCACTGAGCCATCTCCCTGGCCCCATAAAACAAATCTAAAATCTTAGTAACTCTTCCGTTGAGACCCAGTTGGCTTAGAAAGATTCGTTCTCCATTTATATTTGCTATTCAATAAGTCTCTAGACAGGTTTTTTATGATTCAGCATGAGCTTTTGTTGCTTTCCTTAAAATGTTAAAAAGTTATATCTTAAGGCAGAACTCAAAATAGTTCTTTTTTTTTTTTTTTTTTTTTTTTTTAAATTTCTATGTGTGGAAGTCAAAGGCCAACCTGCAGGAGTTGGGTGTCTCATTCCACCCATGTGGGTTCTGGGGATGAAGTTAAGATCATCAGGCTTCGCAGCAAGCATCTTCACCTGCTGAGCCATTTTGCAGGGCAAGTCCTGCTTTTGGAGGATCTCATTCCTAGATGCTGTCAGAAACCCTGGCTTACTGAATTCTTAACAATTCTAGGAAATTCCATGTTAGAGATGGAAAAATCAACTGAAATTACACAGCGTGCCCCAAATCATGCAACCAATTGGAAGCACAGACAATACCCTGGTATAGCCAAATCCAAAATCCAAGCATCTCACCCAACCAACTGGGTCTTGCAAAAACAACCAACTGTCTCTCTGCTGTGCTACTCATGAGTCTCCATTTTCTTTACTAATCAGATTGTACTTTCTCTACTTATAACTGAGAGTCAGGAAGGCACCCAAGCAATTGTTAGTAACTCCTAGGATGCTCCCTTAGTGTCCATGGTTCTGGCATGTCTGTAGTTAGCTGTCGGAAGCAGTCTGTATGCTTCACGTCGGCCTTGTGAATGGAGCATCGCAGTGGCGAGGCACTGGGAAGACAGAGCCTGTACTCTACCTTGTCCACCTTGCCTTCTGCTTTTCTGGCAGGTCTCCCTTTACTTGGTCCCATTCTTTCTGATGCATTCTCTAAAACAGAAAATAAAGAAGCATATCCACTTTATAGCAGACAGTCAATGCTACGTATTAAAGTACTAGGTACTCTGGCAAAGTTTGAAAGAAGACAAAAACAGGCGTGTATGTCAACTTTTATGATTATAAGTCACACAGAAAGGGACAAAACAAATGAAATTTTCCGTTAAATACAAACCATCTCTTCAAAATAAAAAATGTTTCTTTGCTCTTTTTCTGATTGCCAAACATACACTTACTATAAAAAGAAAACACATCCTACTGCCAACACTAAACCAACCAACCTAAACAGACACACATGTCTGTAACTCCAGCACTTCCTAGGAAGCTTGAGGCAACAGGATCAAGAGTACAGGCTAGCCTCAGCTACATGGTGAACCCTTGTCTCAAAGAAACCGGTCTCAGAGCTGGAGCAATGGCCCGGGTTAAGAGCAGAGACTGCTCCTCCAGAGGCTGAGTCCCAGCACCCACATGGAGGTTTATAACCATCTATAACTCCAGTTCCAGAAGATCAGATGCCCTCTTCTGGCTTCCATGGGCATCAATAACACGTGGTACACAGACAGACACGCAGGTGAAACCCATACACATAAAATAGAACTAAATCTCAAAAAAAAAAAAAAGCCAGCCAGAAAGAAACCAACTAATAGCCTGGTGCTGTAATTCAGCTGGCAAAGTGCTTACTGTACATGCAAGGACCTGAGTCTGGGTCCCAGGACTCCTGTAAAAGCTATAAGCTTCAGTGCACATCTGTAGCCAGTGTTAGGGAGGCAAGGACCATTGGATCCCTGGAGCCCGATGGCCAGCCAGTCTAGCTGCACGCTCAAGCTGCAGGCTGAGACTATACCTCCAAAAGCCAGGTGAAGAACAACAGAGGAAGATGCCCACTGTCGACCTGTGCGCTCCACACCCACACACACACACACACACACACACACATATATACACACACACACACACACACACACACCTCACCCCTGAGTCCCATTAACAATTCATACTTCAGCATGTATTTCCAATACTTTTTATATTGTTAACACACTATATTTCAGGGTCATGACCCCTTTTTCTTTCTTGTTCTTTGTAAACTGTATTACTGTATATGTGTATGCAGATAATACTCTCTTCTTACCATTAGTGGCTCTTGTGACTGGCTTTCTTGTGGTAGATGACACTGTTTGGGCCATCTGCTTGGCCCTCTGAGTAGCCGCCACTGATCCAGTCGCTTTCCCTGACGTGGAAACCATGGGCTGCACAACTGGGAAAAATTATCTAATCAGATGCCTTTTGTCATTCAAGAGTCATTCCTGGGCAGCACCGACTCCATCATCACTGCTAATAAATAGTCCTACCTTTTTTCTCTCTGTCTAATGTTTTTTTTTCAGAAATTTGTCTTTGGCCAAATTGGGTGGCTTGAGGAACATTTCTACTGCCACCAGTCTGTGAAGAGATTAGAAACGTCGTCAATTCACTGCATAATAAATCAAAGCACATTTTTAACTTGTAAATTCATCAATTCAAGACTAGCTTCAACCAGCAGGGAGTTTCAGCAGAATCTGGGCTGAGGGACCCTGTTTCAAAAACAAAGCCAGGAAGACATGATGTCACATGCCTTCAATCCCAGCATCCAGGAAACAGAGGCAGGCAGATTTCTCTAAATTCCAGGCCAGTCAGAGCACCAAAGTGAGACCCTGCCTCAAAAAACAAAAATAAGGAAAAAAAAAAGTTTTTTTTATGTTATGTTCATTGGAGAATTCTGAAAACACTAATAAAAACATTACTGTGGCTTTCTTGTCCTGAAATAAAGCCTTGTTGTGTTGTGAGGCTGGCCTCAAACTCATGTATTTAAGCCTGCCTCAGTGCATGAGTAGCTGTGAACAGTCAGGTTCTTGGGCACCATGGTCTATTTGCTCAGTGGTATAGAATAGGCCTAACAAGCACAAATCTCTGGTGTGTATATATATATATATATATACACACACATACATATATATATATTTATATACACACATACATATATATACATACATATATATATATACACATACCGTATATACCTCAATTTTATTCCTAGGCCCACACTAAGATCCATAAAGCCTCAGCACTTTGATCAGTGCTGTAGCCCGGGGGCTAGAGAACATTCACAGGAACATGGCAGTGACTCCAATCTGTTAAAAACAAAACTTAGGTTCCTCACTCGACAGTCACTGCCTTTCCCAGGAGCATACTCTGTTCTCTCCCAGGCCTTCCCACTGCTGTGCTAGAGAAGCCAGAACTGAACGGCTCCCTGCTCTGCGCTTCCGCTCTCATCTGCACTTCAAGCACTTAGCCTGGGAAGCGTGGCAGTCCCACAAACACAGACCTGGGACAGGTCCCACAGACACAGACCTGGGACAGCTCCCACAGGAAGTGTTTATGCAAAGAATGCGGTGAGTGAGAGCCTCCTCAGCATCTGGCTCTAAGCCATCACTAATCCTCATACCTTCAAGTCCGATAAATACTATGCTTGTCCCTGGTCTTGGGCTTTAAATGAAATCATAAACTTTGAGGGGGCAAAGTACAATGTCCCCTTTAGTAGCAATTACACACAATGATACCTTAGTCTGCTCCATATGTTCTTTGGCCTTTGATCTTGTAATCCGCCCAGTATATGGAAAAGCCTTTAAACAGCCAAAAGAAGGTCAATTAAACAAACAAAAACCAACCAACCAACCAAACATAAAACACACTGGCAAAATTTATTCCATGTCTCAGTTTAAAAAATCTAAATTTTATCCTTAAAAATTTATGGTATACAGATACTTACTAAGTTAAGTATGGTCTTTTTAGTTCCAGAGTTAAAAGAATTGTTTGTCTACTTCAAGTTAAAATCATAAACGGACCTTTTCTGGCTCGGCTTTCACACCCCTCTGGTCTGCGACAAGAAAGCCAGGCGCAGCGGGCCTGTAGAGACCCACTTTGAACACTCCACGTTTGGCTTTTTCTCGCTGTTCTTTCAGTTTTTGAAGCTGCTTTTCTTCTTTGTATTTCTGGAGGAGCTGCTTCCGTTGCTCACTCAGAACCATTTTCACTGACTCTAAGGGGAATCGGGTGTCAAACAACAGTCCGTAAACCATTTTAGACAAAATATTACATCAGCTTTCTAACGACACACCGTCTGACTTCATCTGCTAATGCTTTTAACCTTCTACACTCTAGTACAGTTATTTCGAGTTCTAATCATTCTGAAATTATATTATGTATGACTTCACTTGCTCAACTTTTTAGTAGAAATACTGATATACTGATCACTTTAGGCTAAATCAAAGAACTTCAGGAAGGGCATCTGGTTTGCCTTTTCTAATATGCAGGAGCTGGAAAAAAATTCCTTGGGTAACTTTTGACATGTGGCTACCATCCATCACTTGTGAGGCTGAAGCAAGAGGAATGTAGGTTTCCCTGGCCAGTGGGCATTCGCAATGCCAGACCAGACAGAGCTATCTACTGAGACCTGATCTCCAAATCCAGAGGTTCTTTTGGGAGTCGGGAGGACAGTTCAATGGTAAGGCACTTGCTCAGTTGCCTGGCATGACTGAGGCCTTGAGTCCAGTCCCTAACATCCTGCACACAAACCAGCAACGCCCGAGACGACAGCCTTCCTTACTGGGGCTGCAAGGATCCGAGCAGCCTCATAGCTTGACCTCCTGGGTCCAAATGCATCTCTTGGCAACAGTGCTGGGACTTAGACCCTCACAAGCTTACAGATCGCTGGACTAAGAAACATTATACCCTGGTCCTTTCTTCAGACTTATTCTCTTTCTGAAGGCAATACCTCACCCCCAACATAAATTTTATAAGCTTTTCTATGATTGGCTCTTGCATTAATTAGGTTCTTAGGCCCTCGAGGGGCTCTTGTTTTTACTTATTTCAAGTTTTTCACTTATTCCTAACCTCCATGTTTTTCTACAGGGTGGAAATGCCATCTAAGGGCTTCATTACACTCAATCTATGAAGTAAGAGCATCTCACGATATAGCCCTGACTGGTTTAACATGCCTCTGCCCCAGTACTGGGCCTGAGCCACCACATCAGGCCCCTCAATTACTTTATCATCTCTCCTTTCATGCCAATAGGCATCATACCTTCAACGTGTCCAGCAGCAGGCATACATTTGTCCATACAAATACATACATGGTTTTAAAATCTACATGATTTTAAAAAAGGGACTTATCAATTTGAGGGGGGCTAGGAGGGTCTGGAGGGGTGGCACCTGAGAAGAACTGGAGGAAGAAGAAAGGGAGGGGCAAAAGGGGGGTAATTCTATTTTAATTGAAAATGTATTTTTTCAAAAAAAAAAAAAGTAAAAATTTAACATGTCCAAAATTGAACTCTTAATTTTTAAAATAGCCTTCCCTAAAGCCACTGTTGTCTTCTACATTATTCACTGCATATTTTAGTTGTGCTCAGACCAACAACAAAAAAAAACCCAGTCGTTCTTTAAGAACTCTGATTCCAACCCTTTTTCCTGCCAACTCCCTAGAGAGGCATAGGCCATGACTTTGCCTCTCCAGACAGACTAGCACACTACTCACGTCAGAAGACACAAAACCCTGCAACTGCTTTGTCCAGTTCTTGTCCCTTGAGCTTCTTCAGAATCACTAGAACGATAAATCTGGAAGAAAGCTGGCCTTGGTGGTACAGACTAATCTTTTGGCCCGATACCACCCGCAACAAAACCAGGTTCAAATGTACTGGGTGTGCATGCCACATTGATTCTAAAAAAGTATAAAACAAAACTTCTAGGGGCCAGGAGGAGAGCTCAGTGCTTGTTAAGCAATCCTAGCAACATTGAGTTTACTCTCTGGAGCCAACATAATGGTGGAAGGAGCAAAACTCCAGAGTTGTCCTCGGACCTCCACATGCTCACAGGAGAACCAGTGTCCCCACACGCCATCCCCCCAACTAGTGTAAAAATTAAAAAGCTAAGAACATCGGCTCCTTCGCTTACCCTCATCCTGTATTGCTGCCATTCAGTTCTGATACTTGCTAAATAGAGAACAAACTCCGCCTCTAGTGACTGCGGTTAGAGGGCAGCCGTTCCTCAGTTCCATTCCTCTTAACTCCTCTGGCCATCTAGACACTATTTGCATTGTTTTGATCTTTTTTGTTCATTTTCTTTCTTTCTTGTCGCCCCAAACCACTTTGGGCAAATTGTTAGAATGATCTCTTCTCTCTAGGAGACTGGTGAAATATTTTTATTTCAAAGGTTTACACCATAGTTATTTAGAACAATTTCCTTTGACCCATGCAGTTCTTTAACTTCCCTCCAGGGCTTTTCTTTTACAATTTTCTTTTACTATTTATCTGACGTGTGTGTGTGTGTGTGTGTGTGTGTGTGTGTGTGTGTGTGTGTGTGTGTGTGTGTTCAAGCACCATGCCCAAGGAGGAGGGGAAGTCAGAAGCCCTGAAACCTGATTTACAGATGGCTATGAACCACCTCGCTAGGATCTGACCCCAGGTCCTCTGCAAGAACAGTGAACACTCAATTGCTGAGCTAGCTCTCCAGACCCCTTTACTCTTAAAAGTACTTATGTTTACAAAAGGCCCTTACTTACTTGTTTTGGAGCTGGCCTTTTCTGGAGCGATGTCTTGAGATGTCTCATGTATATTAACAAGGTCTCTACCTTCCAGTGGAATGTTGACGTCCTTCAAACCAAAGTGTCTGTTTCGCTCATACACCCTGTGCCTATTTTCCTTCTGAGACAGCGACTTTCTGTGAGCCAAGCTAGTTCTAATCATTTCAGTGCTCGAATCTTTCCGAAGCCGACTGGCAAAACGTGACACCGGCATCCTGCCAAAGAGGAGAGACAGACACCAACTTAAACGATTTTTCATTTTATTATTTAAAAAAATTAAAATCTCGGGGCTGGAGAGAAGGCTCAGCAGTTAAGAGCACTGGCTGCTCTTTCAGAGGTCCTGAGTTCAATTCCCAGCAAGCACATGGTGGCTCACAACCATCTGTAATGGGATCTGATCCCCTCTTCTGGTGTGTCTGAAGACATGACAGTGTGCCCATATACTTAAACAAAATCTTTTTTCAAAAAAAATTAATTCCAGCACTCGGGAGGCAGAGGCAGGTGGATTTCTGAGTTCGAGGCCAGTCTGGTCTACAGAGTGAGTTCCAGGACAGCCAGGGCTATACAGAGAAACCCTGTCTCTAAATAAATAAATAAATAAATAAATAAATAAATAAATAAATAAATAAATAAAATCTCAGGTAAGGCTGTGGCGGCTCACCCCTATAGTACCAACACTCTGGAGGCTCAAGCAAGCAAATCATGAGCTTGAGGACAGCCTGGGCTAAAGAGTAAGATACTCTCTCTCAAAGAGCAAAATAAGTAAACTAATAAAAACAATTAAGACTTCAGTCTATCTTCTATTCCACTCTGTACTATCTTGAGATGAAAGTATTAAAACTTAGACAGGAATAAATATGAGTAAATATGAAAGTAGAAAAGTCATCACAGATGAGATAGCCTCTTTGGGGATCAAGTAGGAAGCTGCTCAACAGATTAAAGTGAAGCAGAGAAAAACTATAATCGAGAAATACAGACAAGAGGCACCATGAAGTGTAAACAGAAAAAGAAAACAGCTACATTACAGAACAAATCCTTAAGCTGCCCTTGGTGGTGAACCAAAGAACCTCAACAATGGTCTGGGGGGCTGGCTTAGTCCCAAAGTACCTGCTAACCACCAAGAGGGCCTAAGTTCATCTCTAGCACTCACGTAAGGGCTGGGCCCAGCACTGCAGTAATGCCAGTGCTGACCAGGCAGAGACAGGCAGTTCCCCGGGGTTCTTCTGCCAGCAAGCCTAACTCACCCCAGGAGGTCTCGCTTTAGGGAACCTCTGTCTCAAGAGAATAAGGAAGAGGGCGGTAAGGAGGATGCCTGCAGTCGGCCTCTGGCCTGCAAATACACGTATACATACATACACACACACACACACACACACACACACACACACACACACACACACACACACACACACTTCTAACAAAAGCGACAGGGAGGCTGACACAGAAGGCTCAATGGAGTTCAAAGCCAGATTGGACTACACAATAAATATGGTTGGAAACCCACCTATACCCTTCAGTCCAGGATCACCCTACTGTCACTCCTGTGACTCTAGCACCTGGCTAACGCCAAAGCAAGAGGGCCAGCTCACAATCGTCTCAGCTCCAAAGGAGGGGGTGGGAGCTATGTGAAACCTTGTTTTAATCCTCTCCCCACCAAACAAACAAAAACAAAGCCAAACACAAATACTAGAGAGTTCAAAAAAATTTTTGTAATATGGTTGTCTTGGACAGGGTGTCAATTGTTGCAACGAAACACCATGACCAAAAAGCAAGCTGGGGAGGAAAGGGTTTATTCAGTTCACACTTCCACATTGCTGTTCATCATCAAAGGAAATCAGGACAGGAACTCAAGCAGGACTGGATGAAACCTGGAGGTAGGAGCTGATGCAAAGGTGCATGGAGGGGTGCTGCTTACTGGCTTGCCCCACTTTCTGACAGAAGCAAGGACCGCCAGCCCAGGGATGGAACCGCCAGCCAGGGATGGCTCCCACCCACAATGTGCTGGGCCCTCCCCCATTAATTACTAATTGAGAAAATGCCTTACAACTGGACCTCATGGAGGCATTTCCTCAACTGAGGCTCCTTCCTCTCTGATGACTCTAGCTGGTGTCATGGTGATGGTCAAATGTTCCTCTCACTTCAGCTCTCTTGCCTGCACTCTCACCTTACTCTCCGGTATTTCAAAATACCATAGGCTTTTGTTTTTCTTTACGATCCTCAGTTAAATATGTACAGGAGGTTAAAAAGAAATGACAGCGTCTTCAGGAAAAGCAGAATCCATTCCCACTTCTGGGCTCTTTTGAGAGATCAGTAGCACACAGGTCAGGTAGACTCTCGTCTCTAATACTTTGTCAATGCTTTAGGATAATCTACTACATTTTTCATGCCAATTTTTTCCAAAGGCTTTTTTTTGTTTATGTGTATGTATGTTGATCTGTGTGTGGGTAGATGCAGACTGACGTCCAGAAGAGGGTGTCGGACCTCTTGACGCTGAAGCGACAAAGAGTTTGTGGCCTGCCTAACGTGGGGTGCTGGGAAGCTAACTTCAAAAACAACAAGCGGCTCTCAACTGTGGAGCCATCTCATCTAGGCCATTTTTAAAATTTTCTGAGAGAGTCTCATGTAGCTCAGGCCATTCTCCAGCTGGTATGCAGCCACAGAGGATCTTGAACTCTTGATCCTACTTACCTGAAGCAGCTTCTGGATCCACAACAAAGCCGCAACACAGAAAACTCCACAGATCCGCAGAAGGAACACCGGGAGCGACTCTTCGACGAACTGAAACTTCCCGCTGCCAGCCGCTGATTGGAGGGACTTTTGCCAACACTTCCGGAAGCTCGCGCCCCTTCCCCTCGAATGAGGCTTGTGATAGGTTGGTTCTGTGCGACATTTAAATTGTTTGGAAGGCACAGGGTTGGGAGGGGGAGGACGAGGAGTAAGGCGGTAAAACAGCGGCTAGGCGGGGAGGCGATGCTTTAAGCTCGTGGGGCAAGCCGGAGGAAGTCCTCTTGTCGCCTCTCCAGGCCGGTTTTCTTCTTTCCTTTTAAACTTTGTTTTTGTTTAAGACAGGTCTCGTTACAGAGATCCTCCTGCCTGTCTCTGAGTGCTGAGATTAAAGGCGTGAGCAACCACGCTCAAAAAAGAAAAAAGTTTTAGTAAGGTTAAACGAGATCATTTATTCCATTTCTGCTTCCAGCTGACAACAACACACATGTAAACCAAGGCATGTATCCCATGAGATATCAAGAAAATAAAAAAGCCTGGGCCAGTACAGCTGTGCTGACCTTGTGTTTGTAGACTGATGGGTATCCTGTAGATACTGGGAAGATAAATTAGGAAAGCATTTGTAAGTTTGGCTTTTGCTTTTCCCTGCCAACCTCTTGGAACAGAGTACCATGTACCTGCAACTGTATAGCAGCAGTGAGACCTCTAGGACATACAAAGAGAAGGATGAAAATAAGTAATTGACTTAATATTTATGGTTATGTTAGATCTGAGGGGGAAAAAAAAACACCAATTCCATGACTGGCTGATTAAAGTAAGCTGTATCTAGAACTGGCCAGCCAGCTGTGTCTCCCGAGTAGAAAACAGCTGTCAAGATAATTGGCTGTTAGTGCCTTTAGCACCTGGACAGGAGAGTGGGCGACTTGGGGTTCAAGGCTGCCTATGGGGTAGATAAATGCATATGGAAGGGGAGTCATCACAGGTGTTCAGGAATTTAGCAAGGCAAAGGGGTGGGCGTACATCATGGGGTCACAAGTTCAGCATAGGTTGAAAAACATGGTTTGCAGGAAACAAACTTGTTCTTGTAAGGTCTAAGAGATTTATACCTCAAGTATAGAGACTTAGTAACAGTGTGCGACAATATGGCTCCTGTTTGGGTTTCACTGTTGTTTTAAAATGCTGAGACTGGGGGCTGGAGAGTTGTCTTGGCAGTTGAGAGCACTTTCTTGCCCTAGCAGAGAGAGAACCCAGGGTCAGTTCCTAGCACCCACATGGTGGCTTACAACTCTCTGTAACTCCAGTTCTAAAAGATCCATCACTTTCTTCTGACCTCTGTGGACAAAACACTCATAGGCAGAAAATAAAATAAATCTTAAAACATTTAATAAGTAAGTTTTTTTTTAAAAGGGAAAATGCTGAGACCATACTGAGTATGATTTTAATCCCCGCAGTCTGGGGGCTATGGGTTCTAGGCCAACCTGGTAGACAGAGTGAGTTCTGGGACAGTGACGTCCTATCTCAATCAAAACAAAACTGTTAGGAACATAAGTGCAAACATTTTGTGTAACTTGTGTGGCTTGGAATATAATACCTATAAGATAGGAGCTTGCCAGCAGGAAGCTCTGATTGGAGCTGCGCCTTAGAACTAAGCTATATGGGTCAGTAAACTCAGATGTTTGGTTTCTGGACCCCAGGACTAGGAACTGAAGCGCATATTTTACATATCAAAGCAAACTTGGCCTCCAGGCTCTCCCAGCATATTTCAGTCCCTAGCCAGCATACCCTGTCCCCAGCCTTGAACTTTCCATCCCAGGGGCTGGGCTGCTCTTCCCCAAGAGGCTCTCCCTTATAGAACCCAGAGATTTTGGTCTCCCTTCTCTCTCTTCGTCTCCTTCTCTTCTCTTTCTGCCTGTGCATACCCTCCCCCTCCTCCCCCACTCCTCTCTCTCTCTCTCTCTCTCTCTCTCTCTCTCTCTCTCTCTCCTCAGAGTGATTTCCCTGGCCTCAGTCCTTGGGGGCCAATGAACTCGCCTGAGAGCAGCTTCCCAATAAACCTGTATTTAAAATAATATAATCTGATTTGAATTGACTCATTTCACTGGCGGAGAAATAATTTATCACCAGCCACGTGGCAGCTCAGGTAGGAGCCAAGCCCAAGGCAGGCCTCGATGAGTAATGACCGAACCACAAGGTGGCACTGATATTTTAGTTAACCACCATCAACCTATGAACCCTGAAAGCACGAAGCTACCACGCAATGAAATGATACAGAAACTGGAACTTTGGAGATGGTCTCTACGATCTTGCTCCAGGACTCCCCAGGTGTGGCTTCTCTAGCATCTGCATTGATAACCATGGGGGAGAGGACTTGAGATTGGCCCATGTGTATGGCCTGGCTTCCAGTGTCCTCTGGACTTCCACTCCTGGCATGGTCCCTGGACTCACACTCGCCCTCCTGTAAATGCTCCCCACTGGCCTATGCTCTCAATGACCTTCTGGTCCTCCGTTAGTGCCTTCCTCCCAGCCTGGAAAGACTTCATGGTTGACACGGACAGAGCCAGCAAAGCTCCCAAAGCATCCTTCCCAGAGAAGTTTCCCCAGTGGAAGTCTGCAGCATTTCCTGCCCAAGTTCTCCACTTGGTGAGATGTCTGTTTAGCTTTTATATTAGCATGGAATTATAGGGAATGTTTGCATGACTAAAATGAGCATATTTGTTTTTTTTTTTTGTTTTGGTTTGGTTTGGTTTTGGTTTTTCGAGACAGGGTTTCTCTGTGTAGCCCTGACTGTCCTGGAACTCCCTCTGTAGACCAGGCTGGCCTCGAACTCAGAAATCCACCTGCCTCTGCCTCCCAAGTGCTGGTATTAAAGGCGTGTGCCACCACTGCCCGGCAAATGAGCATATTTGTATAGAGAAACTTTAATCCTCCAACATGGCTGCTCTGGCAAAGGATTGCATCCAAAGATCTTGTAGTGCAAGACCTGACACCCTTATGAGGAAAGTTAGACCCCTAGCACACTTGGAGCCACAAACAGAAATAGGCCTGAAATTGCCTGCTTGATCAAACCCCACCCAGCTGCATTCTTTCCCCTAAGAAACCAGTGACCTTGGCCTAGCCCCAGGGCCAGAGGCACAATGTTTCAGGAACTAGCTAACCATAAAAATGTTTGTGACTTCCCCATAACACAAATTCTTTCCTTTCCCCACCCCTTGCTTTGTGTTTTTTCCCTTGCTTTGTGGTTTTTTTCCTTTAAATACCCCTGACTTCAGCTGTTCCGGGTCGGACTCCTCTGCCCCTGCATGGGTTATGAGCTCCACCCCAGTGCACTGGTCCCCGATTAAACATCATGTGATTGCAGCAAGGACGGTCTTTCGTGATTTCTTGGGGGGTCCCGCCATCCCGAGACTTGAGCGAGGGTCTCCCCAGCTCGGAGGTCTTTCAGTAGGTCTATGATCCAATTGGAATACAGACATACCTTTAATCCCAGGAGACACAGACATGCATATCTCTGAGGAAGAGGTAATAGAACAGGGGGGCAATCTTCCAGTCCCAGCAAGCAGCAGAACTTGGCAGATTTTGCCCTGTGGCTCTGGCTTTAGAGTCAAGAATAGAAGGGACTATGAGGACAATTGATGCTGGTTAGCTGGAGCTAAGAAATTAGCAATGATTAAGAGGAAATCAGCATCACTGAGATGAAATCCATGAAGTATTTTTCTGAGAGCAAAAAGAAGCTGTGTTCCAGAGATAGACATTGTGCTGACAGCCGACTTGGTAATGTGTAAAAGTCACCCAAGTACATTGATTTTAAAGGCATGAAGGGATCATGGAGAACAGCTGAGGCTTGGCACTGTCCAAGAGAGGCCAAGAGAGAAGCCAGTTTGAATCAGTCAGCTTGGAGAGGAGTTTGAACAAGAACAGCTAAGTTGAACCAGCCAGCCAGAATTTGCTGGGGTTGGTTTGGTGCTGCTATGTACTAAATGCTAAATACTGTATCCTAAGATCTGGTTGCCCCAAGATGAGCTAATTCCTATCTATGCCAGCTTTTGTTGTGTAAATCTTGCCCCCATTCCCAAGCTAACCCTGATTGGCTAATAAAGACACCTACAGCCTGGGCTGGGCAGAAGAGAAGTAGGTGGAGCTTCAGAAGACAAGAATGACCTTCAGCTCAAAACTACTCCGTAGTTGGTGTTGGTTCAAACTTCAAGAGTTGTTTATTTCAGGTGCCTTTAAATACAGCACAATTGGGTAAAAACTATTCTTGGATGGTCAACTCAGTCCCATGTTCACAACCAAGCATACCTAATCTCTTTAAGGAACAAAGTAAGCTGAATACAGATCAGACGTGGCTACATCTGAATGCTTTATAAAGTGCATGTGACACCTTCCATAAAGACACATTGTACAGATTGACTGAGAAACAAGTTTACAAGAATGGGTCCGGAGAAGGGTCCCATCCAAGAAGTCTTCAGCCACACACATTGCACAACAGTCGGCAGGCTAGAAAGCACATCCACTCCAGCCTTCTGGGAAGAAGAGAGGCTTTGCATTTCTTCTGCTGAAGGAACACCCATGTGTGCCTAACATTCCAGGTTAGTGAATGTATGTGAGCACAGAGACCTTCATGCGTCTTATAGTTTTCTGACTTCCATATATAGACCATGGCATGCAAGTGCCCATATTTCTACATCACATAAACACACACACACACACACACACACACACACACACACACACACACACACACACACACGGTAAGTTAATAGAAATGTGTCATGGGGTATCCACCATAGAAGACTATTCAGACATGGTTTAAGCCAATAGAAAGTCTTTACTAGTCAGCCAGTGACTACACTGGATTCAGGATCCCAGTATAGCACTGAGCCTTTCTCAGGGCGAGCTTTTTTGGTTTTTGAGTTTTTGTTGTTGTTGTTGTTGCAGGGTTTCTCTGTGTAGCCCTGGCTGTCCTGGAACTCACTCTGTAGACCAGGCTGGCCTCAAACTCAGAAATCCCCCTGCCTCTGCCTCCCAAGTGCTGGGATTAAAGGCATGCACCACCACTGCCCTGCTCAGGGTGAGCTTTTAAGCACAAAAATCAGATGCTGGGTTGACACACTTCAGTTAACAAGAACAGTTACCCAGAAGCAGAACTACAGAAGCCAAAAAGCAAAGTTAGTGCACTTAGATACTTTCCCAGAACTATGAACTTTGATGGATTAAGTCTTTGTTTTCATTTGGCTGGTGGTGCTCTCCACTTTCTGAGTGTTACAGCCTGAATGGTACTTCATTATGGAGTCAGTTGTGCTAAGGCCTGGGAGACTCTAAAGGTTTAGGGGTCTGTTACAAATATTATAAAAATAGCTCGAATAACAGGATTGGTTTTGACTAAATAGTTTCCCTTTTCAAAAGACTGTGTGCTCACTGATGCTGTCTTGTTACTCATTAATTTTTTTGTCATTAACAAACTATAAATATAAAACTTGTTTGTATTTTGGAAGAAATTGGTTTTTTTTGTTTTTTTGTTTTTTTCTTTTTTCGAGACAGGGTTTCTCTGTGAGCCCTGGCTGTCCTGGAACTCACTCTGTAGACCAGGCTGGCCTCGAACTCAGAAATCCGCCTGCCTTGGGGCTGGAGAGATGGCTCAGCGGGTAAGAGCACTGACTGCTCTTCTGAAGGTCCTGAGTTCAAATCCCAGCAACCACATGGTGGCTCACAACCATCCATAATGAGATCTGATGCCCTCTGCTGGGGTATCTGAAGACAGCTACAGTGTACTTACATATAATAATAAATAAATCTTTAAAAAAAAAAAAGAAATCTGCCTGCCTCTGCCTCTCAAGTGCTGGGATGGGATTAAAGGTGTGCGCCACCACTGCTCAGCGAGGAAATTGTTTTATAAAGGAGTTTTTTTGTTTTTATATATTTATTTGCTTATTCTTTCTGTGTTTGGTTGCAAACATGCCATGGTGAACATGTGGAAGGCGAAGAACAGCTTCCAGGAATGAGTTTTCTTTCACTCTGTGGTGTCCAAGGATTGAACTAAGGTCCCTTGGCATCAGGTGCCTCTAACCACTGTTCGATCTCACTGAGCCCAGGAGTTTTTCTTACATATTTTTAGAAGTTGTTTACGATACAGGAAGAGATTTAGAAGTGAATTTTAAAAGTGAAAACCTAGTGCCCCTGGGCATATTTTAATGAGTTCTTCATTAACTATATCTTATAAATATTAATGAGGCTATGTGTTAAAAATAGCCTTATTTATTTTTAATTAATCTAATTTTGTTAGTAAAGTGTTACATTCATATAATATAAAAGTTAGAATAAAACAAGCCTAATATGGAAAAATTAAATCTCCATACTTTGCCTACTTCTCCCAGTCTGGTAATTCATTTCCATAAGTAACTTGTGATGATAATTTCTGCTTTAATTTTAATATATTTCTGGTCTTCAAGTTTTATCAGAGTTACATAGAATCAATTGATTTTCCTCTATGAACACTTAAGGTTTTATTATGAACTATTTATATCCCTCCACCTCTGGTGATTTATTTATTTATTTATTTATTTATTTATTTATTTATTTATGGAACAGAGTTTTACTATATACCCCAAGCTACCCTGGACTTCATGAGCCTCCTGTCTCTGCCTGTTGAATACTGGGGATATGGGTATGTACTATAGTGTACCTCCTCTGTGTTCTTATTGCTGGTATTTATTTTTTAAAATATTCTAACGGTTGCTTCATTTAAATAATACATTAGGGTTCTCATGAGGAACAGAAATTATAGAATGAACTTATAAGGGTATTTTTTTTCAAATGGCTTACAGGCTGTGTTCCAGCAAGTTCTATAAATTCCAGTTGTCTACAAATGGAAGGGCCAAGAATCTGGTCCTTGTTCAGTCTATGAAGCTGAATGTCTTAGCTGGTCTCCAGTGTATGACAGAGTCCTGAAGAAGTAGGCTCTAATGCCGGTGAAGGAATGGACTTGCTAGTTAGAGGAAAGCAAGCAGGTAAGAAGAACAAGCTTCCTTCTTTCATGTCCCTTATATAGGCTGCCAGCAGAGGCTGTGACCCAGATTAAAGGTGGATCTTCTCACCTCAAAAGATCTGGGTTAGAAGCCGGTCTTCTCACTTCAAATGATTTAATTAAGAATAAAAAAAATCCCTGTACTGACTGGTTTTGTGTGTCAACTTGACACAAGCTGGAGTTATCACAGAGAAAGGAGCCTCCTTTGAGAAATGCCTCCATGAGATCCAGCTAGAAGGCATTTTCTCAATTAGTGATCAAGGGTGAGAGAACCCATTGTGGGTGGGGCCATCCCTGGGCTGGGAGTCTTGGGCTCTATAAGAGAGCAAGCTGAGCAAGCCAGGAGAAGCAAGCCAGTAAGTAACATCCCTCCATGGCCTCTGCATCAGCTCCTGCTTCCTGACCTGCTTGAGTTCTAGTCCTGACTTCCTTTGGTGATGAACAGCAATGTGGAAGTGTAAGAATAAACCCTTTCCTCCCCACCTTGCTTCTTGGTCATGGTGTTTTGTGCAGGAAAAGAAACATTGACTAAGACAATCCCTCACAGGTGTGCCCAGCCGTCGGAGTTTTAGATGTAGTCAAGTTGACAACCAAGAATAGCCATCACAGACAACATGCTTACTTGGCTAATTCTTGGCTTGAGTTTAGCATAAATTAGCTAAGATAAAAGGAAGAGCTACTAGAGCAATTAGACAACAAAAGGAGGTCAAAGGGATACAAATTGGTAAGGAAGAAATCGAATTATCACTATTTGCAGATGATATGATCGTATACCTAAGCGACCCGAAAAACTCCACCAGAGAACTCCTGCAGCTGATAAACAACTTCAGCAAAGTGGCCGGATACAAAATTAACTCAAACAAATCAGTAGCCTTCCTATACTCAAAGGATAAACAGGCTGAGAGAGAAATTAGGGAAATGACACCTTTCACAATTGT
>CM052708.1:67550702-67599836 GCA_028551405.1 Uromys caudimaculatus | reverse complement strand
CTAGAGGCGGGTTGGGGAGGGGATGGGGGGTATACAAAGAGGAGACTCAGAAAAGGGGAAACATTGGAAATGTATATAAAGTATCAAAAATAAAAAAGGAGGGAAAAAAAAATTTACCATATACTAAAATATAAAAAAAAAAAAAAAAAAAAAAAAAAAAGGAAGAGCTACATTCTTCTTTCTATCCACTTTGCATTTTCTTAGCTCTCGTTTGCATTGCTAGGACTAAAATCACCAAGAACAACTAAAAGGAGGAAAGACCCTTTCTGGCTCCCAGGCTGAGGTGTTCGGTTCCTCCTCACTTGGCCCCATGTGCTCGGGGCAGCACACCCTGGGAGCAGCAATGTGCCCTGTCACATGTGTGTGTGTTTAGGGAAATACGTCATGTCTGGAATGTCTGGAGAAGTCAATTCTTCACCTCGCATGAGATAGGAAGCAGGAGAAATTGATAACATAAAATGAGGCTGAGGCAAGATCCAGCCCCCATGGCACATTGACCTTTTTCTTGCAAATATGGTCATGCCCTCTTCCGTTATGTCCCAATAGTGCCTTTAGATTATCAATCCATCAAGGGGTTAGAATTAATCCATCAAGGAGACCAGAATCCTTGGATCTAATTGTCTCAGAAACTCCCTGGGGAACATACTTAAGGGTGTGCTCCACCAATCCCCATAGGCATGCCTTCTTTCTTTTTTCTTTTCTCTCTTTTAAATGGTATTTATATTTTTATTTTTTATAAGTGTGCATGCATAGGTGTGCTGCTGGACACATAAGAAGGTCAGAGAACAACCTCCAGGAATTGGTTCTCACCTTCTGTCATGGAGGATCTGGGGACTGAATTCAGGTCATTAAGCTTGGTACCTTTGCCCACAGAGACATTTTGCTGACCCTATAAATTATTTCTTCTTTCTGTTCTTCTCTCTCCCTCCTCCTCCTCTCTCTTTTTCTCTCTCTCTCTCCCTTCCTTTTTTTTTTTTTTTTTTTTTCTTTTTTGGATAGGGTCTCTCTCTTTAACTCTGTAGTTCAGGCTGATCTGGAACTCACTGTGTAGCCCAGGCTGGCTCTGAATTCTTTGGCAACCTTCCTTCCTTGGCCTCCTGACTGCCGGGGTAAACCACCCAGGCCTGTTTAATGTAGTCAGGTTTATAATGAGGATTACCCATCACAGTTACATCGCCATGTGTCTGGATAATTTTATGGTAGTAGTCCATACTTCTTTTAATTTAGCTTAAATTTCCCTTTATCATTTCTCCATTCAAGAAAATAACAAGCTTCAATTTTTCACACCTCAGGGAGGTAAAATGAAGGGATGAAAGATTGATTGTTGGGTAAAATTTCATTTGCTACAAACCTTGCTCAGTGGGAAGTTCAGGGTTTGAGTATCCGCATGGAAACACAGAGGCAGGAGACTGTCAGAGGTTTCTCTGCAGAGACTGGGTAAGGGTTGGGACAGTGGGAAGCAGTGGGGTGTGCATTCTCAGACAGTCCTCCATGTTGGCGGCCTGAGACAAGGGTCAGCCTCAGCAGAGCTAGAGGTGGCAAATACCTGGGGAAGATGGGACTTTTGCTCGCTTTCTGACTTAAGCTAAGATTCATGCAACTGACTGGGCCCCAGAAGCCTGAAGGAAGGGAGACTTTCCATCATTCATAGGGGCTCTTGGATACCTAACTGTAATAATTACTCACAGTGGAAGGGTCCCTCTACTCTCTGATGCTTTGGCAACTGTGTATCTTGACCAGACCCTGAAAGATGGAGGAAATCTCGGAGCATCTATGGTTCATTTCTTATCTAGCAGTACTCACAAGAGAGGAAAAGAAAGAGATTGTCTCAGGAGCAGGCTTTATTAAATTTTATTACATTTATTTTGTTATTTTGGTGTGGGGGCATGTATGTCTGTGGGTGTGTGTTTGTTGTGTGTGCCATAGCTTGTGTGTGGAGGTCAGAATAGGTTCTCTTCTTCCAACATGTGGGTCCAAAGGATTGAACCCCAATCATCGTGCTTGGCTCTAAGCTCTTGCTGAGCCACCTTGCTGGCCCCAGAAGCAAGCTTTTAAGTTGAAGTGTAGAAAGTGGTATTTCTCACACTTGAGTTTACTGAGATTTTTACCCTGCTATTTTGTTTGTTTGGTTGAGATATGGTTTCTCTAAGTAGCCTGATTGTCCTAGAGCTCGTTCTAAAGACCAGGTTGTCTTCGAGTGCTGGGATTAAGGGCACGGACCACCACTGACTGGTGAGCACATAACTTTTTAAATTGTCAAGGTTTATTACCTCTATGTGCCATCTCTTATTAAATCTTCTGTGCTTCAGATATTTTTTATTCAGAATTAAGCTGGTGGGGGGTCACAGTGTGGAGAGGCTGGAGAGATGATAGGTAGTTTGGAGCACTTGTTGCTTTTGGTAAGGACCTGGATTCAATTCCCAGCACCTACGTGGCGGCTCACAGCCATCTATGGCTCCAGTTCCAGAGGATCCAACACCTTTTTCTGATCTCTGTGCACTCCAAGCATGCATGTGGTAACAAGGTACGTGTGTGTGTGTGTGTGTGTGTGTGTGTGTGTGTGTGTGTGTGTGTGTGTGTGTGTTTATACACAAGTATGTGGTGGTCAAAACACTCATACATATAAAAATTTCAAGTTAATAAAATTAATTAAATAACATCAGGTGGCTGAGAGGGAGGGAGCTTGCCAAGCACATACAAAGGCCTAGGTCCTGTTCCCAGCAACCCCCCCCAACACAAACACATAATAAATATTATCCCTATGTTGGCAATGTGAATTATGCTAAGATTACTGTTTATGTCTAAAGAATTAAAACAGGCTGAGAGGATGGCTCAATGGTTAGGGCACTGTTGCTCTTCCAGAGGACACATGTTCAGTTCTCAGAACCCATCTGATAGTTCACAACTACCCATAACTCCAGACCATGTAGACCTTTGAGGGCATCGGGCATGCATGGTGTGTGCCTACATACATAAATGCAAGTGAAACACTCATACACATGTGCATTTTAAAAGTCTAAACAAATTAGACAATGAGATCTGTAGATAGTATTTTCATTATGTAAATATTCTCTAAGTCAAATAGTATGATTTGAACCAATTTAGAAAGACAAATTCTAAGAGTTTGCCATTATCGTTGTGTAGCCTGGTGGCTTAGACTTCTGTGTGGAGGAAGAAGACTGTGTCAGATCCCCTGGAACTAGAATTATAGACAGTTGTTAGCTCCTGTATGGATTATGGGAACTGAGCCCAGATCTTCTGGAAGAGCAGCTAGTGCTCTTAACCACTGGGCCACCTTTCAACCACCATTGCTATATTTTAAAAGAATAATATTTATGGTGTTTCAGAAGGATTAGCCATGTTGCAAAGTCTGCAGATTTATCTAGAGCTCTGTGCATCACACCGCTGTTAGCGGCAGGTCTGGAGAGGTGGCTCAGTGGATAAGAGCACGTACAACTCTTGCAGAGGACATGGATTCAGTGCTCAGCAACCATGTCAGGTGGCTCACGACCACCTGTAACTCTAGCTTCAGGGAATCCGACACCTCTGGCTTCCACAGACCCTGGCATTTATAAGTACATACCCATAGAAGATACACAATGAAAGCACACAGATGTAAAACAAATCTTTGAGCATTGATTGGTAGTGGGGAGCAAGGGTACCCCTATGTGAATAACCATTCATGTCATGAACATGGCTTTGTCATCATACCTTCCCCCACCACCTTCCTCCACCAGGATGACTGCAGCCTGGAACTGTTCCCCTGTAAAAATCCGCTACCAGGGTTAGCTAACCCACTTCTTCATTCAGCTAAGACGAATAAACTTGAGTTTCCTGGACGGCTAGTGAGGATCCATTCTAGCACACAGCCTTCCTGATACCCGGTTTATTTTACATATGTCTGTCGTTTCTTGATTCTCCATGGTCTCAGTAGGGTCCATCCCAAAGCCAAGCAGGCCATGGCAATTGTTTAGTCACTGAATTTGTCATCTGTTGTGGTGGTGTGAATAGGTTTGTCCCTATAGATTCATGTGTTTCCATGCTTGGCCGTAGAGAGTGGCACTATTAGAAGGGGTGGCCTTGTTGGAGGAAGTGCGTCACTGTGTAGGTGGGTTTTGAGGTCTCCTGTGCTCAAGCTCTGCCCAGTGTGGAAAGAGAGCCTCCTCCTGGCTGCCTGAGAAGACACTCCCCTTCTGCTGCCTGAGGATCAAGATGTAGAACTCTTGGCTCCTCCACCACCTTGTCTGCCTGTACACTGTCATGTTTCCCACCATGATGATAATGGACTCATTTCCTGAAACTGTAAGCCAGCCCCAGTTAAATATTTTTCTTTATAGAGGTTGCCTTGGCGGGCTGGAGAGATGGCTCAGTGGTTAAGAGCACTGGTTGCTCTTCCAGAGGTCCTGAGTTCAATTCCCAGTAATGACATGGCTGTTCACTACCATCTATAAAGGGATCTGATGCCCTCTTCTGGCATGCAGGTGTACATGCAGATAAGGCACTCATACATAAAATAAATAAATCTGAAAAAATAAAATAAAAGAAGTTGCCTTGGTTATGGGACCTCTTCACAGCAATGAAACCCTAAGACACCTGTACATATCTGTTTAGTGTTTATTGTTTATTGAGTTCTTGATGCTTGGGTTCTCTTTCTCCTTTTCCTGAGCAGCAGTAGAAAAAACTATTAGAATTGTGTGTTTTAGTGAGTATATCAGTTACGTTTGCATTGCTACAAACAAATTACCCAACAGAAGTGACCTAAGGAAATTTAATTTGGGTTCAGGTATGGGGGGGGTTAGTCCCTCACGGAGTGGAAGCCTTGACATCGCAGCAGACCTGGCAACAGAGGGTAAGGAAGGAACCAGGGGTCAGGGGTAGCATTTGGAGGCTTAACCCCAGTGACCCACTTATGCTAGCTATGCCCCCCCTATGCTCTTTGCTGACCAGTGTCCCTTCTTTTGGGAAGCAATCTGAAATTCCAGAGTTCCACAGCCTCCCAAACTAGTACCAGCAGCTGGGTCGCAAGTGTCTGAAGTATGAGTCGGTGGGAGGCTTTGAGAGAAACACCATAAGAGTGAAGAATTTTAGAAACTTGGTGCACAGTTAGAGAGATTTTACTTGATACTTACAGATTAATAGGAGTGACAGGAGTTTGTCATCAGAATAGAGGATAATGATAATATACCAGCAAGTCCAAAAGTGACTTTAACCTCATCATTTCCAAATATTGTCAGACTCTACCACGTGATGAGATTTGCAATGCCTACCTACCTTAAGTGTGAGGAAGATGAATGTAGGCTAGCTTAAAAATAGGCCATAGCACCTCAGTGCACAGGCAAAACCCAGCACCAAAAACGTGTTTAAGGCAGAAAATGAGGTACAGCTGGGATTGCAGGTGTGTGCTACCACACCCCAGTTTTGCTTTGTGTGCTAATTAGTAGAATAATTCAATTTTATTATACTTATAATATGTGATGTCATTATCTAACTGATCTTAAATCATCTCTCTTTCTTTTGGACTTGTTTTGGTTTTGAGACAGTCTCTTCCTTTGTTGTGCAGACTGGCTTTAAATTCATTATATAGCCCAGGCTGGCCTCCAGCTTATAGTCATCTCCCTGACTCAGCCTCTCAAATGCTAGGATTTCAGGTACAAGTCACCTTGGACAGCTTTAAATCCTGTTTTTGGAAGGAAATCTTATTTTCTTAGTAGATAGATCAGTTTATCTGCTTTATCACTGCCCGCATCAGAATCTATATAGTCTCAGTTCATTTTGAAATTCTAGATCTCTTCTTTAAAGGAACCAAGTTGCAGTATAGCAGACACGCCAAGTGGGGGCGCCTCGAGGCCTAGGAAACCATACACACAGTCCTGATATTTGTTCAAAAATTTGACAGTGTGTTTTTAGGCTGCCGCAGGAAATATACAGTTGTAAGATATTCTATTAAAATATAATGTATATATGAAAACCCATTAAACTGTGTGTTTAAGATGTGTACATTTTACTACACACATATACATCAGTAAAAGGTTTAAATTTTTCTTCTTGATGCAGGATTTCATGTAGCCCAGGATGCCTCAATTTTGTGAAGTAGCTATGGCTGACAAAACCTCTCCCTCCCAAATGAAAAGAAGTGCTTTGATCCACAGTACTGGAAAAATAACTAAGTAACTAAAAATTAGATGATGAGATGCTTTGTATATGCTTGGTACAGGGAGTGGCCCTATTAGGAGGCGTGGCCCTGTTGGAGTAGGTGTGGCCTTGTTGGAGTAGGCGTGTCACTGTGGGCATGGGCTTTAAGACCCTCATCCTAGCTGCCTGGAAGCCAGTCTTCTGCTAGATGCCTTCGGAACAAGAGGTGGAACTCTCAGCTCCTCTTGCACCACGCCTGCCTGGATGCTGTCATACTTCCTGCCATGATGATACTGGACCGAACCTCTGAACCTGTAAGTCATCCCCAGTTACATGTTGTCCTTATATGAATTGCCGTGGTCATGGTGTCTGCTCACAGCAGTGAAACACTAACTAAGACAAGTGATTATCAACAAGAAGCATTTTACATGAGGAATCATAAACCTTCTCCTCCCCCATTGTTGACCACAGTGATGGAATCTCATGAGCTCTTGGGTAGTTGGAGCTTTTTTAGAATATTTACTTTAGCTTATTGTAGTACATTTAAAACAGACAGGCCTACGCCATGAACATTAACATGACAGACAACTAGCGCTGCATAAACAAAGGCTACAAAACCATATCTGTATGCATTATTGACATGTGTAAACTTTACAAACACATTGAGTAAAAAGTCGCAAAGATCACCCATATGTGAACTTTTCTATAATCAAAAATATTCAAAACAAAATGCATTTAGGGATGCCCATAAGGATAGCCAATGTTTAAAAACCAATGCCAGAGAACGCCAGGCATTGTGGTGCACACTTTTAATCCCAGCACTCTGGAGGCAGAGGCAGGCGTGAGTTTGAGATCAGCCTGGTCTACATATGCAAATCCAGGACAGCCAGGGCTATTACATAGCAAAAACTTGTCTCAAAAAAACTGAAAAAAAAGAAAAGAAAAAACAAACAAAAAACCAGAGAACAGTCATCATTTTCCTGTGAAATCAGGATTGTGGGGAGGGAGAAGAACTGTGTTGGTCTGAAGGGTCGTGGCTAGGCATGAAGGGAGTGGCACTATTAGGAGGCGTGGTCCTGTTGGAGTAGTATGGACTTTAAGGTCACTCAAGCCGGTCCGGTGTTTCACTCTCTTCCTGCTGTCTGCAGATCCGGATGTAGACCTCTCAGCTCCATGTCTGCCCACGTGCCACCGTACAACCACCATGGTGGCAGTGGACTAAACCTCTGAGCCGGAAGCCAGCTCCAACTAAATGCTTTCCTTTATGGAGTTGCTGTCTCATGGCGTCTCTTCACAGCAATAAAACCAAAACTAAGACAACGACAGCACCTGAGAATAGGAACAGAGGCCTTCTAAGGCCTAACAGCACCCCACATAATGCTTAGCCTCAGTGGTAGTCCTGTGGGGCTTTATTTTATAACTACTAAGAATTATTCCTAGAGCAAAAAGAAGATCAAAAACACACAATCCAGTAGTTAAGTATTTTATATTCCAAGAAGCCCAGGGTTTTATCCAGTAGCAAACTAAAAATAGTCATAAGTACCTGGAATTAACCATTGGGTGGCCAGATTTTAAATGTGAACTTCACCATGTACATGACAAATATTTGTTGTGGTTTGTTCTGCAGGGTTAGGGTCAAACCCAGATAGATAAGAACTCTACTCAGCTACACCCAATCTCTAACAATAATTAATATATCTCCATGTAATCAATAGCTGGAGTTGTATAACATCTAGGACATACTTAAAATAATCAAGATTATACATAAAATGAAGCATCAAAGATTTGACCTGGGGTGGTAATTTGAATAGGAATGCCCCCCCCACCCTCTCCTAGATTCATGTGTTTGAAAGCTTGGCCTATAGGGAGAAGCACTATTAGGGGGTGTGGCCTTGTTTCAGGAGCATGTCATTACTGTGAGGGTGGGGCTTTGAGGTCTCTTATGCTCAGGCTATGCCCAGTGTAATACAGTCTCCTACTGTCTGCTGATCAAGATGTAGAACTTCCATTTCCCTCTCCAGCACCATGTCTGCCTGCGTGCTGCCATGTCCCCACCATGACAATAAAGGACTAAACCTCTGAAACTCTAAACCAGCCCCAAATTAAATGCTTTCCTTTATAAGAGTTTTGTGGTCATGGTGTCTCTTCACAGCAGAACCGTAGTACCTGGCAACCTCCACTCTGTAAGTTATTCAAGAAGAAGCAGAGCGGTGACCAGACAAGCCTCAGGAAGAAGAAGAAGAAATAAAATAAATGAGTGTGACCTAAGCTCCTTTTGAGAAACAGTATAAATGAATTCTCTAAGTTCAGTTCTCTAAGTGAATTTACAAGCGGTATCAAATAATATCTATCAGCCAAAAGCAATGTCGGCCAATGTTTCAAAGAGCCATCAGTTTTTCCTAAAAATTACCTGTCTCCTAATGCATCAAACTCTCTTGTCTTAGTTTTGGATGTGTATATTATCAATATTCCTGGCTATGCTCATTTAGACCTAATGGTGTTTGTTTTCTGATTTAGAGCAGAAGCTCTGCAGTGAAGTTATGAGCTACACTACTTTGTTGTGTCTACAACTTTCTCTTTCTGATGACTTGCCATGTGTCAGAAACTGAGGAGAGCTCAAAAGACAGGGTGACATTAAGGACACAGACCACTCTTATGGGTCTTAGAGACTACACCCTAGGGAACTGCAAATTATAATATTGGTAATATAGAGACAGATTGGATGACAGACTTGGTAAAACTTAGTTAGCTACAGTGACTGGCTGCTCTTTGTTGCCCAGTCTTCCTTCTTTTGGGAAACAATCTAAAATTTCTTATTAAAATTGCTATTTGGTTTGGCAGGAATTGGTCTCAAGCTTATTGGACCCAAGATAATGATTCAAGGATGAGCATATAATACAGTTAGAAGTGCCAAGCCAAGATACTTCTGGAGGGGGGGGGGCATTCCCTCTTTTGTTGATCTTGCTGTGGACAGTGGTAAAGCTTAGTAAGGAGTCACCACATTCAGAGAGCAAGGGTGGACCAGTGAGTACACTCCACCAGAAGGCATCACTCATTCAAGCAAAGAATGAAGTGAGCAGTCAGAAAAGGCATCCTGGTCGCATCGAGGAGCCCAGGACGGGCTGGAAACTACCCTCAGATGTTTCAGCTAATTTGAGCCAGTGGATGCAGCTATTGTTAGAGCAGGTGCAATCTTGTTGCCTGTGCATCAGTCTGACCTGGTGCGATTGAAGACCAGGAGAATTTCTCCTTTCCACCTTTCAGCTCCTGGCTCTAGAGATCGTCAGCTATACCCATTGCAGATCTGTGCTGGCATATAAAACCTACGCACACAGTATACCACTTTAAACTTTCACAGAGATATGTGTGCGCCCGTTCCTTTTCTCATTACTGACAAAATCGTGTCAAAAGCATCTTAAGGGAGGAAGGAAGAGTTGATTTTGGCTCATAATTTAAGAAGGGGTCTGATCTATCACAGTGGGGAAGGCATGGCTGCAGGAAAGTGAGCCCACAGTGACACACAGCTAGGCTCTACCTCCTAAAAGTTCTACAGGCTTCAAAAACAGAGCCAACACAAAACGGACTCAGTTATGTTTCTGTTGATCACTTATTTTTACTTTGTTCTGGCAGGATTTTGTTGTTGTTGTTTGCCTTTTTGGTCTTTTGCTTATTTTAGCTTTCTTTTTTAATGTTTTTGGGAGTATTTTTGTTTCTTCCTTTTGTTTTTAATTTTTTGGAAGAAAAAGAAAAGAAACAGAATTGGATGGGTACAGAGGTGGGGGGTCTGGAAAGAATTGGGGAGGGAAAAAATGGTAAAATATATTATGTAAAAATCTTTATAAGAATATTTATATAAAACCAGAAAGATAGCTAGATTAAAAAACAGTCACCCACAGGGCAGCAACACGATATCTGAGAGGAGTCCTTGTGAGAATCCAGTATTGATAATGTAGTAGAAGCCAGAGGCCTCAAACCAGACCAATGGCTCACTGCAATGAATATCTGAAAGTAAAGATGTTTAGGCAAAGGCGTATCCTGTGTGACACACTGTGACACACCACAGCTTCCACTGCGAGAAGTTATTATTGTGACGGTTATTAGTAATTATTATTATTTTTCTTTTTGGGGCGGAGGTTACAAGGGCAGAAGGCAGATATGGAGAAACAGGAGATGAGTGAGGTTGGGGTGCAGGATGTGAAACTCAAAAAGAATCGAAAAAAGTCACCAGCTGGGTCCAAGTGTTCAGACATGAGCCTATGGGGAGCCATTCTAACGACAATAGTGTGCATGTTTTAAAATGTTTTATTAGTGGTATGTGTGTGTCCGAGAGCGCGCATGCCACAGCACATGTATGGAGCCCAGGACACAGGACACAACACTTGTGAGTTGACTCTCTTTCCACCAAGTGCCTCCTGGAGATCAAATCCAGGTTGTGTCAGGCTCGGTGGCAAGCATCTTTACCGTCTGACCTCTCTCCTGTCCAGCCGTTTTTCTTTTTAGAGTGGAGGGTTACAAGTTCAGTAAAAACCTTATAAACCTTTCTCATTTTACACTTCTCACCTCTCAACTCCCCAGGGCAGGGCTTCTCACCCTTCCTAAGGCTGAAACCCTCAAATGCAGTTCCTCATGCTGTGGTGACCGCCAGCCATGAAATAATTGTCATTGCTACTTCATAACTGTAATTTTGCTACTGTTATGAATTATAATGTAATATCTGTTATTTCTGATGAGATTAAGCATCCCCTGAGAAAGGGTTGTTCGACCCCAAAGGGTTGAGACCCACAGGTTGAGACCTCCTGCCTAGAGGACACCACCCTCCTGCAGCTGGTATGCGTGAGTTGTTGGAGATCATTAATCTACCTGAAATTTTCCTCATATGCACACAAAGCTTAAATATTTTCCTTTACTCTTCAAGGTAAAATGTGACAGGAAATAACGAAAGACTGAACAAACTGTTGACAGTTGTCCTTGAGCAAGTCACATCAGGATCTGCAAGGATTTTGTAAGATTTCACGAAGGTTCCCAGGAGAAGCTGTCCACCTACTGTGGCACTTTCCTGATTACTGTTGCCAATAAAGGACAAAGGGCCCGTCCATCAGACGTGTTCTAGCACAGCCAGCAATGTACGATTAGATGCCATTGTTACAAACTTATTTCAACCCCAGGAGAAGACATCACTTTTAGGCTATGAAATCTGTCTGTTCCCTTGACAGCAGACACGAGTTCTGCTCTTGTGAGAGGTGAGGGTGCTGGGGAGGAGTTTCTTGGACCTGCTTGGACTTACAGGAAGACGGATATAACTGATAAGCAAAGCAATGGGGCCAGCGAGAACACAGCTGGACACGTTTTAGTGTGTTTGAATTTGTTCTTTTAAGCAAGGTTTTACTCTGTGGCTGAAACTGTCCCCCGACTCACTGCATTGCCCACAGTGGTGCTGAATTTTCCCAAGTCCTCCTGTCTCTGCTTTCCTTGGGCCGAAGTTCAGGCGTGAGTCACAACACCAGAGTTGAAAAGGTTTTTGTTTGTTTGTTTGTTTGTTTGTTTTTCAAGACAGGGTTTCTCTGTGTAGCCCTGGCTGTCCTGAAACTCACTCTGTAGACCAGGCTGGCCTCAAACTCAGAAATCCGCCTGCCTCTGCCTCCCAAATGCTGGATTAAAGGTGAGCGCCACCACTGCCTGGCTCAGAGTTGAAAAGTTTTGCAGAAAGAATTAAATGGCAGTTTTGGGTTTTTTTGTTTGTTTGTTTGTTTGTTTGTTTGTTTGATTGATTTTTTTTTTTTTGACAGCGTTTCTCTGTGTGGAGCCCTGGCTGTCCTGGAACTGGCTTTTCAGACCTGGCTGGCCTTGAACTCAGATTCACATCCCTCTGCCTCCCAAGTGCTGGGATAATAGTCATGTAATACCACTGACCTGCTCAGTTTTGCTTTTTTTTTTTTTTTTTTTTTTTTTTTTAATGAGTCAGCAGGACCAGAGAGATGGCTGAGTACTTAAAGGTGACAGACACAGCGAGTCAGTAATCCCTGCAGAAGAAGAAAACCTGCTCGTGCAAGTTGTCTTCTGACCTCCATACTGTGATGTCCAGACACGTTCTCTCTCTCTCTCTGTCTCTCTCTCTGTCTCTCTGTCTCTGTCTCTCTGTCTCTCTCTCTCTCTGTCTCTCTGTCTCTCTCTCTCTCTCTCTCTCTCTCTCACACACACACACACACACACACACACACTAAAATTAAATACAACATAAAGAAATATGCAGGTCATCCAAAAAGACAGTTTTTGAAACAAGTCTTATTACTGGTCTCTAGGGTTTCTTTTAATTATCTTTTTTTTTTCTTTTTTTTACACAGAGTCTCGTATATCCTAAGTTGGACTCAATATAGCCAAGGATGACCTTGAACTGCTGATTCTCCTGCCTCTTTCTGCCATCCCACATGCAGGACTATGGCCATCTTCCACCTTATCTGGCTTAATACCTTACTTTCAACCTAACTTAGACCTGGCCTTTGCAAGCAAATCACTGATGGTTTTGAAAAGCTTTAAGCAGTAGTTCTGTGGTTTCACCGTTTAAAAACGTTTGAGATGCATCTTAAGAATTTATGTAAATTGTATCACAGAGAGCTTTTCCTTCTGCATTTCACGGTTGCTGTTCAACACGACCTTACAATTTAACCACTGAAGAAGACTCACCCATTTTTGGCCTCTGTTTTTGGTTTTGATTTTGGGACAAGATCCCACCACGTAGCTCTAGCTGGCCTGACACTTGCTATTCACAGCAGGCTGCCTTGTATCAGACATCCTCTGCCTCTGGAGTGCTGGCACCCAGGTAGTATTTATTCATTTTTCTGAACTGATTTTTTTATTCTAAAATTAATAAGGTTATTTATGCTCCCCCCTCTTTTCTCTAGAATAAATACTGTGCTAAGCACGTGTTTGAGAGTTTCCCTAGGTTGTCATCTACTGAGCGGAAACTGCTTGGAAACTGCTTTTCAAAATGGTTCCCATGTTTACTTTTCCCTCAAGCAGCCACAAGTTAACCCTGTTGCTGGCCCATATCTGAGGGTCTATGATTTTGGTAGAAGTTTAATTTATCATCATGTGGTACTTAGTCTGTGCATTTTGTACATGTGTGGTCATGCTCAGAAGGTTTTTTGTTGTTTTGTTTGTCTTTTTTTGTTCCAGCAAATACTAGAGGCTGAACACAGATGAACACGGGACTTCATATGTGTCAGGCAAGCTCCCTTCCACAGAACCATACTCCTAAGCCTGTGAAACAGCGTCAAGTTATTCAGTGGTTTCTTTTTCCCTCTGACATTATTG
The DNA here is from genome assembly GCA_028551405.1 of Uromys caudimaculatus. Taxonomy (NCBI): domain Eukaryota; kingdom Metazoa; phylum Chordata; class Mammalia; order Rodentia; family Muridae; genus Uromys; species Uromys caudimaculatus. Next base: position 67,586,393 of record CM052708.1, on the reverse strand, counting down.
GGAATTGAACTCAGAGCCTCACAAAAGCCAGGGGATTCCTCATCTCACAGAATTATGGTACTAGCCTGGAACTTTGCTTTCTTTTATTTTTTGAGACAAGATGTCAAGGAACCCAGGCTGGTCTCAAATTTACCACATATCGGAGAATGACCTTAAACGTTTCACTCTTCTGCCCTCATTTCTCTTATGCTGTGATTACAGGTGTGCACCACTGCTCCCGGTTTATGTTGTATTGAGACTCAAACCCAGAGCCTTTTGTGACTACTGGGCAAAAACTCCACCCAACGATGCTCACACGACCTTGACTTATATTTTTGTTTTTTCTTGTCTCCTTCAGTTTTAGTAATAAGAGATTGTTTGTTTGTTTGTTTGTTTACAAATGTAGCAAGTTTTATTATTGTTCCTTTTATGCCACAGTGGAGAAATTTGGAAAATGGTGCTAGCCAACTAGAAATGATGAGTCTGAAGCAGGATTGGATTCCATTATGCAGCACCAATATCTGCCAATTATTAAGAGATGCCAAAAGTAAGGTTGAATTAAATTCAGAAGACACGTTTGGCAAGCCTCTAAGCACTGGCTGCTGTCACCAGCTGCTCCTTGCTGGAAGCTTTTGCTCATTGCGCAAAGCTGAGTTATCCAATACAGGTTTCCTAACTGTAAGGCTAGTGTGACAGTCCATCCAGGGCTGATGTTTCTTTCCTTCTCTCCTCCTTTCCCTTCCTTATCAAGTCAACTCTCAGCAGGAAACTCCTACCTGGGCCATAGTTCAGTCTAAACATTTTGTACTGTAAGCTTATTCACAACATTACACAGTGCCACAGCATCCCTGGTACTCCATAGGTCTTCTTGTGATGTCCTTGACCCCCCCCCCCAGCTCATTCAATCCTATCCCCAACTATCCACACAACTCCCTGAGCTCTGCCTGATGTTTGGTTGTGAATCTCTGCATCTGTTTCTTTGGAGACAGTTATGCTAGGCTCCTGTCTTCAAGAGTAGCAGAGTATTATATGGCGGTAAAAGAACATAATCTGACTCCCAAAATCCAACATCCAGACACAGTACAGGGAACTATGAGTAGGTGTCATACTGTTAGGTAATATATTTTATGAAAAATATTGAGCATGGAAATAAGAAGACATCCTTGGTTTCTGAAGAAGCAAACAAGTTTTTAGTCCATGTCAAGAAGCCATTTCTGACTCAGCTACGTTCCTTTCTCACTTTACAGTTTACTGCCTGTTTATATGGGACCACTCGGCAGATGTCATGTCTGGTTATCCTCTTGAAGGTATGTAATGTAATCTCTCTGTCTCTTAGACCTTTGTCTATAAAATGGTCACCAAGTTGCCAGATAAGATACTGATGAAAAAAACAGGAGCTATCTAATGGGAAAAGAAGCACAGAAAATCCTCTCAAAAACATCTAGGGCTGATCGCATTGATACCAGCCTGGAACTCCATAACTCTGGAGGCTGAGACAGAAAGGAGAGATGGAAGCTAGCCTCAGCTGCACAGGAAAACTCATCTCAATAAACAAAACAAAACCACCCTTTTAATCTGAGGCTATGGTGAAGCTGTAGAGTGTTAGTCTAACAGGCACAAGGTCCTGGGTTTGATCTCCAGCCACTTAAAATGAAACAAACAAAAACTTTCGAGTTGATGTAAGTTTCAATCATAACCTTTGTTTGAAAGAAAACAGGACCTGGAGAGAGAACTCCAGGATAATCCAGGATAATCTCCTGGAGAGAGCTCAGCAGATAATCAAGTTTGCTGCTCTTGCAGAGGACCAAAGTTTAGGTCCCAGCACCTGAATCAGGTGGCTCACAGTTGTGGGTGACTCTAACTCCAGGGGACTTGACATCTTCTTCTGGCCTCAAGGACATCTGTATGCACATGTATACACACACACACACACACACACACACACACACACACACACACACACACACACACACACACACACACAAAATAAATCTAAATCTCAGTGTGGTAGTTTACAGCTTTAATCCCAGAAACCTAAAGGACGCAGAAGCAGGTGGCTGCCTGTGAGTTCAAGGCCAACCTGATCTATACAGAAAAACTTTCCAGACCTCCTCTCCCCCCTACACACCAAAGAAAGCAGATCACACCTCACGTATGAACCAGAGAGTGTCGACAATTATCCTCTCACTGCCAGTGATGCTGAGGTCACAAGGTAACATTTCCCCAAGTTTCCCTTGGACCTCCAAAGACTGTTCTAAGCCCAGCTACAAGCACCATGGCAGGACCATGGTCAATCACTTTAGCATGTATTTTGAAAAGTTTCGTTATTGAACTCTGGTTCTCCTTTCAGGAGCTAACAGGCACTTCCTCTTTTAGTCTCTACCTGTCTGAATGTATTTTATTTTCTTAAGGGGTTATTCATGTCCTCTTTAAAGAACTCTATCATCTTTATGAGATTGGATTTAAAATACTCTTCTTGTGCTTTGGTTTCATTAGAATATCCAGGGCTTGCTGTAGCAGGATAGCTGGGCTCTGTTGGTGCCATAGCGCCCTGCGTTGTGTTGATTGTGTTCTCATGCTGTTCTTTAGGCATCTGTTTTTCCCTGGTGTTGGCTGGATGATTCTGATGGCAGCAGTACTTCTCAGGAAGGTTCAGAGAGCCATGGGACAGACAGTGGAGGTCAGGGTATTGACTCTGCTAGCTGTGCCTCAGGCAGACTTCACTCTGCAGGCTGTGTCCTGGGCAGACCCGGCTCTGCTGGCTGTGTCCCAGTCTGACCCAACTGGGATGGGATTAGTGGAGCAGGGTTCCAAGCTGTTAATCTTGCCCCCCCCCCCCGAAGGTTTCTACAAGGAAACAGGAGACTCTTGGGGTCCTACAAGTTTCCTCCAGATCAAAGAGCAAGCCCAGAGCTAGACAATGATGCTCAGGGGACTGCATGAGACTCACCTCTGCAGGTTGTCCCAGGTAACCCCCTAATACTTCTTTTTTTTTTTTTTTAATTTTTGATACTTTATTTACATTTCCAATATTTCCCCTTTTCTGGGTCTCCTCTTTGGAAACCCCCATCCCCTCCCCCTCCCCGCCTCTGTGAGGGAATTCCTCCTCCCACCTACCCGCCCACCCATTCCCATATTCCCACCTTGACATTCCCCTTTACTAGGGCCTCTAGTACCCTCAGGCCCAAAGTCCTCTCCTTTCTCCCTGATGGCCATCGAGGTGATTCCTCTACCACATATGTAGTCCAAACCATGGGTCAATAGATGTGTATTCTTTGGTTAGTGGTCTGAACTCCAGGACGACCAGGGGGAGGGTCAGGCCCATTGACGCTCTTGCTCCCTCCATGGGGCTACCAATTCCCTCCGCTCCTTCAGACCTTTCTCCAACTCCTCCATCTGGTACCTCACTCTCAGTCCAGCGGTTACTGTTAAGTGAAACTTGGACATTCTGAACTTGTGGGCTAATATCCGCTTATCAGTGAGTACATACCATGTTCGTTCTTTTGTGACTTCTTCTTGATAAAAGCAATAGAAGGGAGTTTTCCCAACCTAAAAAGGGCATCTATGAAAAGCCAATAGCTAGCACATACTTCACAGTAAAAGACTAACTTCTGCCTAAAATGGTGAATAAGACAAGAAAGCTACTCCTCTTCTTTCTCCCCCCTTTTTTGTTTTTGATATAGAATCTTGATGTTGCCCATGCTGGTGACCACATGATCAAGTGAGCTCACTTGATGCTCCCACATCAGCCTCCCATAGGCTATAGACTTGGCCTACCATGCCCAGAGCACCCTCATCAATTTAAGTGAACATTTCATTAGATAGTCTTTCCAGGAAAATTGGGCAAGACATTTAAAGAGGAAAAAAAAAAAAAAAAAGACATCTGAATTAGAAAGAAAAAACTATCTCTGTTTTGAATTAACAGGATTTTACATATGGGACTATGAATATAGCTCAGTGGTTAGTACATATGAGACCTTGGTTCAATCACCAGCTTCGAAAAATAAAAACAAATACCCTAAAGAGATCATTATTCCTTGATTTCGTTTATATCAGTCCTCCAATCCAGTAAATCAAAGGAGACACACAGTGGCTGACTAGGGCTTGGGTGTAGAGTTTGGAGAGTGTGGGAAGGGAGTAGAGACACATGGGAAGGGAGTGGAGGTACATGGGAAGGGAGTAGAGACACATGGGAAGGGAGTGGAGGCACATGGGAAGGATGAAGCCTTCTAAAATTGATTGTGGAGATGCCAACAAAGCTTCTGTGATGTAGTCAGTCCCACGTCCTCACATTCAACCAGCCACAAATTGGGGTAAGACTATACTATGTACATTGGTGGTCAAACCCAGTACATGCTAACCATATGGAGTGCCCCTAAGCTATACCCCAAGCTGCATAAAAACATTTATTTTCTTTTTTACTAACTTTTTTCTTTTCTTTTTTCTTTCTTTCTTTCTTTTTTTTTTTTTTTACTAACTTTTTAATGATGACATTTCAATACACACATGTCATCATAGCTTGCTCATATTTGCTTCTCCACTGCCCTCTGTTTTCCTTCCTCTCTGCTTCTGTGGTATTCTTTACCTTTAATTTATTTTTTAAATGGCTCCTGTTGTGGCTGAGAGATGGATCAGCAGTTAAGACCATTTGCTGCTCTTGCAGAGGACCGGGTTTGATTCCCAGCACCCACATGGAAACTCAAAACTGCTTTACTTGGATCCAGTTTGGGGGATGCATGCCTCTTCTGCCCCACCAGACATGCACATCACACACAGATATACATGCAGAAAAATATTCATATACATAAAATAAAAATAAATCTTTAAAACAATACTTCTTTACTAAAATGCATAGATTTTCACAGTCTTGCCATTATCTTCTAAACAGTATAACAACTATTATGTACTATTTTTATCTTATTTCATATTATAAGCAGTATGAAAATGACTCTTGTTATATGGAAGATGGCCATAGATGATAAATAGATGCTATACCATGATATCCAAGAGATTTCACCATCTATGGATTTTGGCATTTGTGGAAGGTCCTAGAACCAATGCCTTGTGGATATTGATATAAGACAATATACTGTAATTAATCGATTTAACATTTTAAACAGGTTAATTGTAATTGTTGTGTTGTAAGACTCTGGGGAGCCTTAACTTCCTGGAGACCCCCCAAGTGAACAACATAGAGTCAGGGATCGATGCAAAATGCAAGAGGACTTTATTGTTCCAGCATGCTGGGGTCGTCCTGTACACCAAGGCAGGAGAGAACAGCCACGTGCAGCTCATTTATTGAGCTTTTATACAGTTTTTAGAGAAGCAGCCATTAGGCACAATGTGATTGGCAGAACAGTGTGAATTTTTTTTTTTTTTTTCAAGACAGGGTTTCTCTGTATAGCCCTGGCTGTCCTGGAACTCACTCTGTAGACCAGGCTGGCCTCGAACTCAGAAATCCACCTGCCTCTGCCTCCCAAGTGCTGGGATTAAAGGCGTACGTCACCACTGCCCGGCCTGAACAGTGTGAATTTTAAACTGATTGGTCTTTAGGGAATGAGGTAGCAGGAGCTTAATCAGTCCCTCCCTTCTAGCCTATGTGCTCTCTAACCTGTTTCTTCCAGGAGGGGAGCGGTGCCCATGTGCTTGGGGGCCCTGGAGGAATTTCCCAAAGTTCCCGAGCTGACTTCTCAGTGTGTTAGTTAAATCTCAGTAAACTATTATCTTTTAAATATTTTATTAATCCTTGGATAATTTCATACAATGTATTTTAATCGTAGTCTTTCAACTCCTCCCAGATCTACTCCCACATCCCTACCAACCCACCTTCCTGTTTCTCTCTCTCTCTCTCTCTCTCTCTCTCTCTCTCTCAATTTAAAAGTTGTGTAACCCAACTACTCTTGGGAGTAGGACTTGCCCTGTAATGTGGCCGACTTACCAGGGTCACATCATTAAAGAAAGTTGACTCTCTGTCTCCCAGCAGCTATCAAATGCTGATAGGTCCTCCATTAAGGGGTAGGACTTCCTGCTTACCTCCCCCTTCCATGCTGGGAGCCTCATGCGCTTTCATAATTGCTCTGAGTTCCTACACGCAGCTGCTCTGTTGTGTCAGGAAAACACGGTTTGCCTGAAGTCATCCACCACCTCTGGCTTTTATAATCTTGCAAGATGATCCCTGAGCCTTGGGGGGTGGGGAATGAGACAAACATCCCATTTAGGGCTGAGCATTTCTTAGTCTCTGGTTCTTTGAATGGTGGCCTGCTGTGCTTTTTGGTACTAATTTTCATCTTCAGCAAGAAGGGCTTACACAGCCTTCTCTGAGGAGGGTGTAAGTCTCTCCTGAGTTCAGAGGCCCAGAAGCACAGCTGAGTTTGCCATGGCTCTGCTGTTCCCTTCAGTTTTCCTTCCTGAGTGCCCGTGGACAAGCTACAGCCCAATACCATGGGGATGGAGCACAGACCCTACCTTATCTACTGCCTGCTCAGTCTTCAGGCTTGCTCAGTTAGCCCACAATCTCAAAGGCCAATCCCCTATAACACAGTAAATATGTTCCATTTCTTTGGTTAAAATCTGACTTTGAGAGATGCCAGTGTCAGAAAAGTTTGTTTGTTTGTTTGTTTTTATAAATACTCAGTTCAAGAACCCAGGCTAGACATTTAGTTGAGGATTAGGGGGCTATAGAGTCTGCCAAACAGCAAATCAACACCACTTGCTTTGGGAATGGCTGTTGAGTAAGATGTGTTCGCTGGGTTGGGCAAATTATGCTGATCCTGTCTCCAGAGGAGGGGAACAGCTGTCTCTCTTCTTAACCACGAGCCTAACTTTATACTATCAACTTTAAAAAACCTGGGTAGCCAGACTGTGGGGATGCATGCCTCTGATTCCAGAACTCAGAAGGCAAAGGCAGGTGGATCTCTGAGTTCGAGGCCAGCCTGATCTACAGAGTGAGTTCCAGGACAGCCAGGGCTGTTGGAGACATGCCCATTAATTTAGCATTTTCTTTAGCATGGTTCTTTTCATTCCCTCACTCCACCCAAATAACTTGATCAGAGAAGAAAATGTTGAACTTTCGAAAAGCTCAGAATAATCTCTAGACTTCTTAGTCTGAAGGTGCTATGCTTTGGATAAATGTTACTCTCAATCCGGATTGGAGACATGGTCTCCAAGTAATGCTATCGGATTTAGGAAAAGTTTCAATCGAACTTGTGGTTCCAATGGACTCTTTCATCTAAGGCTCCAAACATCAGGCCCAGCTGTTCTGGAACTAGAACCTAGGAAATTGTGCACCTGAAGAAATCTGCCCTGTTTCTAAGATAGTTGCACCAAGTATTTGATTATACTGATGAGAGGTTGGCAGGGAATCTAGACTCTGGAGCTCATGTGGCTGCTAAATTCTAACCCAGAGGTTAGTACCCATCCAAAATTACCCAGGCTTCTAGTGATAGGTTGGAAATTGACTCTGTATTTTTTCCTTAGCCTACTGTACTTTCTAGTACACCTTACCTCTTCCTTGATATGTTAAGACAAAAAATAAAATGTTATGTTATTTTTTTTCTTATTTTACAGGCTTCCTGCTGATCAGGATTCTGTCATCTTTTCCAGCACAAAGTTACAGTATGTTGTGGAATTAAGATTTCCTCTCAAAGAATAGAAGGAAGTAAGCAAAATGGGGTGTTACTGCCTAACTCCAGACCTGTGATCTTAATTAACTCTGAAGTGTTACTGCCTCGCCAGGAGTGTAAGGTGTCAACATAAATTTGTAGACAGCAAAGTGAAAGTTTCACCAATTTTCCAGGAACAATTAATTTATACATTATCCATTAAGTAATAGGACTTAGCACTTGCATATTCTAGGATTCCTTTAATAATCCTCCCTGTGGTTTCATTGCCAGAAATCCAATAATATGAATGACCCACACTTATGCCACTCTGTGGCCTGGGGAGGACACTGGTAATTGTTTGGTAGACTGCTGTTTGTTAATGAGGCTGTTGCTCTGGTTTTCTATGAAATTTACAGATTCACTTAGATTTTCTGAAAAAAAAAAAAAAAGTCTGTAACTACATACATCTCTTTACTATGTTGAAAATTAACCACCCATCCATTCCCTTTTCATCAGTGTGGTTTTAGCCACTAGCAACAGAATGATAAACTGAGCAGAGCTCCAGGTCTCATTATGCAGAAGGTATTATAAAATTATAGAAACAGTAGAGCTCCTCATTTGCTGTTAAGTTAGGCATGCTGCCTGTTGATATGTTTGCATCCTTCGAAATGAAGAAAAATATGCTTAGGGGGCTGGAGATATGGCCCAGCAGGAAAGAGCACTGGCTGCTCCCCAAGAAGTCCTGTGATCAATTCTCAGCACCCGCATGGTGGCTCACAACCATCAAGGTTTTCCACTTTCTCCATCCCTATTAAATATAGTACTTGAAATCTTAGCTAGAGCAGTACAACAACTGAAGGACACTGAGAGGATACAAATAGGAAGGGAAGAAATCAAGGTATCTTTATTTGCAGATGATATGATAGTATACATATGTGACCCAAAAATTCTACCAAAGGACTCCTACAGCTGATAAACACTTTCATCAAAGTAGCAGGATACAAAATTAACACATAAAAATCACTAGCCTTCTTATATACAAATGACAAAAGAAATCAGGAACACGACACCTTTCACAAAAGCCTCAAAAAATATAAAATATCTTGGAGTAACTCCACCAAGCAAGTGAAAGATTTGTATGATAAAAAAAATTTAAGACATTGAAGAAAGAAATTAAAGAAGATATCAGAAGATGGAAAGATTCTCCATGCTTCAGGATAGGTGGGCTTTAAATAGTAAAAATGGCCATCCTACCAAAAGCAATCCTCAGATTCAATGCAATCTCCATTCAAATTATGACACAATTCTTCACAGCTCTTGAACAGACAATTTTCAGCTTCATATAGAAACATAAAAACCCCAGCATCGATAAAACATTCCTCAATAATAAAACAACTGCTGGAGAAAACACCATATCAATCTCAAATTGTACAACCGAGCTATATTAATTAAAACAGCATGGATACCCCTAGGTAGGAGAAATAGAATAGTTATTGATAAATGGGATTGGGGGAGCTGGGACAGGAGGATCAAATGAGCATGAGAAGGGAAGAGGTGGGCAAAAGAGGGAATATAGGAAGGGTCAGCTGAAACTCCAAGCCATTTGAAGGATCATACGGAAACTCTCTAAAATATATACATATATGAAAGGGATCTAAAAGAAATCATCCAATAATTGGGGAGACAGAGCCCTAACTAGACACATCACAAAATGAAACTTTCAATACCAGGAATGAATTACATCTAATCAAGTTATTGACCAAAGAAGACCCTTGGGAACCCCCAAACAACCCAGGCTATTGCCAAGACTATTGGTTGCTATCCACAAACTGATGGCAAGGTCCTAGTGCTGAACACAACACCTACATAACTCACTGAACACAGAGAAGTCGAGCTGGTGCCTACCTAGAGCCTTCACCCTTATGGAGTAGTGTTCTTGGTATTGAAAGATACTCTGCATGCTACCAAAGCAGAAGGGCAAACACTAATACAGCTGCATACCCTTCAGTCTACAGTGGTGACCTGCCTGCAAGATACACTGATGTAATCATTGCACAAACTTGTGGGTGTAACCAACCAATATCTGATTTGAGTTAAAGTTCACTCCATGAGATTGAGTGCTGCAGTATCCCATGTGCTTGGGTGGCCAAGAACCTGGGACTAAATAGACCAGGGATTGTTTACGGCTCTAGTTGACAGTGTGAACTTGGGAAAGCAGGCCTTAAAAATGAGTCAGACTAAAGTCTTGTGAAATAGGGGACTTTATTCAGAGCATCAGACAATTTATACCCTGAGGGTTATGAACGGTCACCTGAGTAAAGTTCTCATGAGTTCAAGCCATATACAATCACAAGGACAAGGCACACATGGCAAAAACAGATTTTTCTGCTGAGGCATACATATAAAGAACAGCAGCAGAAGTAAACTCACTCCTCTATGCCACATCTGGGAAAGCATGAGAACACATTCCAAGAATAATTCTGTGTTTTGAAGAAACTGAGGTCACAAGACTCCTGTCTTGCTTTCTTGGACTTTTCACACAGGCACTCAGAGATCTCCTCACATGACTCTGTTCTTGGACCGTGTTCCAATAAGGGACTTAGGTGAAAACCAAATACTACTGTTCTGTTAAAGGAACTTAGCAGTAAAATGACCCCAGATGACATTCCACTTTACTCATTGGTCAGTACCCTGCTTAGCCATCATCAGAGAAGCTCCCTGATCCAGTAGATGGGAACAAATACAGAGGCCCACAACCAGACAGTGCACAGAGCGTGAGAGACCTTGGAACTCTCAGCCCTAAGTAAGATGTCTCCAACAATTCCTTCCTCTCAGAACTCAGGGGATTCTGCAGACGTGGAGGTGGAAAGGATGTGAGAACGAGAGGGTTGGAGGACACAAGGAAAGCAGGCCTTCCAAACACACGTGAACTCACAGAGACTGGGGCGACATGTGCAGGTATGCACCAAATGGGGTTCTGGGGCTGAGAGAAGTGGGCACAACCCCCATCCCTAACCCAGACAACACTTGTGAATGTTTAGTTGGTTTTCTCCAAGGGAGCTCACTGGTAAAACAAACCACTCCTAAAAGTAGGCCCATGTCAAGTAGTAGATGGCTGTCTGAGTTAGGGTTTCCATTACTGTGAAGCGACAGCATGACCAAGGCAACTCTTACAAAGGCAAACATTTAATTGGGGCTGGCTTACAGTTTAAGTCCATTATCATCATGGTGGGAAGCAAGGCAACATGCAGGCGGGTGTGGTATTGGAAGAGCCACGTGATCTACAACCTAATCTGCAGGCAGCCAGGAGGAGGCTCTCTTCCACACTGGGCAGAGCCTGAGCATAGGAGCCCTCAAAGCCCGCCTACACAGTGACACACTTCCTCCAACAAGACCACACCCATTCTAACCTAGCAGTACCTGCTAATAGTGCCACTTTCCATGGGGCAAGCAAACCACCATGAAGACTAACACAAAATGAACTCTGGTTTTGTGTTTTTATGGGTTTTCCGTGTTTTACAACATGTGTGTCTCTCTGTGTGAATGTGTTTCTTGTGCTTCTTCTTTGGCTCTTTTACTTCTGTTGTATTTGTTCTATCCTATTTTGATTTGTTCGGTTTTGTTATATCTTATTTTACTTCATTTATTTTTTAGATGCCTGTTTGTTTTCTGATGAGAGACAGAAAGGATGTGGATGCAGGTGGGAAGGGAGTTGGAGAGGAACTGTGAGGAGTTGGGGGGGGAACCATAATCAGAATATAGTACATAAAAAAGTATATTTTCAATAAAAGAAAAAACAAACAATAAATAATTTTATAAATAATTCCATACATGCATTGAATGTTTTGATCAAATCTACTCCTCCCCCAACTCCCTCCTCTTAAAACCTTTTAATTGTTAAATTAAATAGAAATACACACTGTAACTGCACAAACACAAAGCTTTTGTATTATAGTAAGCTGACTATCCCTGTAATCATAGCCTAGCTCCAAACTCAGAAGTGACCCAGCATCCTTAGGCATCCCATACAGTGGTCTAACCAATCACGTCCCCCCCCTTCTCCCACGGCTTCTCTTCTGGCTTTTGAGCAGTTATTCTCCGCCATTTCTCTACAACTCCTTCTCTTCTGCATGTGTATTTATACACCAATTTACTTTTGCCCAAAATGATGCTTTTAAACATTGTTTCATGTATAGCTATTGTCTTTGGATGTGAAGAACTTTAGATTTTAATAAAGATGGTTAACCTAAGTGCATATGATTAATGATATCATTGGCTACATATGTGGTCTGAGTGTACGCTACCTCTGACAACGGTAAAAACAAAAAAAGAAAGAAAGAATAACAAGGCAGGCATAGAATCACGAGGCCTGAACTCTTAGCATTTGTAGTGCTGAGGCAGGAAAGCCACGACTTCCAGGCTATTTGGGCCATATAATGAGACCCTGTCTCAAAAACAAATTAATAAAATGCTAATGAGCACTTTTGAGATCTTTATTAGTATCAACTCCATACAATATCAGCAAATGTCTGATGTGTGTGTGGGAAAGCCCCTCAAACCTTTGTAGTATCTTTGGAATCTCTTTTGGTCTACCAGTTTCTCCTCTCCTCATATTTATTTACTGTAAAGTGCTGTGTGTCTGACTCTGACTTCCTTACCATATTTTGTTGACCCCAGACTCATCGTATTGTTCTGCTCCTTCTGTCTTCCATGTTCCTTTGAAATTGGTGCTACGTCCAGAGGCATTATCAGACTCAGGTTCAATCCTTCTCACGATCTTTGTGTGTGTTTGAGACAGAGTCTAGCTATGTTAGACTTTGAACTTAAGATTCTCCTGCCTCAGCCCTCTGAACACTGGGATTACAATTCTATTCCACTGTGCTAATCCTTTGCCATTTTCTTCCCCTCTTTGACAGTCTTATTTGTATTTGCTCGGGCAAGAGACAGAGGAGGCTAGTCTCGAAGGCATGCTCTGTATAATGGAGGGTAGACATGTGACTAGCCAGATGCCCAGTCAGCATGAGCTGCTTTGATAAACTTTGCAACATGCCCACAGTACAGGTTTCAGCAGGAACCAATCTATTGCTGTCATGACTTGACATCCAGACTCTTTCAGAGTTAGCTAATGGGAGACCTTCAAACTGGCTCCTCTCCTTGGTTTTTATCATCTTTCTGAGTGCTTTGCTACTTTCATTTCCAAGAAGATGTTTGTTCCAAGAGCACTTTGGCTTCAACCTGTCCCAGCCTTGAAGTCAATTCATTTGTAGATTTTTGTATCTTCTTTATAGAGAATGGGACTCCCTTCCTGTATTAATTCTTTTCTTTGACCATGACAAAGATGGTTCCCGTGATCACAATGTCCTCAGCTAAGTTCCCTGTGTATAAACCATTTCCTCACCAATAGCTGCCTTGCAGACCAAGACCACACCAACTGTGGCTACTCAAGAGCAGAACTGTCTCCAAAGAGAGGCTGTTCCTACTGTAATGGGTAAAACCCATTATCCAAAACATGAGACACTTTCTTTTCAAGGAATTCCTACTCCGTATGTAAAAGTTTATAGAAAACTTTAGAATTCCATTTATTATATCTACGGAAAAGTGGTTTTACTCTGGGCATTGATGGTATATGTATTATAGCTGAGATCGTCCTCTGATCTGACCCTTCTACTCTGTTTACAGACTTACTGCACAGAAGTGGTTGATTGACTTCTTTTGTTAGGGTCCAAGAATCGCTGAAGGAAGACCCCAGACTCAAACAGTATGCAACAGCAAAGAGTGTTTACTCAGCTGAATTTTCTGCATGCAGGGGTCTCCCATTTGGGAATGGAGACCCCTGGTGGACTCACAGGCCCAGCTTTTTTGCTTTTTTTTTTTTTTTTTTTTTTTTAAGTTACTTATTTTTTGTTTTTTTTTTTTCGAGACAGGGTTTCTCTGTGTAGCCCTGGCTGTCCTGGAACTCACTCTGTAGACCAGGCTGGCCTCGAACTCAGAAATCCACCTGCCTCTGCCTCCCAAGTGCTGGGATTAAAGGCATGCACCACCACTGCCCTGCTCAGGCCCAGCTTTTATTGTCAGGGGAATTCCAGGGAAGACTATGTGCCCTTTTACCTTGATTGGTTAGCTCTATCTCCAGGGGTCTGAGTAATTCTACAATTGGTTAGGGCTCTGGAGACCTCCCTGGGGATTGCTTACTCATTCTAGCTACCTGTTCTTACTTCAGGCCAGATGACAAGGTGTCCTCAGATTGGCTGCCTGAGGCTATGGTTGGCTTACCATAGGTTCCTGGATCTGGGTTCTCATTTCTGGGAAACAGAATCTTCTTAGGCCTAGTATCTCAAACATCCAGTTTGTAGCCTGTCATGGAGTCAGCCTGACTCTAACTAACTCAGTCCTCTCACTTTCTGGATATAAAAATTTGACAAATGATATGTGATCAGTAGGGAAAAAATAGTGAGAAAAATTTAAATTCAATTAAAGCCACAGATACCAATCACATTAAACGAACAATGTAGAAGAGGTAATGAAAAACCTCAAATCTCTCCCTTAATCAATGTGTTCCTAAAAGATTTACTACATTGTTGTAAGCATTGCTGTTAATAAAGATAGCTTTCTCTGCACAACTAACAAGGTTTACAAAGCACTTAAGAGCTAACATCCCAATTACTCTCTCATGGCTCTTTGCCACAGCTGAAATTATCCTTACTTATAGATTCATCACAGGTTTGATAAGAATGTAGCCTGTTACTAGGCACTGAGCTATTAGAATCCAGACACAGTTCTTTCTTTTTTAAAAAAAATTAAACTATTTTATTTTATTTATGTTATGGGTGTTTAAAGTCTGGCCACTACATGTATACCTGATACCTGAGGAGGCCAGAAGAGTGCTTCAGATCCCTGGATCTGAAGTTACACATGGTTGTTAGCTGCCATGTTGGTGCTGTGAACTGAACCCTGGTCATCCGTTACAGCTAAATGGATCCTTGCAGGGCCCAAACAACAGTTCTTTTATCTCATCATTTATTGGTCGGTTTTCATTTTTCAATATTGGGATTTTTCTCTCTCTTCTCATATCTGTCTGGTTTGCTAGATTAGAAACGGATAATCGCTCTCCCGAGTATTAATAATCCACTTCTTATGCCACCAGGCTTGACATTATTCTCCCAACTCCACTAATCTCATTTCTTTAGAGTAGCCGAAAATGAACATTGCTCATAAAGTTTATTCCCCCTATTACATAATCGTAGGACGTTTACAGGAAATGGCCACCCCAGGGTAAGGTCCACTTCTGAGCACACTTGTAAGGTGGGTGTGGCCATGTGGTAAAGGCACCGGTGTGCACAGCGGTTGCTGTCTCTGCTTTTAATGTGCCCCATGCTCCTCCATCCTGCTGCCTGGAGCCCGAGATCTGCCTAGTCTAATGAAAACAAAGGTTGTATCCTAAGAATGTCATCAGGGTCAGGACTCAAGGGTCCCAAGGACAATGGAGGGAGCTATGGCCAATCCTGTGCTATCTCACTGTAGGTTTTAGCAGAGAGAGCTGCTCTGTTTGATCCATTAGTATTTTGACTTATCTGGACACATCCTTCTGAACATATTTATTTTCTTCTCTGGGTTCTCTTGCCTTCAAGTTGTCTTCAGTCAGTATGGCTGGTGTAAGAGGTTGATCATGCAGTTCACACCTCGAGATCTACCATCCTGGAGTTAGGACCACTACAGGGAATTTCAGCAGAGTGTGAGGAACTGGCTCAGTAACGAGTGTGTTCGCTCATTAGTGATAATCAGCCTATGGCCTTCCTGTGCTCCTGGTGATTGTTTCTGTTGACACAAACAACTGAAGGCTTGTGTAGAGGCACCTCCTCCTCCGAGGAGAGAATGCAGCCTCACATGCAACCATGGAAGCTTCTAGCTTTAGAGAAACCAAGTAATGAGGATGTTAGTTGGTGGAGAAATGTAGACCCAAGGGAATTGTGAGTGGTTTCTTTCAGATTGGACTAACCTAACCCTAAAGCCCACATGTGGTCGTCTCAAGAATATGGGCCAACAAATATCCAGTAAGATTATTTAAGCTCAGTGGCCTTGGGTTTTGTGTTAATAGCACAGAGGGCAGACAGCTCCTGTTATACCCTCCAATGACTTCAGCATTCAGTAGCTCTCCGAAAGCTGAGTGTAGTGACAGAGGCCCGTAGTCCCTGAGGTAGAGGAGGTCCTGAGGTCTAGAGTTTGACCCCAGCCTTGGGTTCAAGGTCACTCTTGGTTATATAGCTAGTTCAAGATCAGCCTAGGCTCCCTGAGACTCTGTATTTTTTTTTTTTTTTAAATCAAAGATGAGGAAGTTGGTTAGCACGATGGCGCACACCTGTAATCCCAGCCCTCAGGGGACAGACATAGGAGAGAGTCGGACTGGAGGTCAGCCCAGTCTGTACAGAGTTCCAGTTTTAGAACTTGGAACCTTGTTTTCTTGCGCGCGTGTGTGTGTGCGCGCGCGCGCGTGTGTGTGTGTGTGTGTGTGTGTGTGTGTGTGTGTGTGTGTGTGTGTGCGTGATTGCGTGCGCGCGCCTGGATTTGGAGGCCAGAGGCTAACATCAGCTGTTTCCTTCAATCACTTAATGAACCTGGTGCTCACTGATTACATCCTTTGGCTCGATTAGCAGGCCAGCAAGCCCCAGTGATGCTCTTGTCTCTACCTCCCAAGTGCTAGGATTATAGGCATCTACCTCACACTTGTTTTGTTTTTTCTTTTATGGGGGTACTGGGGATTGAACTCAGGTCCTCATGATTGCATAGCAAGTACTTTCAGTAAAGTGAGCTATCCCTTAGCCTCTGTTCCTATTGTTTTTATTAGAGGCAAATGGGCCCACAAGATCTGTTCTATGTCAAAGACATGGGAATATTGAATTCCCTCCTTATGTAACTCAGGCTAGTCTCAAACAGGCTATATGGCTGAGGCTAGCCTTGAACTCCTGATCCTTCTGCTTCCATTTTCCAACTGATTATAGGGTACTATATCATGCCCGGATTTCCTATGCTGTTTTATTTTTCTGCATTTTTTCCCCCATTTCTTGGATGTTGTGATTTCTCTACGCTTCAGGAAGAGGGGCACATTCAAAGGCTCAGTTTGTCATTATTTGAAATAGTTCTCTTTCATTGAAAAGTAAAAATATATTTGTGATAGAATGATATTTCAAAATATGTATACATTATAAAATGGCTAAAATGAGATTAATTAACATAGGCTTTATATCACATGTTTTTTGCAGAGCACTGAAAACCTATTCTTAGTGATTTTCAAGTACGCGATACATTGTTATTAACTACATCTACATCGGATCTCCTGGGCTTACTCCTCCCATGTAACTACAATTGTGTCTTTTGACCGACATCTTCCCAACTCTCCTCCGCCAGGTTCTGTTCTGCTCTCAGCTTCATTTTGACTTTTTCTGACTATGTTCATGAGGGAGATTTTAATATGTCTTTTTATGACTGGCTTATTTCACTTCTCATCCTCGAGGTCCATGGAGTCTCCTGGCATGGCGAACTGCCTGCCCGATTTCATGTGCAGCCTTTCCCCGAGAGCGGCTCACTCCTGGCTTGGGGCTGAGCTCTCCTTGTCCTTTAGCCCCCAGGTCTGCAGACACCCAAAGCACAGCGACCACCTGGACGAACCAACCTCATCTTTCCTCCCAAACTCCTCTCTCTGTAAGATTCTCTGTTCTCACCCAAAACATCATTCCCAGTCTCCCTGCATCCCCAATTTGAAGTCAGCCTTATCTTCCAGTTTCCCCTTTCAACCATATTTAGCTTCTTATATGCAAATTTTCTTCTGCAATGAGTTCAAGGACCACTACTTGACACAACCCTGAACAATCTCACATCTAGGTGGCTGTATTTATCTTTTTTAGCTTGCTATCCTCTCTTCACTTTTTTCCAATTCATATATGGAATTATAAATCCTGCTAAGAGTCTTTGAAGACCCCTTTAAAACCGTTTCTATGGTATGCGTGGCCTCCTATTTGTGTGTGTGTGTGTGTGTGTGTGTGTGTGTGTGTGTTGGTGGTGGTGCAGGATCTCCTTATGTAGCCCTGGGTGGCCTGGAACTCAATAAATAGACCAGGCTAGCTTAGAACTCAGATCTATCTGCCTCTGCCTCCAGTGTGCTGGGATTAAAGGCCTGAGCCACCAAGCACAGTTTGGTTTCTTTAATTTTTTTTTTTTTTTTTTTTTTTTTTTTTTTTTTTTTAAGATGAAGCCCTACTCTAACCCAGGATGGCTTGGAAATGACTGTATAACCAAGGCCAGTTTTAAAGACATAGAAATCTGCCTGCCTCAGCCTCAGCCTCAGCCTCCACGATGCTGGAACTGTAAGTGCTGTAGGTGTAGCTACACCTGGCTCCCTGTCTTTCTAACATCGAAGTGATGTAGTCATTTCTTCCCAAAAGCCACACTCCAAGGTCTTTGTGCACACCACTGCCCATGTCCTGGAATTCTGTCTTTCTTTTTGTATATGGTTTAAGCTCATCTCTCCTTCGGTGCTAACTCGAGATGGTTGTGATGTTCCATGCATGTAATCCCTGGAACTAAGAGGCTGAATCTGGAGGACAGTTGAGTGTTCAAGGCCAACATTGGTTTTAGTGTGAGGTCCTATGTCACCCCCACTCCCAAAAGTTTCAGGTCCTTATTCCTCCAGGAAGTAGTCTCTCCCTTTCCGTCTCCCTCTCCCTCCCTCCTTCCTTCTCTGTCTCTCCGTCTCTGTCTCTGTCTCTCTGTCTCTCTGTGTGTGTGTGTGTGTGTGTGTGTGTGTGTGTGTGTGTGTGTGTGAGAGAGAGAGAGAGAGAGAGAGAGAGAGAGAGAGAGAGAGAGAGAGAGAGGGTTTTTCTATGTAGCCCTGGCTGTCCTAGAACTCACTCTGTAAAACAGCCTTGCCTTGAATTTACAGAGATCCACCTGCCTCTGTCTCCCACATGTTGGTATTAAAGGAGCATGCCACCACTGCCCAGTTTTACTTTCTTTCTCTTCTCAAAATTCCCCAAATTAGATACACTTTGGGCCAGCCTGTCAAAGGTCATCTTTAGCAAATTTTCTAGCTATTGTAAGAAGCAATGCCATGGTGCCTAACCTGGCCTGCAGGATCTGGTGACCCTATAGATTACACAACATGAAGGGGACCATCTGTAAGTCCTCCCTAGCCCCTCTTTTCACCCTTTCTGCTTTGATCTCCAGAATTAGAAATCCTAATCGCATTTGGAAGCAGACTGAATCAGAAGAGTTGTTGTGGACATAAAAGGCAATTGGTCCTGGGCTTCGGGAGACGGGGAGATTCAAGATAGAGACAATGAATCTAGCATTAGGGAAGGAGGCAGCTACACTAAGGAGTGGGGAGAAAGACTGAGATCTGGCTCCGGTGGGAAAGTTTGGGGAGTAGATACTGAAAGAAGCAGATTCATCCTTTATCTCCAGTGGTACAAAAGGCCTTTCTTTGTATATTTGTTCAGATTGTGTGAACATGATCTGCTTGATAAGGTCAGGAGTAAGAAGCACAGTTATCTATCTCCCTTCCGGAATATGAACATAATGTGACCGTCAGTCTCTAGCTGTAATGGATGACCCACATACTGAGTTGTACAGAAGGGTTTAATGGAGACACTATTTTCAGAAGTGTGGGTTAGGTTAAGGGATCCAACAAAAGCTGGAGAAAGACCTGGGTTTAGCCACAAGTGGAATCTATTGCTACTGTAAACCTGAAGAGACCACGGAGGGAGCAATATCACCTGAGACCCAGAAAGCTAGAGCTGGGAAGAGACTCCCCATAGCCATGACCAGAGGCACACGGAGTGTAAATCTTAACTTTCCTCTCATTTCCCATATCTGGGGAGTAATCTAGTCATTTTCCATCGAAAGCCACAGAATAAGGGAGCCCAGGGTCCGAGGTCCTTGGGTCCCATCTTTCTAAGGCACAGAGGAGAGTGAAGAAAGCGGATGAAGGGTCAGGGATAAGCCCAGGCTATGTAGCACATTGCGGTTCTAACGGCCACAGTCTGAACTCTAATACTGGACTGCGCTTACTCTACAAAGCCCATTGCAGTTTCTGACAAGCATACCCTCCGCCTTCCCGGGAGCACTAGATGTTTGGAACAATGCACAAAAGAATTAGCTGAGGGTCCCTTTAAGAATTCACATTCAGCAGGCAATCTTTAGGCACTTAGAATTGTCTCCTCTGTGCTGCATTTATCTGTTTTAGTGGGTTTGACTTTTTCAGAGTTCAAGAACAGAGCGGTAACCAGGCCTTTTTCTGTGATGGGAGTTTTATGTTATATTCTCAAGCAAACAAGCCTAAGATCTTTGTCCACACACTGTGGAAAACCTAGAGGCATGATAACTGCCTTGTAGGTGATGTGTCTGGATCAGATGATTGTGGCTCTTTGCTTGCCATTCATAAGCTGTCTCCCATGCTTTTTTTGTTTCAGTGGTGTGTGTGTGTGTGTGTGTGCGTGCGTGCGTGTGTGTGTGTGTGTGTGTGTGTGTGTTGTGATGTGTGCAGGGTGTGCATGTCTATCACATGTATAAGGGGACTAGAGAACGATTTTGGGTGTCTTCCTACAAACATCCTAAATGTACAAGATTTATTAGGGTGGCCTGTAATGGCTGTCTGTCTAGCAGCATAAAGTCCAGTAATCCTAATAGTTGTTGGGTCCACAAGACTAGATGTCTCTGATAGTCTTCAGTATATGCTAGAATTCTTAAGAAGTAGCCTCTAATGCCACTGAAGGAATGAACCTGTCAGTCTCTTTCCCCAGCCACCCCTGTCATTGTCCAATGGGACCATGGCCAGAGTGGCAGTTGGGCTTGACAGCGTGGATTTCCACTCACCAAGCCTACAGCTGCTGCTGAGTGCAGGATCTGCCAATAGCAGAGACCAACACTGAGGCCCGGATATGGTACCATTTCCTGGGTGACCTGATGGTAGTTGTCTATATTCGACCACTTTTTCCATGGAAAGGACAACAGTTTGTCTCTATTGTTGTAGATACTTATTATGTATTTTCTTTCCCTGCATGTAATACTTCTGCCAAAACTACTGTCTATGAACTTACAGAATGCCTTCTCCACTCTCATGGTATTCCATACAGTATTGCTTCTGACCAAGGAGCTCACTTCACAGCCAAAGAAGTGTGACAGTGGGTGTATCCACTGGTTTTTATTAGTTTCCCCACCATCCTGAAGCAGCTGTCATGATAGAACGATGGAATGGTGAGGACATGGTGACAGTGTCAGTTAGGTGGCAGGGGTCTGAGGGCTGGAGCAGGATCCTCCAAAAGGCAGCATGTGCTTTGAATCAGCATCTAATTAGATGGTATGATTTCTTCCAGTAGTCCAGGAATCAAGAGTGGAAAAGGTAATGGTTCCACTCACTATCACCCCTAGTGGACTTCTAGGAAACTTTTTGCTTTCTGATCCATGTTTCTGCTGGCCCAGAAGTTTTGGTTTCAGAAGGGGCAGTGCTCCTACTAGGAGACACCATAAAACTTGCCACTGAACTGGAAGCTCAGACTTCCCCCTGGCCACGTTGAGTTTCTGATGCCCTTAATCCAACAGGCTAAGAAGTAATAACAGCATTAAGAAAGTTATTGATCTAGATTTACAACGGGGAATTGGATTGCTTCTGCACAATGGAGGAAACATAGAATGAGGAGTAGAGGAAGGTAGTCATAAATACTAAGACCACATGACCAGTTGCGGAAACGAGGATCACATGACTGACATGCCTGTTTCTGTCATATTTTGTTAAGAATGTGCTTGAGTAGATATTTGTGTTTTCTTTTCTTGATTTCTTTATCAGGTAATGTAATATTAGTTGAAAAATATCAGTGGCTATCATATTTAAGTTTTGAGATACTAAAAAAATGTCCCTCAAAGGACACAACCACTTACTTTAAAATGTATAATGCATCTGTGGTTGTACCTGGTATAGCTATATCATGTTAGGCATAATTATGACCTGGTTATCATTTTCATTTGGAAATTAAGCATGACATAAGGAGATATGGTTGTGTATCAACTTGACAAGAGGTGAGTGTGTGATGACTAGTCTTGGTTGTCAATTTTACTACATCTGGAATGAACTAAAAATCAAAACCCATGCAGCTGGTACAACTGTGAGGGGTTTTTCTTAATTAAATAATTTGAAATAGGAAGACTCACCCTAAATCCAGATCTTCTGAGATGAAATGGTCCACCTTACATCTGGGCCACACCTTCTGGTGACAGCCTATATAAAGGTCATGGAAGGGGGGAGCTTTTTGCTCTTTGCTTGCCCTCGCTCTTGCTGGCAACTTCCTTCACTGGCATTCGACTCTGAAGACCAGTGGAGACATCCAGTTCTGTGGGCTGAACAAGTACTGAATTCTTGGATTTTCTGCTGGTAGACAGCCATTGTTGGATCAGCTGGACCATAACCTATAAGAACTCCAATAAGTCCCCCTTTAAAATAGGCACTCATTCTATGAGCTCTGCTCCCCTAGAGAACCTTGACCAATACAAGGAGGCATTTTTATTTTTACTTTTACGGACAATGTAAGGTTTCCAGGGCTGGAGAATAAATTAATTACAAGAGGAAAGGAGCCACTGGCCAATATTTTCCTAATGCTTTACATTACATCTACTAGGGTTTGTGACTGATGCCACTGTATCAATGAAGACCTGGGTTCAATTCCTAGTACTGAAAAAAAAAATTAACGTAAGCTTTAAAAAGAAATAATAGCTACATACTAGATCCTATTCTGAAAAAGGTAAAACTGTGGAAACAATAGAATTCATTGATCGTCAGGGGTGTGATCCGGAAGGATGGACAGACCAAGCATGAGGGCTGTCTGAGTGAGGGCTTCCACGGCTGTGAGCAGGACAGACCAAGCATGGGGGGCTGCCTGAGTGAGGGCTTCCACGGCTGTGAACAGACACCATGACCAAGGCAACTCTTATAAGGACAACATTTAATTGAGGCTGGCTTACAGGTTCAGAGCTTCAGTCAATAATCATCAAGGCAGGACCATGGCAGCATCCAGGCAGGCATGGTGCAGGAGGAGCTGAGAGTTCTACATCTTCATCTGAGGGCAAGGAGAGGAAGGGTCTCAAAGTCCACCCTACAATGACACACTTCCTCCAACAAGGCCACACCTCTTAATAGTGCCACTCCCTGGGCCAAGCATATTTAAGCCACCACAAGAGGCTTTGGGGGTAGTAAAGCTATTTCATGCATTACTGCAATGATGCATGCATATCATTTCACACTGGACCAAACACGGAGAATGTTTGACACCAAGTGGTAATGCTGCTGCAAATGATGAACTTTAGGTGACAGGGGTGTGCAAGTGCAGGCTCATCCCTGTGACAGACGCCCCAAGGCGTTACAAACACGTGGAGAAGAACTCTCTGCCCCTCCCACTTAATTATGTTTCAAATCTAAGATTTTTCTCAAAAATATAACTTGTTAACTTAAAAAAAGATCTAAAGTTTACAACAAAAGTTGTAAAGACAATATAGAAAACTTAAACAACAACAACAAAAATCTTAAACCATCCTGGCAAGGCGGCCCAGATCTACAGTCTCAGAAATTGGTAGAGTATTGTAAATTCAAGGGTTGAGCTCTGCGCTATGTTCCAGAACAGCCTGGTCTACAGAGTGAGACCCTGTCTGAAGAGGGGTGGGATGGGGGAACAAAGCCAAAGAAATGAATAAATCAATCATAAAACCTTACACGATATAATACTCAAGCTCAGAGCTCACATCGGTAAATATGACTGCCGATTCCTGAGCCGCCGTTAGATTTCCTCAGGTGTTCCTTGTATTCTATTCGGTAAACTCAGGTCCCCGTCAGGGGAGAAGGAAAGGGTGCTAGGAAAGTTCCATTTTTGATGGGAATGCCATTTGATAAAGACCTGGGCTTTGCCAGCTCCTTCCCTCGGTTTAAAACCAGGAACTTAAGAAAGAAAGGACACCGCATTCAAACAAACAGAGATGTGATGGTCAGCACGAGAATGGCTCCGTCCTTAGAAGTCCTGACAAACAAAACGAGACCGCCACAGAATTCAAACGCGTGGCAGAAATGCAAGCGACTTCAGGGGTGCCAAAAGGAATTTTGGATGAAAATTCTGATTTTCAAGAAAGCATAAAGCTGTGTTTGCAAGAAACTGAAGAATGGAATGAGAGATTGAATGAATTTATCCCACAGAGAAAGTCTAGAAATGGAAAGGACATATGGAACATGTTTTAAATGACTTTAAAAAAAAATAGGCAAGAGTATGGGTTAAATTGGCCAAAAATGAGAAATTGGACTCGGTTGTAGAAAGATTGGGAGAAACCCACACAATGTGAGAAATTTGGATTAGACGCCTGAGTGGAGGGTGAAAAAATTGATTGCTAATTGATGACTTACTGTGCAGAGGCTTTTGAAGAAAAAAAAGAAAACCAAAGGTAAATGTCTCTAGTATAGACAGGAGGGAAGCAGTCAGGAAAAGCAGTTGCTGACCAGAAGAAGTTTCTAAACAGGAACTGCTTTCTCACAATTATTCTTCAGCTCACTGTTTTCTTCTTTCTTTTCTTTTCTTTTTCCTTTTTTCTTTTTGTATTATTTTTTTATTGGATCTTTTCTTTTCTTTCTTTCTTTCTTTCTTTCTTTCTTTCTTTCTTTCTTTCTTTCTTTTTTTGATATTTACTTTCTTTTCAAATATTTTCCCCTTTCCAGGTCTCCCCTTTGGAAACCCCCTATCCCATACATCCTCCTCCTGCCTCTATGAGGGTGCTCCCCCACCCACCCACTCCTGTCTTCCCTCCCTAGCATTCCCCTACACTGGGGCCTCTAACACCCTCAGGTCCAAGGGCCTCTCCTCCCCCTGATGGCCAACAAGGCCCCTCCCTTGCCACATATGCGGCCAGCACCATGGGTCCCTCCATGTGTATTCTGTGGTCGGTGGTCCAGTCTCCAGGAGCTCCGGGGAGTCTGGCCAGTTGACGCTGTTGCTCCCTCCATGGGGGCTGCAAACCCCCTCAGCTCCTTCAGTCCCTTCTCCAACTCCTCCATCCAGGACCCCACGCTCAGTCCAATGGTTGGCTCTGTGCATCCACCTCTGTATTTATCAGGCTTTGCCTGACCCTCTCAGGAGACAGCTTATCATGCTTCCATCAGCAAGCAATTCCCAGCTCCTCCCATGACTTCAGCCCCTTACATCTATGTCCCTAAAAGAAGGCAATAAAGGGATGGGGATGTCGGGGTTCTGAGCCCCTCCGGCAATTAGAGAGGGAGTAGAACCCACAGCAATCATTGGACAGGACATAAACTGACCACCAAGAAATCACCAAGAGCGGGCATGGAGTGCAGACGGGAAAGGAGAGAGAGAGAAGAGCTTCAAGGGGCCGTGTCCACCATTACCCGTTTGCTACAAGGGGCTGGAGAGAAAGCCTCAAACATTAAGGTCATGAAGAAGGAGATGGCCTGAGGAAATGGAGGCCAAGGAGGGGGGGTCTCCCCTCCTTGTAGAAAGGAACCCGCTCCCAATCTCAGAGACAGCAGCTTCACAGACGGCGAGTGAGCAAAGTGTAGGAAGAAAGGCACGTCTATAGAAAAAATGTTCTGGAAGTCCTGGCATACTGACCCGGAGAGGCACCGTGGCTGCGGAATGGTTGACATGGAGGAAAAAGAGAAAAGGCGTCCTCAGCTCAAAATGAAATTGACTCCAGATGGAGAGCTAGACTGAGTAAACCTGAGAGGAAAGCTCGCACCAGGCGTTTCCTTGGACCCAGGTCTTCTCTTCCAGAGTTGGGAACTTTCCTGCTATCACCAGGACCTGCTCTGGTTATTTCTCTTGGACCTTCTTGCCCACAGGATGGCACTTTAAAAATAGATGGTCCTCTTTGTATTAGAACGTCACTCTTTCGCAGACTAGGACCAAAGAACGTCGACAGCCATAAGGATACAGGAAGGTGCGGGAGAGCAGCATTCAGAGCTCCCAAGGAGGGAGAGACCAGAGCGCGGCAGAATGTTCTTTCGGAATAACTTCAAGAAATGAATTTTCACAAACAAAGAAACCCAGAGGCAACTTAGTTAATAAATACAATGTAGACTCTTTTCCAAAGCAAATATAGAACCCCCCCCCCCAGAGCGCAAGGACAGGAAGCTATGAAGTGCTGAACTCCAAAGCCCAAACCAAAATTTCTTCCAAAGAGACTGAAAAGGGTTGGTGAGATATCATCAAAGCTAGTTTATTCTTTTTTTTTTTTTTTTGGTTTTTCGAGACAGGGTTTCTCTGTGTAGCCCTGGCTGTCCTGGAACTCACTCTGTAGACCAGGCTGGCCTCGAATTCAGAAATCCACCTGCCTCCGCCTCCCAAGTGCTGGGATTAAAGGCGTGTGCCACCACTGCCTGGCGCTAGTTTATTCTTTACAAAAGGAAGATTCGTAGCAATTGGTTGAGAGTTATTTAGGCTGGAGAAACCTTGATAGCTTGTGAAGAGAAAATGTGTGCATCAATTAGATGTTTGAAAAACACCTTTAAGTTCCTAACTTTCAAACTGGTCAGAGACCCAAGATTAATCACGAAGGAACCAACCCTCTTACACACTGTACCATCAAGGAAGAAGGACTATCCTGCCACCTGAACTGGAGGCCACTGGTCCGAGTGGTCCTTCCCTTCTCCTCATCAGGGATCAGAACTTACAGAGAGCAGCAAAGCCCAAGGACGTAGTCTGTTACTTTCTAACTCTTTCCTGTCATTTCCCCATCAAAAGTTCCAGTGTCTGGGCACCAGCATCCAGGAGCTGCTGAGAGATGATTCTGAGCACCCTTTCCCAACTCCAACACATAGGCTTGAAGCTGACCAGGTTGGGAGCATCCACGCCACTATGCAGGCAAGTGCTGTGTAAATCAAACTGAAGCTTGGCTGCAGCACCCGCCCACCCCACCTCCACAGGTCCCTGTCCCCTGGAGAGCAAGTCTTCCTTGTTCTTCAGTCACTGACATGGGCAGCTCCTAGAACTCCCCAGTCAGCTGGTCAAGGGCAACATCTCTGCAGTCTACTTCTCTCCTGCCCCTCTCTCCCTCACCCTCCCAAAAAACAAGGTAAGTAAAGGACAGCATGAAACTGGACTAGATCTGCTGCTGTGCTGGTCCAGGCTTTTCTCAGGGGAACTCACTCTGCTGCCACTGGCTTCCCTTCTTACTCAGTATTCAACATGGTGAGAGAACAGCTTCTTTATGCTGAACACTGCCTTTGGCATAGGTCTCTGTCACAAATTCATCTTTGTCATATTTACTCACTGTGTGTGTGTGTGTGTGTGTGTGTGTGTGTGTGTGTATGTGTGTGTGTGCGTGCGTGCGCGTGTCTGCATGCGAGTGTGTGAGCTCTTTGAAAAGTGTTGTTGGTGTTTTCAAGCAAGACTTGGCATCAAAAGCATCATTATGGCTGCTTAAAAAAAAAATGTCAGCAAACTCGGAAATTGCACCAGAAGTTGCTGGCGTTTTCAAGGAACTCAGTTCTGAATAAAATCCATTCCCTGGACTATCGTAGCGAGCCACACAACTTGGTTCTTTTAGCCAGACAGCCTCCCCTTGCTGGGGCAGGTGCCTGCTAACTAGGTGTGCAAGAGCTTATAAGAGTAAGGGCAGGCTGGCTGGTCTCCTGCTAATGCCGAAGGCTCCTCCAGTTAAACTGCAGACATTAGAGAATGCCATCATCTCCTTAAAGATTTCAAAATAGCACACTGGATCCTGATGGTTTATTTAGGGAACACTGCCTTACGCATTAATAGAAAAAGTTCTCCCCCTCACTGTTTTTATTAGCCCCCGTTATAATTAATTCAATAATGTTCTAGAAGCACCAAGAATAAAAATTACTTTGTTTTTAGGCAACCACTAAACTTGTTTCCAAAAGAACAGACCAGAGTCTTTCTCCCCATATTTTATTTCCTATTTGACATATTAAACAAAATAAAAATATACAATGTGTGCAATAGGATATTTTCAGCCACAGTTTCTTAAGCCCCATAAAGTCCTTAGTAGTAATAATAATAATAGGATGTATTACCTCCTATGACAAGAAGTCTCAAGGGTTGGTTAATTAGAGCTACATAGATCCACAAAGGACTTCCATTTTTCTGCTTTTCTATCCTCATTCCGTTTCTTCTGCTAACTATGCTGAGGTCCCAAGATTCCCCACAAATGCTGTTCTAGTCACTACCACCTGAGACATGCATCTCACAGCTAGACTGGAGCCTATGCCCTATGTCCTACCCCTCCCCCTCCTGCCCTCTCCCTTTCCTCCTCTTTCTTACTCTCCCCCCCTTCCCCAAGCAGGAACGTATGTAATGCATTTTATCAGTTTTCTTTAAGATGAGAAAAGTCCGTTCACCTCAGCATGGACCTATGTGCCTGTTAGGATGCTGAGCTAGAAGGATTGCTGGGAATTTGTGGATAGACTGGGCTATATAATGATACCAGGCTAGCCTGGGCTACACTACAAGATCTGTCTGAACAAAACAAAGCCCCCTTTCCAACAATGTCTCAGCAAACTTCTCTTTGTACTCTTTACTGCTACAATCTGAGTCTCACTCACTGGAGCAAGTCACTCACAGGGAACTTGGCCAGCACCGTTTCGCTCAGAACAGGGTTTCTCAAGCTTGGGATTGTTGACATTTGGGGCCCTTTGACTGTGTGTGGCGGGGACTGTGCTATGTGATGGTCAAGGTGGAGCACTTGTTGAATACCTGTAGTGTTTCCCCTTCGGTGTTGGTCTCTAGAAATGGCCGAATGTCTTTTGGAAGTGAAATCAATCTTCCCGTGGAAGGAAAGTCATTGGCTTGGGTCGATCATTTTTTACCCCGTGTAAATCCACCACCCCTGGAGCCCAGAAAGGCTAGCAGAGGTCAGTTACCTGTGGATTCCCAACTAATGCTAGTCTGTCTAAGTGCTCAGTGACTAGCATACAGTTTTGTGATCCGTTGATGGAGAATGTGGCAAAGCTCATATCAAAACAACGCCCTTACTTTACGATGCTCTGATGCCTCTGGGAGAGTCTGGTGTCCCTACCATCCGTGCGTCTTTGCAGTGATTCGGGATCTGCCTTTACTCAGGCTGTCCTCTGTCTAATGGCCAAGACTTCTCAATCCTTGTGACTTCTGTCAGCCATCTGTTGGGGATTAGTACTGCTGTCCTAGAGTGAACTATTTTTAAATGACTTTAACAAGTATGTATTGGGTACCTGTCATGATTTGGGGGTGTGTATTGTAAAGGAAAATGACCAGGCTAAATTACTAGAATTGACAGTTAGGGGATGCTCTCTGAGGGGAGACATTTTAGCTAAGACAGGAGGAGGTGGGGAAACAAAGGAGGATGAGGGTTTGTCTGGCAAGGATGGGTCACACTTTTGAGAGCAGACTGAAGAATCACAGAGCTTGGGAACACCAATGGCGATCATGATGATGGTGGTGGTGGTGATGATGGTGATGATGACAGTGATGGTAATTGTGATGGTGGTGGTGATGGTGATGGAGATGGTGATGATGAGGACAATGGTGCTTATTTGCATGAGCTGCTACCCATGAGCTGCTACCCATGAGCTGCTACCCATGAGCTGCTACCCATGAGCTGCTACCCATGAGCTGCTACCCATGAGCTGCTACCTTGGACCTGATATATTTTTGTCCTTGGAACAAAGGTGGCTTTAATTCTTCATGTGCTATTATAATTGTCAGGATTCACAAGGCTGCATTCTCCTTTCGTGATTTCTCTCTCTCTCTCTCTTTTCTTTTTTTTTTTTTTTTCTTTTTTCTTTTTTGGTTTTTCGAGACAGGGTTTCTCTGTGTAGCCTTGGCTGTCCTGGAACTCACTCTGTAGACAGGCTGGCCTCGAACTCAGAAATCCGCCTGCCTCTGCCTCCCAAGTGCTGGGATTAAAGGCGTGCGCCACCACTGCCCGGCTGTATTTCTAACTCTTAAGGTAGCATTCTTATCCCAGTTTTCTAGGTGCAACTCTTAGGCCGTTTGCTGTAAGAAGTCCCCCCTTGTGGGTTTCTACTTGATCAACTTCAGATCTCAGGGTCTAAGTCTTCATAGACTTCTCCCATCTGACTTCACTGGCTGAGGCCGTCTGGGAAGTTTCAGGAGGATTCTTGGGATCTTATCTCAAATGAGCTGTCTCTCATTTGTCTGTCTCATTTGATGTCTATTTCTCAAATACTCCTGCCTCTGATGACTTCAGAGGCTAAATACTTCTTAGTACAACTCACGGGTATTGTTACAGAAAAAAAATCTTTGAGAGCATCCTCCTCAGCCGCTGCTTACTGAGTAGCTCCCAGGCACTGGAACTTGAGGTTAGTTACATGAATAAAATTCAGTTCCCTCTCTCTTTGAGCAGTCTTGCTACAGGAAATGATACATCGACACAAGTGGAATTTGTGTTATGAATGAACTCTGTAGTTGTGTGAAAGAACATACTTTCAGGAGACTTTGTAGGAGGGAGGTCTTGGCTCGAGGCTTTACCTGTGTCTCCATGCCTCCTTCTGCTACAGAATGCCACGAAAGAATTAGAACAGAGACTTACCCTACCCTTCCAATCCGCATCGGGGTGGATCCTGATAATAGGATACAGCGCTTTCCAATCCCGACCCTTCACATCTGACTTCTAACTAGACTTGTAGGCTTAAGCAGCAATCTTCAGTCTTGCTGTTCTCAGACTATTTGGTTTTATTTTGAGACTCTGCCCTTCAGTGACCAATCCCCTGCCTCTATCTCCTTGTCTGTCTATTTGCTAAGACAGGTTTCTCACTGCAGCTCCAGAATGGCCTGGGATGCAAGATCCTCCTGCGTCAGCCTAGAGTCCTGCGGTTACGGGAGTGTGGCATTGTGCTCAGCCCCTGGGGAGTTCAAGGCCAGCCTGGGACACGTGAGACCCTGTCTCTAAATATATTAATGAACAAAATTGCTTACCTAGCCGAGTTTAAGTGTAGCACAGCAGAAATCAATGAAGCCAATTGTTTTTGGTGCCTCTTCCAAGTTGAACCATCTCTATTCATGCTTAAAACCTGTCTTGCTGTGTAGACCAGGCTGGCCTAGAACTTGCAGCAATTGAGCTTTTGTCTTCTAAATGCACTTATGCCTTAGCCTTGCAGTTTGTTAAGATCCAATATTTATTGCATTTATATTTAGATATTATGGAGATTTACATATAGTTTAGTTGCTTGATTTGGTTTGTGTTTTTTGGGAGATGGTTTCACTGAATAGTTCAGGATGACCTGGAACTAATTATAGTCCTCCTGCCTCAGTCTCACATATATAAATATTTTGTGGGCATGTGCCACCCCACTTTACTGTGCTGTTTCTGGGAGTTTCGTGCGTTCAAGAATTGACACTTTGAAGCAGATATCACTGTACTGAGATGACAATGGCTTACATATTGATAGCATGTTGTTATCAAAAGTTCTTTCTGGTTTCCTGGGCTTTCGTGCAGTATCTGTAGTTTTAAAAAACGGGGCTTTGTTTTTCTTTTAAGAATTTGATACTGTATCTAGGGAGATGGCTAAGTGGGTGAAAGATCTTGCTGCAGAAGTCTTATGACCCGAGTCCCATCCCTGGAGCCTACACATACGTACATACAAAGCCTTGCAAAGCTGAGCAACTAAGACAACCGGAGATTCGGCCTTGACAAGTGAGAAAGGCTCGTCCCAAATGTTTACAGCACAGTCGGATGTCCTGGGGCACTGGATGGAAAGGCGTTGAGAACCATCATCCACCTCTTCTTCCTGTCTACTTCCTAGTTGTGGGTGCCAGCTGCCTCGTTCATGCCTTCTCTGCTTCAAATTGTGAGCAACATAACCCCCTCTCTCTTTTAATGAAAATATCTTGATTTATTAATTTTATTATACGTCTTATGAATGCTTTGCTTGCATCTATGTCTGCATCACATCTGCCTGGTACCTTAGGAGGCCAGAAGGTGTCAGAGCCCCTGAAGCTGTAGTTACAGCAGGTTGTGAGCTGCTGTGTGGGTGCTGGGAATCAAACCCAGGTCCTCTGGGAGAGCAGCAAGTACTCTTAACCACTGAGCCATCCTCCAGCCCCACAAGATAAGCCCTTCATTTCTTAAGTTGCTTTTGTCAAGGATTTTGATCATGGCAATGAGAAAGAGACCAGTACAGCCTGGTTTATGCTACATAGCCCAGAATGGCTTTGAACTGTCAGCAACCTCTTGTCTCAGCCTCCCAAATTCAGGGATTACAGATGTGTACTCCATGCTTGGCTTATTTTTATATTAAAAATTGCAAGTGTGTGCGCGTGCGCGCGTGTGCGTGGGTGTGGGTATCCGTATACCCCGGCCCACATGCAGAAGACAACTTTTGGGAGTCAGTTCCCTCACACCACCAAGTGGGTCGTGGGGACTGAACTCAGGTTGTCAGGTTTGATGCCAGGTATCTGCTGCAGCATCTCACTGGTCCTATTTCTACATTTTGATTCTTTTAAGATTTCACATATATATCATACATATATGTTTCACAAGAGTTTTTTTTTCTCTCCTGTTTTGAGTCAGGTTGTTTTTTGTTTGTTTGATTTTTTTTTTTTTTTTTTTTTTTTTTGGTTTTTCAAGACAGGGTTTCTCTGTATAATCCTGGCTGTCCTGGAACTCACTCTGTAGACCAGGCTGGCCTCGAACTCAGAAATCCACCTGCCTCTGCCTCCCAAGTGCTGGGATTAAAGGCGTGCGCCACCACTGC
This sequence comes from Uromys caudimaculatus, assembly GCA_028551405.1. Lineage (NCBI taxonomy): Eukaryota > Metazoa > Chordata > Mammalia > Rodentia > Muridae > Uromys > Uromys caudimaculatus. The sequence continues at coordinate 67,554,068 of CM052708.1, read as the reverse complement.
CCGGCGACTAAAGAGTTTTAAGTGAAAGAATAGTAAGTTGCCTCTCTTTGGGGTGATTTAAATGTCAGGTTGTTAAAAAAAAATTATTTTACTCGGGAGGTAGAGGCAGGTAGATTTCTGAGTTAGAGGCCAGCCTGGTCTACAGAGTGAGTTCCAGGACAGCCAGGGCTACACAGAGAAACCCTGTCTCGAAAAACCAAAAAAAAAAAAAAAAAATTATTTTAAGTGTGTAGGTATTTTACCTGTATGTGTGTGCCCCAGATGTGTGTCTGGTGCTCAAAAGAGAGTGTTGGATCCCCTGGGACTGAAGTGACAGATAATTGTGAACCACCACGAGAGTGCTGAGAAATGAACCTGGGTACTTTGCTAGAGTAGCCAGTGCTCTTAACTGCTGAGCCATCTCTCCAGCCCCTCCTTTCTTAAAGGGCTAGATAAAACCAGCTGCCCTCGGTTTTGATGCTAGGATTTGAACTCGGGGCCTTTCACTTGCTAACTTGTGCTCAACCCTTGAGCAACACCTCCAAAAGGCTCATAGTGATCAATAACTTCAGATCCAGGGAATCTGACACCTTCTTTTGGTTTCTTTGGGAACCCACACATGTGACAGACAGACAGACAGACAGACACACACACACACACATACATACACACATACATATACCCCTAGAGGCAGGACTGATGCAGAGGCTAGCCCCTCAGGCTTGTTCTGCCTGCTTTCTCTTTTAATCCAGGACCACCAGCCCAGGGATAGCACCACCCACAATGGGCTGGGCCCTCCCCCATCAATCACTTATTAAGAAAATGCTCGAGGCTCCCTCCTCTCAGAAAACTTAAGCTTGTGTCAAGTTGACACAAAATTAGCCAGCACATTGTCCAATGTGGTTAAAATTATTCAATGGAAGCAATAATTTTAAAGATTATTAAAAGGCGGTTTATTGATTCAATGGCTTGAAATATTTAAAGCCTCGTTTTTTTTTTCATTGATAAGCTTGCAAGGCTCTTGTAGATTAGCAGTTCAACTTTAAGTTTATGTACTTTTTGGTAGGTATTTCTGCCATAATTCCGTGGAAAATATATTCTTTTGTAATTTTTAAAATTTTTTTTATGTGTATGGTGTTTTGTCTGCATATGTTTGCACACTACATGCATTCAGTGTTTGTGGAGGCCAGAAAAGGGCGTCTGATTCCTTGAGGCTAGAGTTTCAGACAAGTTGCGAACCACCTTGTGAGTGCTGGGAATTGCAGTGAATTCCCCTAGAAGAGCAGTCAGTAAGTATTCTTAACAGAGAAGAGCCCCCTTTTCCCCTCCCCCCACTGATCACAAATTTGCTTTGCCACTGAGGATGACCATGAACTTGTGGTCCACCTGCAATCACCTCCCAAACTCTGGGATTACAGAGATGAAGCAATAAGCCCAGTGTATAGGATACCAGGGATCAAATCCAGGGCCATGGGCTTGCTAAGTAGTTCATTTTACAAATTTGAAATAGAACTATATATACGCTAGTGGTAGAACCAAGATTAGGACCCAGGCATGTTGGATATCTAACAGTGTCAAACATATTAAGGCTTCTGGACCACCTGGGAGCGTTAATGAATTTGTCACTCTAACCGTGCTCTAGGGTTAAGGTCCTTGTCCTGCAATGACACTCAAATTCCCCAATCTCCGCCTCTCGGGGGCTCGCAGGCTCTTGTCCCCAGCAGCTCACAGCGCTCGCGACCGCCGGCAGGGGGCGCAGGCGCACACAGGCTCCGCGGCCCCGCCCCCGGGCAACCGTCGTTTGGGCCGGCGCGTGATGTCACGCCGGTTTAGCCAAACAAATGGGTTTCGGGGCGAGCGTTGGGCTCCGCCGCCCTGCGCTGAGCTCCTGGTCCGCCTCAGTCTCGGGGAGCGAGTCAGGCCTGCCGCCGCCGCATCGGGCTGCCGCAGCCCCGGGCCAGGCCCCGGCCGGGCAGGAGAAGCACAGGTGGGCCGGGTGGGGGCGCGGGGCTGCGAGTCGCGGGGCGGGCGGACACCGTGGCGGCTCCCTCTGCTCCCCGCGGCGGGGCCGAGCGTTGGGGGCGGGGACCGCGGCTCGCCGCGCTCCGGGTGCCGCCGCCGCGTCCTCGGGAGAGCCGTCCGCGCGGCCTGGCCCCGAGGTCGTGCGCCCGGCGGCTCCCTGGGCCCGAGTCGGGCGACCCGAGCTAGGCCGCCGCGGGTGGACTGCGTGCGGGGTTCGAGGCTGGGGGGGGGTCCCCGCGCAGGTGAGTGGCGAGTCTCCTCCACCCTCCCCAGGGGTCCCTGGCGTGCGAGCCTGCGGCGGTGAGGTCACAGTGCCCAGGCTCGGCGTGCCGGTGATGTCAGGGCTCTACCGAGACAGACCGTGATGTCACAGCAGGCCCCGAGTGGCGACCTTGGCGCGCGGAAGAGCTGGGAGGACCCGCGGGGTGAAAAAGGAAGTTCGGTCCTAGAAGATTTGAACCGAAATCGTGGGATCTGGGCTTCGTACAGTTTGAATGTAGTAATTGTCAGGTGCTTAAACTTCATTTCGGAAAGCATCGGTTGTACAGTTTAAGGACATTCGGTTTAGAAATAGAGAAATCATGGGGGATCTTGGGGGTGGGGCGTGGAAGGGGTTTTAAGGTGTTCGCTGTTAAGTGCCTTCAGGAAGCTAAACTCAGTTTGATGGTTTGATGTAGCAGTTGCTGGGGAGGGGTGCGCGGGGATTGAACCACCTGGAGATCTGATAATTCAGTTGGCTTTATCTTTTTTTTGGCCAATGCTTGTTAGCCTTTTTGTTAGCGAATGGCCAAGGCAAGCAGATCTTGAATGAACTTTGTCTTGCTAAGAAGGGGAACTTGAATCAATCCAACATTCTTCTTAAATAATAATCACCCGATGATGTAATTTATCCAGGTGTCCCCCCCCCCATTTCATCAGGGACATTTGGTTTTCTGTGATTATAGCTCAGCAATAAGCCTCTTCTTTGCAAGCCCCCCCCCCCCCAAGACTGGGCTGTAACTTAATATAACAACACATCTGAAGACTACTTTTGAGGTCAGGTGACTAAAATTTTGTCGGTAGTGCTTCCGAATGTGAAAATATTTATTTTTGCAGGTGCCGTTGTGAATGTTGCTTTTTCTCGGGCTTTGAAAAGATAGTAAACCTGCATGGAGAAGCTGGTGTGCTAACCTGCTGGGGACATTCCAGCGAATAGTCCTTTCATCCTTTCTTCCTTCTAGAATCTGGTTCAAAAAGGCAGGGAGGGGACTTAAAACCGAAGCATAGTTACAATTAGGGTTTTCAGCAGGAAGCTTCAGTAGGAGCTGCTCTTGCTTCCTCGGGGACAGTTACTTGAGGGGGGGGGGGGGGGGGGGGGGGGGGGGG
>CM052708.1:67531921-67550602 GCA_028551405.1 Uromys caudimaculatus | reverse complement strand
TTTTAAATGACTCAGGATTTGGCCTCAGTATGCAGATGAAATGCCAGTTAACACAGGAAATGAAATGAAGCAAAAATTATCTGTTAATACTGATTTGGGGTGTGTGTGTCCTGAGATTCAAGTCCAGGGTCTCCTGCATGAATATTGGCCCTGAGCTACATTTCCAGGCCCTTACTGTTGGATTGGACTGGAAGTTCCTAAGCCAAGACTTTCTCATAAGCCTGATTTTTTTGTGTTCGCCAAACCTTGGTAATTCAGTAGCCATCGTGCATACTGTTAAGCAGAATTTTTCCCTTTAAAGAAATTAGAAACTACAGTAACAGTGTGAAGGCTCCTGCAATCCCATCTGAACACCAGTGACCAATGTGAAACTGCTGATGTGGGGGTGGGGTGGGTGGATGTCAATCAACCTACTATTAAAGAGGAAAGAACGGTGTCACAGGAAACACGTCCTAACGTTGAACATAATACTGAGATGACACCTGCAGGGGTCATTGCTGAACAGGAGCCTCTTTCGTGGTTCTCCACCTTCCAGATGCTGTGACTCTGTAGTACCTACGGTTCCTCACCCCAACCATAAAAGTATCTCATTGCTACTTCATGACTGTGATGTTGCTCCTGTTATGAACTGTACTGGAAATGTCTCATCTGCTGCTCTGCAGACACACCAGATGGGGGCATCAGGTCCCATACAGATGGTTAAGATGGTTGAGAGCCACCATGTGGTTGCTGGGAATTGAACTCAGGACCTCTGGAAGAGCAGTCAGTGCTCTTAACCACTGAGTCATCTCTCCTGTCCCTGGAAGTTAATCTAAATGGGAATTGAAAACCCTGTAGTTGATAGCAATAACTGGGCGTAGCAGTGCTTGTCCACCTCACTGCCTTTCTTGTTTAGAAGTTATTTTTATTTTTATGTGGAAAAAGAGTTAATAGGTAGGGAATAAAAGTCTTAGTGTGTTGTGATGTTATTAAAAAATGATATTGGAGCCGGGCAGTGGTGGCACACGCCTTTAATCCCAGCACTTGGGAGGCAGAGGCAGGAGGATTTCTGAGTTCGAGGCCAGCCTGGTCTACAGAGTGAGTTCCAGGACAGACAGCCAGGGCTATACAGCGAAACCCTGTTTCGAAAAACCAAAAAAAAAAAAAAAAAAAAATGAATAAAAAAATGATGTTGGGCACGAAGAAGCCTACTTAATGTGTATCATTGCATAACCCGGCATAACTCTAGGGAACATTTGGATAATCTGCTTCTACTTTTAGCAGGTTGCTTTTCGCCCACGGTTTGCAGTTTTGGGTCTAGGAAGCAGCTTTTACTTCTTAAATGGTTTTATGGAACTTTGAGATGAAGCTTATTTTAAGACCTTTGTTGTTCACTACAGCTCTTGACGGGACTGAAGTGGTCATTAGTGATGTGGCATCTTCCTGGTGGGCAAGGCGGGCGTGGTAATGAGTGAGAGTGTGGTGCTGGACTCCGTAGGACACACACACTGGGTTGGATATCCTACCAACATGCAGAATTAAAACCCTATAAACGTTTTCTACTTTATTTTCTAAACTCGGTTTATGCTCACCTTGTTTAATTTCCACAGTATTGAAATTCCGGCAGATTTTACTCTTGTCTTTGTATTTGTTGGTGGGACATACTTATCTCGAGAGACTTCATTTAGTGCTACTTTGCAGAAACTGCAGCTGTTTAAAACCAGATAGTTGGCGGAAGTGCCTAGGATGTGATGAATGCCTCCCTTGTCAGGCCCTGTGCGTCAGGCGGAATTCAGCAGGTGCATAATCTGCGTGCAGTCCTCTGGAAGCAACAACAGAAAGGGGCGGGTTAGCTCCAACGCACTGCAGGCCATTTGGACATGGGTGCCTCCAGTCCTTTGTCTAATTATCTTCCATTTGTGTTTATGTTTGGGGATTTTGAAGCAGATGAGCCTACTGTACCATCGTCCAGGATGGTGTTAATAATTAAAATGTACACGATCCTCAGTGCTTATTAGAACCACGTAGTTGTTCATCTTCAACCTCATCTTCTCGTTACTGCTTCCCAGGAGACTGTAGAGCAGTAACTCTCAGCCTTCCAAACGCTGTGACCTTATATACAGTTCTTCATGTTGTGGAGACCCCCGCCATAAAATTATTTTCGCTACTACCTCATAACTAATTTTGCAACTGTTATGAATCATAATGTAAATGTCTCTCTTTTCTGATGGTCTTAGGCGACCCCTGTGAAAAGGTTGTTTGATTCCAAAGGGGCGGCAACCCACAGAACTACTTAGCTTCACAACCTAGCTTGTCCCCTTCCTGCCGTAAGCACACTGTAAGTCTGAGTCCACGCCTGTGCTAGTGTGCCGTGTAACACTGCCAGCCAGCAAACACTTTTGAGCTTCTTTGTGCCAGGGACTGGCACATGATGTAATGCCTACTGCATATTCATTCGTTCCTATCTTCCCCTCCCCTCTGTGTGTGAGCACCCTAGTGCACCCCCTGCATGGGAAGATGTGTGCAGACCAGGTGTTGAGATCAAGATGTTTCCCTCAGTCACTTTGCCATAATCTTTGAAACAATGTCATTAAAACTGAGGGTCGATGCTTTATCTAGAGCTGCCTGGCTAGTGAGTCCATGGATCTCCCAGTAGCAGGGATACAGACGTGCCACTGTGCACAACTTTGCATGGGTTCTGGAGATCTGCACTCGGTCCTCATCCTTGTGTAGCAAGAGCCTTACTCATCATCCGTGAGCTGTGACACTGTCCCTTCACCTTTGTTTAACATTGACGTGACGGCAGAGAGCACGGTAGGTCTGTGGGATTAGTCAGACTGATGACACTTGCTACACTTGGCTGGGCAGAAGTTTCATCCAGATGTTAATTTAAGGAAGAATTAGAAACTCGGGTACTTATAGCCTCAGACAAGGACTTGCACCATTGTATCAGTGAGCTGTGTTGTCCCAGAATGAATGGACGGAGGAGAAGCCTGAGGATTGTGTGTGGGGGGATCAGACCTCAGTAACTGAGGAGGCGTCAACTGTCTGCTCTCTTCCCCTTTCAAACTCACAGTCTCCCTGCTGCAGCCTTCCGAGGTCTGAGATTCTAGGCATGCTTCACCATACCCGCCATTCTTCACCCTCACACACGTACCTTTTATTGACGAGCACTCTATTAGTTTGTGGACTTGAGGAGTGCAGGAGCCTCTCATGGCCTTCATTTTTAGTCTTCTCTTTTCCTGATGTTTTATGGGGAAATTGTTAATCATTACAGAAAAATATTTGAACATTGAATACCTGAATACCTAACATGTAGATTCTGTAATTCCATAATATTTTGTGGAAAAGTTAGCTGAATTTATTTTACTACCTGCATGTTTCCTCCCTTTTATTGGCCAATCTTAATTTTTGTTGTAGTTTATAGTAAATATATAACACACACACACACTTCAGAATACTTATCGTTACTTGTTTACTTAATTTTAGGTAACATTTATTGTAAAATGTACAAATCTTATGTGTACATGTAACCTGTGTATCCTGTCAGGATCACAGAACATTCCTGTTATTACAGAGAGTTTCTAGTCAGTTTAAGTGGCTTTTAATCTTTTGCTGTATTACATTCATTAGTTTCTTCTAAAAGTGTTCAGCAGACCCACTTAGGTGCTCTGTTAGAGCGCGCTTGGGCAGGATCGTGCTGAGTGAGAAGAACGAGACGTGGTCCGTCAGAGGTGATGGGAGCAGAGGGCTTCTGAAGGAGACTCTGAGGCCTGACTGACCTTGTCATCTTGTGACTCAAGATGTCAGAGGCACCCTGAGCTTCCTAGCCTCCAGAGCACAACATTAGTTTCTGTTTGTAAAGAACCCAAGCAAGGCGTTTTGTCTCTGCAGCTCTCCTGAGTGAGGGCAGAGAGCAGCACCTAGAAGCAGTAACTGAAAATTTGGGGCTGCTTGGGAGTCGGGGGAGAGAGAGAGAAGGAACAGGTTGGGAGTGGGCAGCTGGGAACAGAACTGTAAGGACAGCTGTAGACTCCGGTGAAGTGAAGAGTGGGCTGGAAACGAGGGGTGGCAGGCCAATTGTAAGGAGACAGAGCCAGATGCACTTAGGCTTGTGGCCTTGTGCTTTTCAGAAAACATCTTCTGAGCAGTGAGTGTGTGGCAGAAGCAAGCACTGACGTGCACACAGCCTCTTGACTGCTCTCAGTAACATGAGGGGGCAAAAGCAGTTATACAGGACACTTCATACTAAAAGGGACAGAAGGGGAAGAGTAGAACACAGTTCAGACTGGCCATGTTCTAAATGAGAAGAGAGATTCAGTAGAGAGCATGCAGGGTGTAGCCAGGTGAACTTTGGATGAAGAGATTAGTGTGGGTTGACGGTGCCAGGTGCTGTTCATCAAGACAGTAATCCCTAAGGCATGTCGGATCTTTACAGCTGCCCTGCCCATCACAGGCCCTGGATGACTTCAAGGTTCTGGTCCTCACATTCCAGTGTCTAAGCAACCCAGGTGCGGTGTAAGTCACAATGGTCACCTCTCTGGAAGTCTTAAATGTTGGCTAGATCTGTAGGGCTCAGGCTCCTTTGGAGTAGACTGTGTGTGTGTGTGTGAGAGTGTGTGTGTGTGTGGGGGAGCGAAACCATGAACACTAGTGTATTCTCAGAAGACATTCAGTATTCACCTATATTTCAAAGTATGCTCTGGAGAACTCTGGAGTCCAGACAGGCCCCACCCCCATCCCCAAGAGGTGGGCCATGATGGAGAGTGCTCCTACCAGGCAAAGCCCAATGGAATCTTAGGGATGGGGCTTACCCCTAAGACTTGTAGAGCCTTTAGCTAACACGTCCAGGTTGAAGAGATTTGTAGCTTGGGCTGTGTCCAGAAAAGCCATGGGAGTGGGTACTGCTTGGATCCTTAGCAGCCCAGTCCCCAGCATAGTTTGTCTGGAAAGCAGACTCTCAAGTCAGAGAGAGTATGGGAACTTTCAGGTTTAACATTTGTGTAGGAAAAAACAAACAACAACAACAAAAAAAAACCAAAACCAGTATTTTGGGCAGTGGTGACACACGCCTTTTAATCCCAGCACTTGGGAGGCAGAGACAGGCAGATTTCTGAGTTTGAGGACAGCCTGGTCTATATAGAGTGAGTTCCAGGACAGCCAGGGCTACACAGAGAAACTCTGTCTTGAAAAAACAAAAACAAAAAAACTCCAAAAAAACAAAAACATTCGTGTAGGAGATTCTGTGCTAAGTGACTGTTTGAAGGAGCGATTTCTATTTCATGCATGTCCTACTCCCCTTTGGACTTGTGCCTGACTCACCACTGTTTCTGGAAGCATGTGAGCTGTGAGCTGTTTGGTTTTACAGGCCGGTATTGAGATGGTGGTTGGCTTCATGACGAATCTCACCTTTGGTTCTCATTTGTACCCATTAGATGAAAGTCTGTACTTGAGAGTTTTGAGTTGTTGCTGCAGTTGGTTAAGATAAGTGGGGCTGTTGCTGGAAAGGAGTGAGGGTATTGGTGCATGGCCGTGGGAAGACAGGTGTGGATATGTCCCTCTAGATCCTACTGTCAAGTGAAGACTGTAAGGAGCCGCAGGATGTGATGAGGTGTACCCTCACAAGGAGGCTAGTGCCTTTAGAAAAGTCTTGCAGGAATCCTTGATCCTACCACCGTGTGAGAACATAGTAAGGAGCTGGCTATGAAGAGTGGGCCCTCTCTGCCAGTGTATTGATTATAGCTTCCCAGCCTCAGATAACCTGTTCACTCTACTTGCCATCAGACAAAGGACTTTACTCAAGGATTCAGAGAAAAGATCTTCTGTTTTGTTTTTTAAAAGACTGGAAGTTTTGCCATAAAGTATTAATAGAAAGGATTTTAGGGCCAGAATTTAATGAGAATTTTAAAAAGATTATTTAGTTTTCAAGTCTATGAGTGTTTTCCTGTTATGTGCATGTGTACCATGTATGTACCATGTATGGTGCCTGCTGAGGTCAGAAGAGGATGTTGGAAATCCCAGAACTGGAGTTACAGATGGCTGTGAGCTGCCGTGTGGGTGCTGAGAACTGAAGAGCAGCCAGTGGTTTGAACCCTGGAGCCATGTCTCCAGCCTCTGTAATGACGCGACTGGAGGGAAGAGTAATGTGGAAAGCAGCCTCTTGGGGAAGTCTTGTCCCTATCTGTTGTCACAGGTTTGGCTGACTTCATTATTTCTTCCCTCCCCTCAGGTTTCTTGCCTGTCTCCTCACCTTTGCTGGTAGCTTTTTCTGTTCCAGATCCAGACTGTCCTGTGTTTCTGACCCTCTGAGGGCTTCTCAGTTGTGATCTGTGAGAAGATATACTTCTGTTTGTAGCCCATAGACTTTAATTTGCTAGGTTTCCATCTGCTAAGAGGAGAGGCTCTTTCGTGGATCTGTTTGATTTGGACACACTATTCAAGGACGTATGACATTCTCGGTAATAGTGGTACCAAATGGGGTTTAATGAGAAAGGATTTGTAAATGTTGGGCTGACTACCTACATTAAATTGAGCTTCAAGAGACAAACCCCAGAATGACAGTGCAGACCTTGCCTGCTAAGTGCCGACTGCACACAGACCTTACGTCCAGTGTTTGAACCAGAAGCTGCACCACTGTATTTGATGGCAGCTCTTTGAGAGAACGTCATGTTATTTCTGTTTTTGTGAGACCTCTGCTTCCATGTGAAGCCATGAATGGAGTTTGTCTACAGTGTGCTGTGTGAAGATGAGCTCATTCTCTCAGATTATCTTGTGTGAAGAGAAAGCCTTTTCTAATTTTGTTGCTTCTCAACAAACCCATGGGGTGTTTTTTGAGTGAGCCTATGAAATCAATGGTAGCACCATTGAGAAGTCGAAAGAGGAGGTTTGACTGAGCACTCGTGTCTCTGACCTCCTTTTCTGCTTGCTTCCTTCCTTCAGTACTGAGCTCAGCTTTTATGCCTTTTGTCCCGTTGTGGTCATAGTATGTTTGTCATCATTCAGATCCCATGTCCTCATGCCATGTGGCTCCACATGAGGACAGGCAGAGGGAAGGAATGTGGAGACGCTGTGGGAAGGGCTCCTAAGCTATCCCGTAGATACCTTTCGCAGTATGAAGTCTGAGATGGCTTCTCTTGAGAAGAACTTGATAGCACACTACTTACACATGGTTGTTGGAGGGGAGGGGCTTCCTAGGGCCAAGGGCTGTAGACGCAGCCAGCATGTGCTCACTGTGCCATCCTAGTCTACCTTCCCTTGCTCCCATTAAACAGACAGTTGTTCACTTTTAGTGAATTTATTTTTTCCGGTTTAATCTTTGCTATTCTCCTGATCCTCTAATGTGGAATAAGGATGGTTGGATTGAAGAAAGAAAACTGTCCTTCATTTTATGAGCATGTTAACAAAATAAGCATGTTAGAGAGGGATAACTCTGTAGGGTAGTACTGCCTCTCTTGGAAGAGCACAGTGTGAGCCATACGGCACTTTACAGGCGTAGATAGGAAACTGTATATGTGTGTGTGTGTGTGTGCGTGCGCGCGCGCGCGTGTGCGCGTGCATGTGTGCATACGTGTGTGTGTGTGTGTGTGTGTGGTTTTGGACTAAAATCCGAGAGATGAAGTTTCCTTCCTCCTTTCTTCTGTCACTTTCTCTCTTTGACTTGGTAGCCCAAGCTGAGCCAGAGTTCAGAATCCTCCTGCCTCAGTCGTATACCTTCTGATCCTACTTTTGGATTTAAATCTCTAATTTTTCGTTGTCATGCTTAAAATCATGTTTATAGCTTTAATATGACCTCACTCACCCTCTTCTACCTTGCGAGTTCTCTGCGGTAATCCTCGCATGCAGTCTCTTCAGCCTCACCTTTCCTTTTACGTTGCTTCAAATAAAATCAGTCAAATGTGGTGGCACACGCACCTGTATTCCCAGCATTTGGAAGGTGGAGGAAGGAACATCAGGAGTTCAAAACCAGTCTAAGCTACGTTTGAGGGCAGCCTGGGCTACATAAGAATCTGTCTCAAAAAGAAAAAACAGGAATCAAACTAAAACCTCCTTGGACTCCTCAGGCCCTCCGTCTCTCTGCATTTCCTGAGACTCCTACTGTGTGCATATTGAATATTTAGCCATTTGGTACTTTGGCATTTCAACATATATGCAATTGTTTAATTGTTCTCTGTTTTTCTCGTTTGTATTATTTTATTTTCTCTTCTAAATTATAAGCCTCACGTCTTATTATGCCCTAAATTGGAGGCATATATAATTGAAGATTTAGCTTTTCCTTTAATAAGGGTATAGCTAGTTTTTTAAAATTTGTATCTTTAAATTTAGTTTTTTAAAGTTACTGTTTTCTACTCTTGTGATGGTTTGTATTTGCTTGGCCCAGGGAGTGGCACTATTTGGAGGTGTTGCCTTGTTGGAGTAGGTGTGGCTTTGTTGGAGTAGGTTTGTCACTGTGGGTGTGGGCTTTAATATTGGAAACCTAGCCACCTGGAAGTGTCTACTAGTAGCCTTCAGATGAAGATGTAGAACTCTCAGCTCCACCTGCACCATGCCTGCCTGGATGCTGCCATGTTCCTGCCTTGATGATACTGGACTGAACCTCTGAACCTGTAAGCCAGCTCCAATTAAATGTTGTTCTTATAAGAGTTGCTTTGGGCATAGTGTCTGTTCACAGCAGTAAATCCTAACTAAGACAACTCTGCTGGCTAACTTCGAGGTATGTTTTTAGCAGTTTGTGTTGTTGGAGTTTGTGTGTTAATTTGTATTTGTGGGATGTGTGTGTATGTGTGTGTGTGTGTGTGTGTTTTGCTGGGAAATAAACCCAGTGTTTCACATGTGCTAGGAGAGTGTGTTTTAAAAGTTAAAACAATTATGTTGTATAATTGCTTATTTGAAGCCATAAAATCACGCTAGGAACTACAGAGATAATTATTGATTAGCTGGAGTTTCTTAAGACAAAATCCGTATTTGATAAGGATAGCTCAGAGGACCCATTTACTTTATTGCTGAAGAACCAGGAGAGGCAGGCCAGTTTCCAAAGTAGGGCAGGAGATCTTATTTCAAGTTCAGGCCTCAGGCTCAGTCTCTGGGTTCTCAGTACCTCCACAGCCCCCACTCACTTTAGTCATAGGGCGTTCGTTAGTTTCTGTCGTTCAGGCTGTCAGCTGTTCTAGGTGAAGAACTCTTGGAGAATAGTTCAGAGAGGGTCTGAGGACTTGACGCTTTCTAAGGAACTGTCCCTCCCACCCAGTTTCTTTAACATGTGATAATGATTAGCTTGATGAAATAGAAATATATTAACATTTTTAATTTGAGGAATTTTAAGACCCATTATTTTCTGGGAAATGTAAACTAGGCACTGATGCTAAGTGCATTCGTTGTTTGTTTGTATGTTTGTTTGAGACAGTAGCTTCCTATGTAGCCCAGGCTGGCCTAAAACTTAAGCACCTGCCCTGTTCTAGAGCTTGGATTACAGGCATGCCCTTCAGACCTGGCTGTGTTCTGTCTCTTTTCTCTTAGTTCAGTTTCACAGACTGTGTGTTCTTAGATAAGTGCAAGTCTTTAAGACTTCCCCTGTATTCTGCTGCTGTTTCCCTCGACGCCTTCTGTAACACTCCCTTTGCTAAATACATACTGATGGTCATAAAGAATCAAAATGTATTGTTAACAACCAGATAAATTGTTAATTTTACTGGAGAGCTTACATTTTCGTTCTGTAAGCTGGTTAGTTAAAACTTCAAATTAAGATGTAACTTGACATTTTAGTGGCATATTGTTACCTTAAAACTTTCAATAAAAGGGCTTAGAATTTTTTAAAAAACAGTCTGATAGTCTCTAAAAGATGAATTATTGTAAAATTTCTTGATTTAAGGACTCTGTATTGTGGATGATCTCAGTATTTACTGTATAAGCTACTAGAAAATCTCGTTTTTACTGTAGTTATATTTGGGAATCTTTATCTTGCCTGTGTTGCTTGAAATGTGTCCGTGCGCAGTGTGCGTGGGTGTGTGGTTGAATGCATAGGAGGCTAGAGGTCTACACTGGGTGTCTTCTTGATCATTTTTCACCTTGTTTATTTGTAAAGATTTATGTGTGTATTTTGCCTAAAAGTATGACTGTGTGTGCGGTGTCTGTGGAGGCCAGAAGAGGGCTTTGGATCCCAGTGGACCTGGAGTTAAGGATGGTTGTGAGTCACCATGTAGGAGCTGGGAACTGAACATGGATTATCTGAACAGAAAGTGTTCTTAATGGCTGAGCTTTCTCTCTAGCTCTTTCCGTCTTACGTTGAGACAAGGTCTCATGGTGAACCTGGAGTTCACCGATCGACTTGGCACTCAGTCCCAGCCCTCCTTACCCCCATTGCTGGGATTATAGGCTTAGCTTGCAACGCCCTCTTTTTATGGGTGTGCTGGGGATTTGAACTCAGTTCCTTAGCTTGGGTACGAAACTCTTTACCCTGATGAACACTTTACCATTTTCCCAGCCCTTGAATTTTAACATAGGGAATGAGATTTACCCTACACCTAACCTGCTTTAAGAGACACGAGAAGGGGAGTACATGTTTCTGGAAGATATTGGCCTGACACGGTGCCCCATGCAATCCCAACACTTGAAAGCCCGAGACCAGAGGATTTTGAGTTTGAGGGCAGCCTGGACTGCATGGCAAGACCTTGCTTCAGAAAAAGAAAAAGAAAAAAACAAAGGATATGACCATTTGTTTGGCAAGATACCTCAGTGAGTGCCTTCCATCAAGCCTGACAACCTAAGTTTACTTCCCAGAGCTCACATGGTGGAAGGAGAAAACATGCTTCCACGTGTTGTGCTCTGACCACAGCCATGCTGTGGCACATAAATGCACATGAAATGAAAATGTAATAAATAGCCGGGCAGTGGTGGCGCATGCCTTTAATCCCAGCACTCGGGAGGCAGAGACATGCGGATTTCTGAGTTCGAGGCCAGCCTGGTCTACAGAGTGAGTTCCAGGACAGCCAGGGCTACACAGAGAAACCCTGTCTTGAAAAACCAAAAAAAAAAAAAAAAAAAAAAGAAAATGTAATAAATACATAAATAAAACTTATGCACTTTGTTTGGTAAGGAACTTTTCGTGAGTCTTGAGTGCTTTCTGGCATTCTTCTGGATGGACTGAGCTCTTGAATACCTTCTGTTTAACTGCTTCAGTTTTTACTTATTCATTTGTCTGTTTGCTTGTTCATTTGTTCATCCAAAACAGGGTCTTATTCTATAACCCCAGCTGGCCGAGAGTTGCAGGAATCCGTATAATCGCTCAGTTTTCTTTAGCACGTTTCCCATTGGTACTACGTGGCTGTTAGTATTTTAGCTTTGATGCTGTTTGCTTGGTGTGTTTATTTCTGAACTGTTGCTACTCTTTGCACTCACCAAATGTGTGACTTACACTTGAGTGTCCCATTATTCTACGTTGCTGGGATTCTGGTTTATAAGATGATAATATATTGGAACATACAGCCTTGTCTTCAAGAATGTTTACTTTGAAAAGGTTAGTGATTATTGTCTGTACCACCATGTAGTCCAGAGGATCCACTGCTTACTAAGAATTTCTAAATAGTTGATGGTTCACTGTAACTTCTTGAACCTATTAGAAGCAATTTGATGCTTGGCTCTGTTTTCTTGTGTAGTACTGGAGTCTCACAAATGCTTGATGAACACTCTGAGCTACAATTTTAGCCCAACATGTAGTGTTTGCTACTGATAACTGAAATGACAGATGATGTCTCCTTTTGGGTTGAAATGTATATATTATAGCTTAAAAGGTTATTTGTATCTTGGGTGGATCCATACTTGAGTGGAATTCTGTGTCTTTTTTTTTTTTTTTTTTTTTTTTTTGGTTTTTCGAGACAGGATTTCTCTGTATAGCCCTGGCTGTCCTGGAACTCACTCTGTAGACCAGGCTGGCCTCGAACTTAGAAATCCACCTGCCTCTGCCTCCCAAGTGCTGGGATTAAAGGTGTACGCCACCACTGCCTGGCGAATTCTGTGTCTTAAGGCTGAGTAGTTGTCATCCTGGTATTGGTGCCAAAAAACAGGGTTTGCTGCTGAAGTAGTTCTCCATGTGCATAGACTTTGCAAGCCTCCAGTAGTCTTTGGTGCCAGATATCCTAAATTTTATGTATATTTTTAAAGTAAAGGAACATTGTTTTGTGTAGTATAATTATAATCATTACATAGAAATATATAGGAAATGGAGTCTAAAATTATATATCCAAAAATAGACCCAGTCTTTTTTTTTTTTTTTTAAGATTTGTCACTGTCTTCAGACACACCAGAAGAGGACATCGGATCCCATTACAGATGGTTATGAGCCACCATGTGGTTGCTGGGAATTGAACTCAGGACCTCTGGAAGAGCAGCCAGTGCTCTTAACCGCTGAGCCATCTCTCCAGCCCTACCCAGTCTTAAATGATGTAAGAATAGTTAATTTAGCCATGCATGATGACGCTTACCTGCAGTCCTAGCCTTGTGGGGCTGGGGCAGGAGGATTTTATGTTCAAAGCTAGCGTGAACTACACAGTAAAACCTTGCATTAAAACAGTAACAGAAAGTATATATACTTAATTGCTGAGGCAGCAGGATCACCAGGAGTTTGAAGACAGCCTGACTTACACAGTGAGTTTCAGGCCATCTTAGGCTGCCAGTCTCAAAAAGGAAAATGAGATTGAAACAAAAACTGTTGAAAAAGATCACACCCATGCTCATTTTGATACATTTCACTTATCTGATCTATTTCTGTGTTTAATCAATCTGCAGGCTTTGCAGGTGTTCCTAATAGTTCTGCAGAATCTCTGTTCTTGCTTCCCTCCACCCTAGAGTCTTTTATATGACTTCTTTGGTTAATGGGTCCTTTTTTGCTTTTTAATCTTATGTATACAGTGTGTTGCCTGCCTGTATGTTTATGCAACATGTGCATGCCATGCCCACAAAAACCAGAAGAGAGCGTCCGTCAGAACCTTTGACTTTTGAGTTTCAGACAGTTATTAGTTGCCATGTAGGTGCTAGGATTTGGATCCTGGGTCATCTGGAAAAGCATCAGGTGTTCTTAACTGCCGAGCCATCTCTCCAGCCCGCTCTTGGCTGTTTGGCTGTATGTGGTTGCTTTGTCTGTGTCTATTGAGAGTAGGTGATGAGAGATAGCACGCACCACATAGCTGAGTGGGCCATGTGCTCTTGTCTCCCTCACATCATGGGAACTGACTTGGCAGTGCTTCCCACTTCTTTGCCCTCTCCAAGGCTGTGATTCTCTTTATCTAGTGTGTGGTGGCTTGAATGAGAGTGGCCCCCACAGGCCCAGTCACCAGGAGTAGAAGGTGTGGCCTTGTTAGAGGAAGTGTGTCACTGGGGCTGGGCTTTGAGGTTTCAGAAACTAAAGCCAGGCCTGGGGGCTTTCTCTCTTCCTGCTGCCTGTGGATCTGGATGTAGAATTCTCAGTTCCTTCTCCAGCACCATGTCTGCCTGCACACTGCCACACCGTGATGATAGTGGACTAAAACCTCTGGAACCGTAAGCCAGCCCCGATTAAATGCTTTTTTAAAAAAGAGTTACCGTGGTCATGGTGTTCACAGCAGTAGAACACTGGCTAGACATACTGGTTCTTAGGGTAATTAGGTCCATGCAGGATTATCTAAAACTATGGCTTTTGAAAAAAATGTTTTTTGGCTAGGTCCTGTGCTTAAATGGTTGAGCATGCCAGCTGTGCATTTCCTCCTTTGTCTGTCGGGTGCCCGTTCCCCTGGGTAGGAACAGCAGGATTGCTGTTCTTGCTTGTTCTTTTGAATACACATTCTCTTCTCCTGCCTTAAACAGTGTGGCCTTCATTATCTCCCCCCCCCCCCCACTACCACCACCATTAACCTATGTTTTATTTCCATTGCTCGTTGGCTGCCCTTCATGTGTCAGCAGAGCTCCTGGAGTCTGCTGCCTGTCCACAGCAGGGGCTGGCTGGGCCTCTGTGGCTTATGGGCCTGTTTTAAGGGGTAAGTGCTGTGGCCACCCGCACAGTGCTGACTCAGCACTTCCCAATCTGGGGCCTGCTCTGTCAGAGAATGCCTCCCTTGTCCTTGTTCCCATCACTGCCTGTCCTTTCCTGTGAGAAGAAAGGAGATAAATAAATAAGTAAGTAAATAAATAAGGGGGCTAGAGAGATTGCTTGTTGCTCTTTCAGAAGACCTGTGTTCAATTTCCAGCATCCATGTGGTAGGTCTATAAACCCAGTTCCAGAGATTCTAATAGACATGCATGTGGCGCACATACACACATGCAGGCAAAACATTCATACACATAAAATGAAAAAAACAAATTTTTTAAAAGAAATATATGGTGCTTTTCCTCCTCCTCCTCCTCCTCCTCCTCCTCCTCCTCCTCCTCCTCCTCTAACATTTTTGTCAATCTTTACACAGTATTTGGTCACAGATTTGTGACCAGTGGGTTAAAAACAAACATTTCTGGTGCAGGAGCTCGGGAGCACGGAGGCCTGGGGTAGGGTTTGTAAGTGTCCGCAAGTGAAGCTGTAACACAGAAGAGGCACACACAGGCGCGGATGGCTCAGAGCGCTGTCTCTCTTGTCCGTACTCACGGAACAAAACAAATTCTGCAGTCGTGAGAAGAGGCATCTAGTCTGTCCGTCTGTCCTCCCTCACCCTCACCTTTCAGGCTGTGTAGGCTCTTTCTCTTCCAGTGTTGTTCACATCCTCAGTGACCTGTCTGGATCTTCAGGTGGATTTACTCCAGGCAGTGTGGGTCAAAGAGCAAAGGCTGCGTGCTAACCTTTTTTAACAGGAAGGTTTCTAAACGTTGCCGTCCACAGCGGTCTTGTTAGGTAGAATGTTATGGCCACATCAGAAGAAGGGGAGGCTGGGAAATGTAGGCATTGCCATCTTTCTCTGTTGCAAACAGAGCCACAGTGACCCTTGCCTCTGCTGCTTTGTAGATGGTAGCGGCAGCTGGAGAGCACACCTGCTTTTTCTTGCTGTCACAGTTTTTATATTTGCCATTCTCATAAGTACGAAAGAATTATGGCCACGGCCAGCTCTAATTTACCCAATAAGATAGGTAGAAAAGTAATTCCATCCTACTACCTCAGTGTATTGACAGTGCCTTGAAAATGCAGACTGTACATCAAGCTAATGGCATGCTAAGTCGGATGATACATACATACATTTACATTGTTCTTAGCTCAGTCCTAACAGGACGCTCGCTAATGGGTGCTATAAAAGCAGAAAGACTTTAGCTCTAAATACCTCACAGTGAGCTGATAGGAAGGTAGAAGTAACGGTTTCCAAGAATGATTACCTTGATTGTAAAGTCCCGTAAGCTTGCTGTGTGGCATGCCTATAGTGTCAGCCACAGGGGAGGGTGGGAGGAAGGGGCCCTGGACTCTAGGAGCTGGAGGCCCTCTGTCAGAGAAAGTAAAACTAGGTTAGGGTGTCAGCTTCCTTAGCTTTAATGCTTTCCTTGTCTTTTCCCCATGTACACTCTGCACCTGTAGAAACCTGTATTCACCTGCTTCAGTATCCCTGGGGTTATGATCTCTAATTGTCCTCTTAACCTAAAGAGGAAAATCAAAGTAATAAACACACGTTTGGTTTGGGTTTCTTTTACAGAAATAGACATATTTTTATATAATTATATTTGTCGTGATTCTCTAAATTTTCCTTTTACTCCCCAGTTCAGATACATTTCACTAAAGCTCCTTAGTGGACTGTTGAGGTTTTCAAGTGCATTTCGGGTGCCTTGCTCTGCTGTGTGGTAGGGTATGCCTGTAATTTCGGAACTCAGGTAGATGAGGCAGAAAAATTGTAATTTGGGACCAGTTTGGGCCAGTGAGGTTTTTTGTTTATTTATTATTTTTTTTCAAGACAGGGTTTCTCTGTGTAGCCCTGGCTGTCCTGGAACTCACCCTGTAGACCAGGCTGGCCTCGTTCTCACTGAGATCTGCCTGGCTCTGTCTCCCAAGAGCTAGGATTAAAGGCGTGTGCCACCACTGCTTGTTGGTGGGTGGTAGGTTTTTTTTAATTTTTTTATTTTTTTGACTTGGGTTTTTGTTTTTTTAATTTAAAAAAGTACAGGGACTTTTTTTTGGAGAGATTGCTAAGTGGTTAGGAGTACTAACTATTCTTCCAGAGAACCTGGGTTCAATTCCCAGCACCCACATGGCAGCTCACAACTGTCTGTCTGTAACTCAACTTCCAGTGGACCAACACCCTCACCTCTGTGTATGTCTGTGTGTGTGTGTGTGTGTGTGTGTGTGTGTGTGTGTGTGTAATACAAATAGAAACTTTGGATTGGGCTTAAAGAAGAGGTTCATAGTGTTTTTCCAACTGATACTACATAGAGTATTATAAACTGTCTTTACTGCTGACATAGGACTGGAGCAGTTAATGAAAGGTGATCTATAGCCTCAGCTACTTGGGAGTCTGAGTCAGGAAGATAGATTGAGCTTAGGATGCTTAGGACGTACGGACCAGCCTAAGTTCTAGAAGGATTTTAGTCCATCTTGGTAGGGAAGCACATGGAGTGGCCCTGTACCCCTGGTGGTTGAAGCATGAAGCTGTGGCTTGTTTTCATAGTGGCAGACCAATAAGCATCCACAACAAGGAGCAGATATGACCTTCAAATGTTCCCCCTGGTGAGACCACCTTTCATTAGCCTAAGGGAGGGTAGGTGACTGCGTTGCTTTCAAAATAGTTCCAAGGTGGAAACAGGTGTCCAAAACAAAAGACAGTAACAGACATTTCAGGTTCCAACCATACCAGCTCAGTAGCAGTGTGCTGGCCTTTCTAGGAGGGAAGGAGACTTCAATATTACCATGCCAGGGGCCGTAGAGAGCAGCCTTAATGAGAGCCTGGTACCTATGGCCCAAGACAGGGATTTCAAAATGCTTCTACTTTAGTAGAAATTTAGTAAAATTCTAATTTAGTCGAAATTTAGTGGAAATACTTCCACTTGGCTGCAGGTCAAATTTCTATGTATCTCTTTTTTAAGAACAACAACAAAAGTCAAAGAAAAAGCATTCTCTCCATCTGTGGACTTTGTAGTTAAACTTTAGGACCTTCCTAAGGGTTTCTGTGACTTAGACTAGAAAGTGGTGCTGGCCATGAACTCCGCACTGACGGTGGCACAAGCCACGGTGTTGGGTTAAACGAATGCATATAACTTGTTTTGTCAGCACATACTTTTTAGGGAAACTGGAGAGAGAAGAAGCTAATGGGAGCATCTGATGTTTTGGTCACTGGTAACATCCACCACCACTACCTAACCAATCAGAGCAGCAAGCACTTGCCCTGTGGTGTGTATTGGTGCTTCTGTGCCTAGATGGCTGTCATTGGATAGACCTACTTGTTTCCACCTTCTCACACATCACCTCAAGAGAGGCCGTGCTGACCACGGTTACGCTGCCACTGTGGTTGTCCTCTGAGCTTCCTAGCTCCATTGAGCTTCACCTCCCTAATATTAGTCAGTCGGAGGCAAAAGTCACAAGTGTGTGTCACAAGTGGAAGTTAGTGGAAGCATAAAGGGAATTCGGTAGATCTGTGCTGATCCATTTTCTTCTTAGCAGTTAGCTACGAGTGCTGAGTGCTGGAACTGGAGATGCGGGCCTGCTGTGCCCAGCCTGGAGGGTACTGATGTTTATATGTGTCTGCTGCTTATCCCTGCACACACTCAGCGTGGCAGTCCTTGGGAGCTTTTGCCTGTTTGTCGTCCACATTCCAACTACTTGGTAGATGCTCAGAAGATATTTGTCATCTGAAGGCATGAAAAAAATAACATGATGATGTTAGTAATAAAATAGTTTACATAAAAATATTTGTGCTCAAAAGTGTTTTTATTAATTAAAAATTAGTTTAGGAGCTTAGTATAATAAAAAAATTATTTTGGAGACCACTGTGTTCTTTAATGATAGCAAGGCAGACAGGGGCATGCTAGCTTAAGGATTGTGTCTTCTTTTTCCTCTCATTTTGCATTGCTGAGCACTGAAGCCAGGGCATTGCGCATTCTGGGCACGTGTCCTGCCACTAGAAAAGGTAGAAAAGGTACTGAGCATTTTTTGTTGTCGTTTCTGTGCTTGTTTAAGATGGCTTTTTTTTTTTCTCTGTGAAAGATAGCCCTAGTTGTCCTGGACTTGATTTGTAGACTAGGGTGGCCTCAAGCTTAAACAGATCTGCCTGCCTCTCCAAGTGCTGGGATCAAAAGCTCCACCACACCTCGCAGAACTGAATTTTAGCTTGATGGCTCAATTCAGATTCCAAGTGCTCTCACAGAAAAATCTAGGCCCTGCAGTAAGCTGTAATCCCAGCATTAAGGAGACAAGTAGAGCTTACTAGCCTAGCTGAATCGGTGAGGTTCAATGAGAGACCCTGGTCTCAAAAAAGTGAGACTTCTGGCCTCCAGCCAAGTGTACATGTGTACATGTACCATATACACACACACACACACACACACACCACACACACACACACACACACACACTCACCACACACACACACACACATACACACACACACATACACACACACACCACACACACACACACTCACCACACACACACACACACACACACATACACACACACACACACACACACATACATACACACCACACACACACATACACACACACACACACACACACCACACACACACACACACACTCACCACACACACACACACACATACACAC
>CM052708.1:67499277-67531421 GCA_028551405.1 Uromys caudimaculatus | reverse complement strand
ACACACACACACACCACACACACACACACACACACACACACACACATACACACACACACCACACACACACACACACACACACACTTTGCCTTGTGCCTAGTGTGGCATCTCTTCCACTGGGTTTCCTTTGTCCCACAGTGTGCAAACGAGCATCTCCTCCTGGAGCCCTCCATCCAGGCTTTGAGAGAACAGGGTATGGCAATGTGAGTAACTCATTTCTGCTGCAGAGCTGTGCTCCCCCCCCCCCCCCCAGGCCTCACGTGTGGCAGGTCTTTTCCCTAGTGCAGCAGTGCTCCCTGGGCCTTGCTCAAGCTAGGCCGCTCTCTGTGTCTAAGCTGTATTCTCAGCTGTTTAAACCGTCTTAAATTGTGAAACAGGATTTTGATAATTGCTGAGGTGCTTTCTGTTGTCAAGCTTATTTAATCTCAGTTGGGGGTTCCTACCCCACCTTTGATTATTCAGTTCCCAGATAAAAGACACACAACTTTTATATTTATGATAAGCCTTTAATGCACTAGAGCTGGGCAGATATCTACCCTCTATGCTATTAGAATTTACTTCCCCATCAGTAACCCTGAGTTATCGCTTGCCATGTTCCATCTGGGCAGCTCTTAACTCCAATTGGCCAGCCCTTGTGGCCATGTTCTCATGATTCCTACTCCATTGTTGTCTTGTCCCTCCATCTTTCTCTCCTTCCTCATAGTTCTCCTCTGACCCCAAGCCCAGGAACCAAACCTCTGCCTGTCTCTCTTCTGCCCAGCCATAGGCTGTACGCATCTTTTTTTACCAATCAGGAATAACTTGGGCAAGGTTACATAGCATTGATTGTGTATGTGCAGATGCTCTGGGGGTAGTCCCTGGGGACAATCTGACCTTGGGGGCCAGTATTTAGCATTACAATTCATAGCAAAAGATCAAACCTCAACAGCTTTCAATTTAGGATCCTCCTGCCTCAGCCTCCAAAATAGCTGGGTTTACAGATCTGTACCAACAGACTTATAGTATGTCGTCGTAGTTATGAGTTTCATTTCTCCGATGGCTAATGTGAGTGGCCACCTCCTCATGTTTGTTAGTATATCTTTTTCAGAGAAGTGTCTCTTCAAACCCCAGTTGTTGAGGATTGAGCTCAGGGCCCAGTGCATGAGCACGCCCTGTTACATAGACTCATCTGGGAGGATGTTTGTCTTCACCTGTTCTAACTCAGATTAAGGCCTAGAACACTATTTCTTAGTTTGTCATCATTGCTGTCATGAGATAACTGAGACTAGATAACATTTATTTATACTTTTTGTTTTGTTGAGACATGATCTTATGTAGCCCAGGCTGGCCTTGAATTCACTGTGAAGAGGAGGATGACATTGAATTTCTATCTTCTTTCTTCTACATTACTCCTGGGGTTAAAGGTGTGATACTACTTCTGGTTTGGTATGATTCTGGGGATCAAACAGAAGGCTTTGAGAATAGAAAGCCATACTTAACTGGCAGGGGAGATACCATGATCACACAGGTACTTTTCCCAGGGTGAGACTTATCCATTGTATTCTAGATGTGCTAACCTCTGCGACTTTCCCGAATGTGGGAAACTGGACTGCATAATTTGTGGTAGTGGGAGACTGCTTTCGTGCTCTCCCCTGAAAGGAAAAAAAGAGTGGTAGGCAAGCACTCTGCCAACTTAATTATAAGCACCTAGCACCTTTGTTTGCAACAGTCCTAACTACGTAGCCCAGGCAGAGCCTGACTCCTGACTTCCTGACTCCACAGTCTGAGTGCTGGGATTAGAAACGTGTACCACCAATTTCATCTCTAAGACTTCAGAAATGTTTATTTTGCTCAGAGTTCTGGAGGTTCAAAGCATGGTTCTGGACTTGGCTTAGCTCTCATGAAGACCACCTGGTAGATGACATTACAACAGTAGAAAGGCTTGGGAGGGAGAGCTTTCTTTTGGAGACAGGAATGGGTTGGACTTGCTTTGTTTCCACAAATAACTCACTGCTAGAGAACTGTCTTCATCTTTCCAGAGGCAAAGCCACCCAGGAGCACCTCTCCATAGTCCATGTCACTTTCCAAGGTGCTGGAGGAGGATCACACTTGCAACACTTGGGGCCCATAGTCAAAGCCTGTCCAGTTCAGGTAGTAAAAAGAGAAAGACAGATTCCCAAGATGACAAGTCTGAGAATTTAGAGAGACTTCCTACAAAACAGAGAATGGTTAAACACCTATTTGAACACATTTTCTAGTTTTAAAGGTAGGCACTAAAATATGAATTTTGCCATGCGTTAATTATAGCTTAACGATGGGACTTTAAGTATGAATATTATCATTGTCTTTCTCAGGCCTTAGTACTTGCTCTCTTTGGGTTTATATGACTGGGCTTTGTAGCTGAGTGTTTTAATGTGCTTACTTTCAGACTTGGAGAGTTTATTACTCTTTGCTCAGATTAGTAATGTATGAGACAGTTGGAAAATCCCATGTTTACAGGCTTCCGTGTTCCCTTCTGAGAAACCAAACTATCACCCCACTTTTAGGCCATTGGGTGTTACCTCCAGTCAGTACCAAGAGATAGCTTTCTAATTATTCTCACTAGTAAAGAGCATGCATTTCCTAGTGTACTGGCTAGTTTTGTGTGTCAACTTGACACAAGCTGGAGTTATCACGGAGAAAGGAATTTCAGTTGAGAAAATGCCTCCATGAGATCCAGCTGTAAGGCATTTTCTCAATCAGTGATCAAGGGGGGAGGGCCCCTTGTGGGTGGTGCCATCCCTGGGCTGGTAGTCTTGGGTTCTATAAGAAAGCCAGCTGAGCAAGCCAGGAGAAGCAAGCAAGCCAGTAAGAAACATCCCCCCGCCCAAAAAAAAAAACCCAACGAACAAACAAACAACAACAAAAAAAGAAGCATCCCTCCATGGCCTCTGCATCAGCTCCTGCTTCCCAACCAGCTTGAGTTCCAGTCCTGACTTCCTTTGGTGATGAACAGCTGCATGGAAGTGTAAGCCGAATAAACCCTTTCCTCCCCTACTTGCTTCTTGGTCATGATGTCTGTGCAGGAATAGAAACCCTGACTAAGACACCTAGCAGGTTGTTATTTGTTCTGCAGTGCTAAATTTTATGTCAGAGTAGAATTTGAAAGGTTTTGCCTTTTGCCTTTGACTACTATAATGAAATAAGAATGATGTGTAGCATGTAGCTGTTGCTACCTGGCCCACAGAATATTGGATCTGAGGATGAAAAACACAGACACGCACAGTTGTTCAATTTCAACTTGCCTTATTGGCTCAACTGCTGCGTGCCCCCAGTCTACCTCAGCTAGTGTACCCTTCCCAGTATTCCCAGCTCAGCACCTTAAATCTGCACTCAATTTCAGTTACTCTCCACCTTCAGTCCCACCTCAACACTCCCAACCTCCCACTTGTAGGAGCAGCCTGTGGTCGCTCCACCTGAGATCTTACATGGCTGGTTGGCTTTTCTCCTTCTGAAGCATGGTGAACTCCCCTTTCCTCTCTCTCCTGAGTCTGCCAGTTTGCCTGTGGGACCCGGAAGTCCTGCCTTATCCTTCTGCTCAGCAATTGGCCAGTGGCATCTTTACTGATAGATCAAGACCAATTGGGGAATAGGGCCTTATCATCAGAACCACCCCTACAGTGATGTAGGGTTTGTCACACAGATCTGCATCCTTAATCTTTAGAGGAAGAGAATTCTCTTGTTGATAAATAATATCTCATGGGTCAGGTACCTGCCTGGGATTTAGGTAGAGGGGCAGGGGCATTGCTGTGATGGTGGTGGTCAGTAGACTGGTATTATAAACTAATGAGTGTGTTAGCCAAGCTAATGCAGGTCACTGCTGGGCTTTAAACATGGAGTCATTAGAGGAATTAAGGATTCTAGGATTAAGCTAAGTCATAGAGAAATAGATGCATTTAACATATACACATGTATATTTCAAAATGCAAAATTTAAAGGCCTTGAAACATCTTTTAAAAAGAACATATGTATTAAATTTAGGGTTTTGTGTAAGAAAATTATACAAGTGATTTTTCTGCTAAAAGAATGCTTAGATTTATTGCTTAGTTATTGTGACACATGGCTCAATTTGTTAGTAAATGCCTCAATTCTAATGGAACTGGCTCTATGTGTATGATTATGCTTATAATTGTAGTGTTTGCTATGGGTTTCATTCTACTAGTAAAAACTAAAAAGGTGCTGTGCATTTGAGTGTCGCACTTTCATGCTGTTAGTAGTGGAGTATATTCAATAGTGGGGGCACTGGTCCTCCAGGGCGTTGGCACAATTACTGTCACTCTAATCTGTGAAAATACTTCTAAGACTATTTGGAGATCTAATTAGTAGACATTATAAGTGTTCTTTGATTCATAGACGTCAACTGCAAAACAGCCACAAAACTCCCACAAACTATGCAAGCCACAGCTTCCACAGTGCCCAGAGAATAGCAGTTTCTGTGTGTGTGTGGCGGGTTTGGTTGAATTGGTTAGTCTTGTGTGTGCTGTGTTTGGTCAGCTAAGCTGCCTTTTACACCATGAAATTGCTCTTCAATGTGTAGAATACTGATTTTGTTATTCTAAGATAAATTACTGTCAAACCTGGCATGATGGCTCACACCTGTACTCCCAGAACCTGGGAAGCTTCATCAAGGCATTACTGTGAGTTTTAGGCCAGCCTGCTATTCGGATGAGTTACAGGGGCCCCTGACTGAAAACTCTTAAAACAAAAACTCCCACTCATTTATGACGTATAATTTAGAAAAGTCTTGTTGTATGTATCTTGGGCAAATGATGGAGCTCTTTTTTTGTTCTCACTTGTTTCCTTATTCAGGATTATCAGCAGCTTCACTCTTAGCGCTGGATTTCCCTGCTAAGTCATTGTAAATGCCAAATAATTTGTTGCAGTCATCTCTCCTGGCTGGGTGTGTAAAGTGATTTTTTTTCACAATGTTTTTGAAGATGCTGGGAAGATGGCTCATTACGTAAAATGTCTGTCTTGCAAGCATGAGGGCCTGCATTTGATCCTAGAACCTGTGGGGTTTTGTTTGCTCTAAAGCTGCTCAGTCTGGTGGCACAGGCTTGGAATCCCGGTGCTGGGAGGCAGAGGCAGGTGGGCCTCCTGAGCTCGCTCGCTCCAAGCTCGGATGAGTTCCGGGGCAGTAAGAGGCCTTACCTGGGAGGGAAAAAGATAGCTGGTGACTCTTTCCAAGGTTGCTCATGGCTTTCACATGTACACACAAACACACAAATGTTTTTGAGAGAGATTAGAAACATGGGGCTGGAGGAGGAATGCGGTGGTAGTCACCAGTAGGGAGGGGTTGTCAACCAGTTTAGTAGAAATCTCCAGTAGGCAAAGTAAAGTTTGTTTAGTGTTCAGAGCTCTGAGTGTTGAGTACTGGCTCTTAGTGTTACAACTTCCAGTGTTTCTTGAATTCCCGAGTACTGGCAGCCACAGTGGTGACTTGTTAGCAGCGGGACCCTGAAGCTTTGTCACGATCCTTCCTTGTCTGCAGGCTTTTGCTCCGCTCATTTCCAGTTCCTTCAGCTGCTCCCCCTTCCACAGTCTCAGCTCCTGGTGCTTCACTTTGTGTGATCTCTCGTGGCTGTGCTCAGCACCAGTCTAGCTGGTAATGTGCTTAGAGCCACAGCCTCTGGTGTCATCTGCTGTCCATGCAGCCAGCTCAGCCCATTCTAACTACAGTAAAAGGTCATGAGCAGCCAATGAAACCAGTCAGATCACTGAACTAAGTCTTTTGAGGCCTGTTTTACAGCATAGGGAGGCAGTGCACACAGGGATGTCTCCTGGACTGAACCATTTGAGGGGAGGGCTGATTATCTAGCCACCCCGAATGTAGCCTTAGGTCTGCTAACCATAAACTCTTTGCAGAGTCTATGTAGAGTGCACAGGCTGCCCAGGAGTACTTGGTTTGCCTATCCTGTCAACTGTGAATCAGGGAGGAGTAAAGGCTTTTATGGGGTTGATGAGTGGGGGTGGGGGCAAAGTTTCCTAGGGGTCTAGTAGCACATTTGGAATGATTGTGACAGAAGCGATCTGAGTCGGTGGTTTATATATATAGTAGTTGTTAACAGGGACTGAGAGTTTCTGGGTGGCTGTGAGATGTTTAGGGCATCCATTGCTGGCTGTCATAAGCACAGTTCAGTGGATCAACAAAGAAGTCGTTATTTAGGGCTCAGTGAGTGGAGAAAGGTATTTGCCACCAAGCCTGACAACCTGAGGTCATGGATCCAGGTGCATGGTGACAACCCCAAGGATCCAGGTGCATGGTGACAGGGAAGTCCTGTCTCTTGGCTTCTGAATGAGTGTGTGCACACACGCACACTGATGGTAATTCTTATGGCTTCAGTAGAGGTGGCAGAGTTAAGGTTGTGGTTGTTGCTGCCTTTGATGAGACCTTAGACATGGCAGTGCTGCTGTGGTTAGTTTTCTGTCAGCTTGACACAAGCTCAAGTCATCTGGGA
Organism: Uromys caudimaculatus; assembly: GCA_028551405.1. Taxonomy (NCBI): domain Eukaryota; kingdom Metazoa; phylum Chordata; class Mammalia; order Rodentia; family Muridae; genus Uromys; species Uromys caudimaculatus. The sequence continues at coordinate 67,524,945 of CM052708.1, read as the reverse complement.
AGAGTGAGCCTCAGATTGGCCTGTAGGTAAGCATGTGGGCCTTTTCTTTTAAAATCTTTAAAACTGTATGTGTTTGGGTGTGTTGTTGTACGTTATTTACTAACTCTATTATGACCTGGCCAGCCCCCAATAATTGAGGCAGAGTCTTACAAACTTATTTAATCAGCTTTAGCACAATTACTCGGTGACTACCCCAAAGCTATTTTTCTGCACTAGACTGGCTATTTCCCAGCTGCACTCTCCAAGTTACTTGCTGTTGAGTCTCGCCTGGGCTTTCTGGTCCTTCCTGTCTAATGTAAACCTCCTGCTCCCTCCGTCTTCTTTCTTCTTTCCTGTGGTCAGTCTTGAGATCCTCACTCCATTCTCAGGTCCCGCCTTTCTCTCTACCTCCCAACCACAGGCTCTAGCCTTTTACTGACAATAGCTTTAAATTGAGAAGCAAGGTTTACACAGCAAAGGTCAGTGCCTGTGAAGGTGCACTCTGGAGGCAACCTGATCTTTGGGTTCAGGATTTAGCATTTGTATACATAGCAGCAGACCAACTTCCAACATGGTGGTTTTGCCTGCTTAGGATATCTGTGCATCACTTGGGTGTCTGGTGCCTATGAAGGCCAAAAGAGGGCATCAGATCCCCTGGACCCAAAGTTACAGTGTGTGAGCTGCCATGTGGATGCTGGGAATTGAACCTGGAAGAGCAGCCAGTACTTTTACCCAAGGTCATCTCTCCAGCCCTTGGAGTTGTTCTGTGAGCAGCATAAAAAACACTTGCTTCATGCTGCAGATGTCATCTAACTGCGAGAATGAGGTTAGAACGGCAGCACCTGAGGATTTGAAAGACTTTGCCAAGCTACCGAAGCAGCCTTTTGAAAATTATCTCACATGTAGCACCCAATGCATGTAATTTAGGATTACAAATTATTACATAAGGAAGTAACATATGATCTTTAACTCTGTGTTTAGAAACGGGACTTATGGCTTTGAAAACGGAAACCTTTCTCTGATACTGCTTTTCAAGTAGGAATACGTTTACTGTGTAAGGAGAAAGGGCACTTTGGCTGCCGAAAGGTCAGATTGTCTTCTATCATTAGCTAGTTCCAAGATTGTTAATGTGACCTCCACCCATTTCATTTAGCTACAGCTTTTGCTCTCATGAAAGGAAGACCGATTATTCAGAACTTTGGTGAATGTGCATTGTCTTTTAAACAGCGTCTAGTTACTACCACAAATAACAGGGCACAGCAGGAAAGCATGGCGGGTCAAAGCTCTGCTCCCAGGGTTTAATAAAATCCGTCCTGCACTTGTGCTGTGTTCTGGTAGTTTCTGTCAACTAAAATGTGTTTATGTCGTCACTCAAACTTTAACATGTACAATACTTCTAACCATGTTGACCTTTTTTTCTTTTTTCTTTTTTTGTAAGATGAGGTCTTAATGTGTTGCCCTGGCTGGCTTCAGTCTCTTTTTGAATTCTTTTCACAGTGATAAGCAAAGCAAATGTGTGGAGGGTTAAATGGCCTTACTTGTGTGAGTTTAATTGTGGTTTAGAATTTAACCCCTTTGTGTGGTGCTTTTTTTTTTAAATTGTTATTTGTTTTGCTTTGTTTGAGACAGTTTTTCTGTGTATCTCTCTTAGTTACTTTTCTATTGCTGTGAAGAGACACCAAGACCAAGGCAACTTATAAAAACATTTCATTGGAGGCCTTACAGCTTCTGAGGGTGAGTCCATGACCATGTGGCCAGGAGCATGGCGGCAGGCAGGAAGGCCTGGTGCTCTTACAGAGCTTACTCATCCACAGGCAGCAGGCAGAGAGACTGGGCTAGTGCTGCGCTTTTGAAACCTCCGTGCCTATCCCTGTAATACCATTCCTCCAACATGGCCACGTCTCCTAATCCAGTTGACAGCCTTCCTACTGCTGCGGCCTTTAACACAGTTCCTCGTGCTGTGGTGACCCCCAACCATAACATTATTTGTGTTGCTACTCCATAACTGTGATTTACCTTCTTATGAATCATAATGTAGCTCTTGTAGAGAGAGGTTTGCCACAGAAGTCACAACCCACAGGCTGAGAACCGCTCTTCTAATCCTTCCCAAGAGTTCCACCAATTAAGGACTAAGCGTTTACATTTATGAGCCTGTAGGGGCCGCTCTTACTCAAACCCACGTCCTCTGTAGCCTGGGACGGGCTCTATAGACCATACATGGCCTTAAGACTCGACACAGTAACCCTACCTCAGCTTTGAGTGCTAGGGTTAGGCATGTGCCAACACACTAGACTAGTAAGTTCCCTTGTTAATGTATATCTCTACTGTAGAATCAGATCAGTCGGGGGGGGGGGAGGGAGAGAGGGAGGGAGAGAGAGAAAGATAGTTACTGCATTTAGTTCTCTTTGTATGAGGCTGGCTTGTTATATTACCTATGCAGGCCTTGAATCATAGCCTCCCGAGTGCTGGGCTTCTCGGTGTGTGCCACCATGCCTAGCTATTATTTCCTTTTAAACAAGGAGGTTCTGGGGCTGGAGAGTTGGCTTAGCAGGTTAAGAGTTCCAGCTGCTCTCCCAAGGGTCTGGGATTCAGTTCCCAGCACTCAGCTAGTGACTCAGCCCACTAACCTGTAACTCCAGAACACAGAGGTGTTAACATCTTCTTCTGGCCTCTACAGGCACAAGGCGTGCATGTGGAGCAGACATGCATGAAGACAAAACACCCATACACATAAAAATCACAAAACATCAGGCTCTATGGAAAAGGTAATAGCTGTTTGCTGAATTTAAGTTATGGAGAAATTCTTTGGGACATGAGACAAATATGTCATATTTTATTATAGTTCTATTTTCTCTTAAACTTCTGTTAGGAGACAGGGACTCACTGTGTAGACCAGGCTGGCCTTAAGCCTGTGGTGATATTCTTGCCTTTGCTAAGCTAGGATTACAGGCATGTGGCATGGTACCTGACCCTTTACTATATCTAATAAATGATGTAGAAAAGCAATGTAAACATGTACAATGTTGAACTCAGGAAAGCCTCCTTATTGCTTCAGAAGGTTACCTCCATAATACATGTCTACTGGCTCATTTAGGAGAGAGTCCTTCATGGTACCCTTGTGTGGTTATTAGCATTTATTCCCATTTTACTGACTGACAGATGGAGAATCAGAGAAAACAGGCATTTTGCTTACAGTTGCAGGCACACAAAGCCAGTTCATTAATATATTCATTTATTTCATCAAATTACCTTTATGTGTTCTGTTCATAGAGTTCTGTTGCCGGAGGGTGAGAGCGAGGGCTTTGCATTTGCTAGTCTAGTGCTTTGCTATTGGGGTGCTAAGTCCCGGCCCCCCTTCTTTTCTTTTTTCTTTTTCTTTTTTCTTTCTTTTTTGGTATTTTGAGATAGAGTTTCTCTGTGCAGCCCTAGCTGTCCTGGAACTCACTCTGTAGACCAGGCTGGCCTCGAACTCAGAAATCGGCCTGCCTCTGCCTCCCAAGTGCTGGGATTAAAGGCGTGCACCACCACTGCCTGGCCCCTCACCCCCTTCTTAAACCTTAACTTTAAGGGACTGATTTCTAGGGTCAGTTTGTGCTTTGGGAAATCCACTGGATGATAAAATATCGAACATATGAAGTAAATCAGAATTTGATGACCTGGTATACATAGAAAGAAAGAGTAACACCTTTGGTTTCTTAGGGGACACACTGTAATACCCTGGTTTGAGAATGTAGCATAGGGGTGTGGCGGCATTTGCTAGGCTACCAGCACTGGGAGGCAGAGGCAGGCAGTTCTCTGTGAGTTTGAGACCAGCCTGGTTGTGATGGTTTGTATATGCTTGGGCCAGGGAGTGTCACTATTAGGAGCTATGGCCTTGTTGGAATAGGTGTGTCACTGTGGGTGTGGGCCTAATACCCTGCCTGGAAGCCAGTCTTCCACTAGCAGCCTTTAGATGAAGATGTAGAATTCTCAGCTCCGCCTGCACCATGCCTGCCTGGATGCTGCCACGTTCCTGCCTTGATAATAATGGACTGAACCTCTGAACCTGTAAGCCAGCCCCAATTAAATGTTGTCATTTTAAGAGTTGCCTTGGTAATGTGTTTCTTCACAGCAGTAAACCCCTAACTAAGACAGAAGTTGGTACCAGGGACTGGGGTATTGGCATGATAGGCCTGACCATGCTTTTGTCTGGAAGAATGTGGATTTGGAGACTTTGGATTTGGAAAGCAGTGGAATGCTTTAAGTGGGGCTTAGTGGGCCATCCTAGTAGGAATATGGAAGACATTGTTGCTGAGAATGATTTGAATTGTGCGGACCTGGGCCAAGAAGTTTCAGTGAAAAATTCTATGTGGATTAGAGACAATTTTTGTAGTATTTTGGTGAAGAACATGGCTGCTTTTTGCCCTTGTCTGAAGATTCTGCCTGAGGCTAAGGTGAAGAGACTTATATTAATTGCATTGACAAAGGAAGTCTCAAAAAAGCCCAGCAGAGACTTTGTTCTCTGGTTAAGTCTCTTGAAGAGCATTTTGAACAAGCATAGCAAGCTTAGAAAGGAAAACTATAAAATATATGGTTGAGTATTAAAGGGGCTCCAGGAAGTGAGGTGGGGCCGCATCCTGTGATCTAGGGGATAACAGATTAAGGGGGTGGGACTTTGGGGCAAGATCCTACCCAGCTAAATTTAGATCTAGGCGTGGTGGCACACACCTTTAATCCCGCACTCAGGAAATAGAACCATGCAGACCTTTGAGTTCAGGTCAGTCTATAGAACAAGTTACAGAAAAGCCAAGCTTAAGCAGAGAGGGAGTTGGAAAACGAAGCTGGTAATAGAAGGGGGGGGGGCATGTTCCAACCCCAAAAAGCAGCAGAACATGGCAGCTTCAGCCATGTGACTCTGGCTTTAGAGTGAAAAATAGAATGGACTACTGGGACAATTGATGCTGGTTAGCTGGGGCTAAGAAATTAGTGGTGATTAAGAAGAGACCAGCATCACTGAGGTGAAATCTTCTGGGAAGTGTTTTCTGAGAGCACAAAGAAGCTGTGTTCCAGAGATAGCCAAGGTTGTACTTCATGCTGCAGCTGCACTTTGCAATATATAAGAGTCATGCAGGTAGTACTGGTTTTGAAGGCATGAAGGGGTCACGCAAAGCAGCTGAGGCTTAGCACACAGTGAGAGGCCATAGAAGGCCATTGGTGATGGTGCAGCCTCAGTTGCAGTTGATGGCCCAGGACTGAAAGGGTCATGCAAGGGATTTGAAGCTTGGCACCATGAAGAGAGCCTATGTGAGGCTATTGGTGAAGCCTAGTTGCAGCGGAAAATCCCAGTGTATTGGAGATGCCAGTCCCATGGGATGATCACCGAGAACAGCGGCAGTGGAGTGGATCAACCTGAGTTTAGAGTGCTACAGAGGGCAGAGCTGGAGAAGTGACACCAGCCCTTTGGAGGAGCCCAGGTGATCATGTGTGGACCCCAGACATTGAAACAAGAAGCTGTAACATTGAAGTTGCCTTGGAGACCCCAAGATGTTCAAGATGCCAGAACTGTGGGCTGTCTACTGAGGAAAGCTGCTAACAGAGAAAAAAAAGGAGTTAGAGATCTGAAGACCACTTTGACATCAGACATGGAGATACAGAGTTTGGAGTTTGCCCAGTTGTTTTCCTGTCTTGCTTTGAGGATTACAGTTAAGTGATTTGATGAATCTCAGAAGAGACTTTGAACTTTTGACTTTTTGTTTGTTTGTTTGTTTGGTTGGTTGGTTGGTTTTTTTTATTTATTTATTTTATTTATATACTGTAGCTGTCTTCAGACACACCAGAGGAGGGCATCAGATCCCATTACAGATGGCTGTGAGCCACCATGTGGGTGCTAGGAATTGAACTCAGGACCTCTGGAAGAGCAGTCAGTGCTCTTAACCGCTGAGCCATCTCTCCAGCCCCGAACTTTGGATTTTAACATTGTTGAGACTGCTATAGACTATGGGGACTTTTGAAGTTGGACTAAATGTATTTTGCATTATGCTATATTTAGGTGTGACCCCCATATGTTTGAATAAGCCTATGGGGGCCAGGGAGTGGAATGTGATGGTTTGTATATGCTTGGGCCTGGGAGTGGCACTATTAGGAGGTGTGGCCTTGTTGGAGTAGGCGTGTCACTGTGGGTGTGGGCTTTAAGACCCTCATCCTAGCTTCCTGGAAGTCAGTATTCTGCTAGCAGCCTTCAGATGAAGATGTTGAACTCTCAGCTCCTCCTGCACCACGCCTGCCTGGACGCTGCCATGCTCCTGCCTTGATGATGATGGACTGAACCTCTGAACCTGTAAGCCAGCCCCAATTAAATGTCTTTTATAAGTGCTGCCTTGGTCATGGCATCTGCTCACAAGAGTAAAACCCTAACTAAGACACTGGTCTGCGGTTCCAGGACAGCCAGGGCTACACAGAAAACTGAAAAAAAGAACGAGGGGGCTGGGGGTGGAGAACAGCACTGTGGTAGTAATCAGACTTTACAGTTCACAGGCCAGTCAGGATTATTCAGTGGAGCCTGTTTTGGGGAGTGGGGTGGGAAACTGGCTGGCGCTGTAATTCAGTACTAGAGTGCTTGCTGGCATGTCTGAGTCCCCCCACTGAATTCTATAATTGATTTTCTTTTGTGAATACATCCACATACATTTCAGTTTAAAATAGGATGAGAGGAGCTAAAGGCTCTGCCAGAGGAATTTATTGCACTCCTCTGGATTAAAGATTAGGGATTAAATGGCTCAGGTTAATTGTGATTTAGGGGTAGTGTTCTGTGAATGCATTATGGAGTTCCCTCTAGCAGAATGAATTTAGGGGCTCCAGAATAATCTATGCTTATGTCACATTTCTCTAATACGAGTTTCTATAAAAACTGAGTTTATATAAAGCAAAGGATTAAAGATAAATGTGTGCATGTGATTACCTACTTTTCTTCCGTTTCTTTTCACTGATTGTATAATCACTATTTTGGATACATTTTCTGGAAGAATTAAGTTTGTAAGTAGTTGTCCGTTTTGATGGGTGTAGGAAAAGGACTCTTGAGGTTATCTCCTGTTGGTTTTCCAGACAGGAGGACTAGCTTGCCAAGAACAAAAGTTACCACACAACACATGTACTGTTCAAAGTATTTCTGAAACAGGAGGCCAGTTGGGAAGTTGCTTTACCCTAAAAGTACCAAGGCACTTGTTCCTGATTGAGAGGGACCAGGGAGTGGCAGTAATTCCTGATTAACTGGTTTTAAAGGAAGGAAACCGCAGTAAACTCTTAATATTAATAAGAATATACGGAAAACTGAAAAGTGTGATGGGAACACAAACACCGCTGGAGTTGTCGGGTAGTGAGCCATTATTCCAAACGGAATACGTTTATCTTTAGACTGGGTAGGGTGGGATTTGCATTCCCCAAGTTACAATGAGTTTCCAGATCCTTATCAGTCAAGTATTAGGAGTGACTGTTTTTAATAGTGATAATGAGGCAGCTATTCCCAGGAGGAGACTTAGTCACTGGCAGGATTGTCAGAGCCCTGAAATAGTTTGGGAAAACTCAGGATGGAAAAAAGCAAACTGTTTCAAAACAGAACAAAACCGTGTGCTTCTTTTCCAGGCTGGTGAGATGGAATTTGATAGAAGGGGCATCCATCTCTTATCCAGGGAAATGGTGGGTGTCCTAGAAACCAGAGATCCAGGCTCCTTACCAAAAGTACTGCAGGCTCAACAGGAAGCTTTGAGTAAGGTTAAAATGATAACAGCTGCTACGCTAGAGTTATGGTCTTTGTAGAAATTGGAAAACCTAATTTTACATTAGAAAAAAATATTTAAGCCAGGCGTGGTGGCACATACCTTTGATCCCAACACTCAGGAGATAGAGGCAGACAGATCTCTGAGTTCAAAGCTCTCTGGGCCACTGAGCCATCTCTCTAGACCCTGGTAGCAGTGTTTTGAAAGAAACCTCAAGTGGCATTTCATGCTGTGGGATGATTCTTGTGGTGTTAAACGTAGAAGTTGGGCCTGGCAGAGGTGGCGCACGCCTTTAATCCCAGCACTCGGGAGGCGCAGAGGCAGGCGGATTTCTGAGTTCAAGGCCAGCCTGGTCTACAGAGTGAGTTCCAGGACAGCCAGGGCTACACAGAGAAACCCTGTCTCGAAAAAACAAAACAAACAAAACAAAACAAAACAAAAAATACAAAAAAAAAGAAATCTCAGGCCATGATAATGTTTCTATATAAGTAGGAATCAACTTTAAAGCTACATAAAGAGATAGGCTCAGCCGATAAAAGCTCTTGCTGCACACCTCTGATGACCTTAGTTTGATCCCTAGAATACATGGTGGAAGGAGAGAGTTGACTCCAAAAACGATGTCTTCTGACCTCCACACATGTGCCTTAATACACACACTTAGAAATAATAAAAATAAATAATAACAGTATGAAAGATCAAAGTTGGTTGGGCAGTGATACCATACCCCTTTGATCCCAGCACTCAGGAGGCAGAAGCTGGCAGATCTCTGAGTTTGAGGCCAGCCTGGTCTACAGATCAAATTCCAGGACAGCCAGGGCTACACACAGAAACCCTGTCTTGAAAAAGAAAAAGAAAGAATGAAAACAAGGAGAAAGATCAAAGTTGTGGCCATCTTAGGGGACATTTGAGAATTTACTGAGTTGATTGTTTTAACATCGCATACAATATTAAGTAAAAATAGCCCCTCGTGGTGCTTTGAATATTGTCTTGAAGGAACTAGAGTGTGGCACAATGCATAAACTATTGAGGTAACTCTCTGTTCCTAAGGCGAGGTAGGTATGCCATGTGACACAGGAATAGAACCATTAAAAACAACTGGAGTTACAGATAATTTGGAATATCACACAGACTCAGACAGCTATAGTTTTATTCAGGTAATACATTTTTGTTGTAGAAACTTAGATTATTATAAAGAAAAGAAAAATTTTTTTAGGGGAAATTCTTGATTATTAATGTAGAAAGGGAGTCATGAGGGTGTGGTGAGGGAGGTGGCAGTGGGCAAAACAGTGCACTCCTGCAGAGGATGGAGCGTGGTTCTCAGCACCTACCACACACAGCTACGCACATGCACGCACGCACGCACACGCACACGCACACGTAAAACTAAAAACTTTTTCACAAGGAATTATGACTTAACTAGTTAAGTGCTTGTTACATGCATGGTTTGCATTTCTAATTTAAATATTAGATGCATGCAGCTTACCCAGTAGCTCTGTAAGGTCGCGTGAAGAGCAGCATCCACAGGCACTTGTGCCGTCACTGGGGCAGCACCTTCAGCTTAGTCACTCTTTATTTACCAGCTGTTCTCTACAGCCCTGCTCTGTGCTCAGCCCGACCTCCTGGCAGCCTTCCCTCAGCCTCCCTAAGTGCTGAGATGTGTGTGTTCGCACCACGCCATCTTAGCTCTCTGCTACTCGCAGCATCCTTTCTTGACCTCTGGTTGGCCTCCCTCCCAGCCGCCTTTGTCGCCGTGTTTGACCATTAATAGCACTCGTATATTCCGACTATTGAGTTTTCAGCCTTAACTGTGAGGAGTTAACTTTTTTCCTCATCCCCAGAAATGTTTTTGTTCTTTGTTCTTTTAATGTAGATAATTAGCAGTCTGTTTAAATTGTCCTTGAGTTTATGTATTTTTTTTATTGGATATTTTCTTTATTTGTGTTTCAATTGTTATCCCCTTTCCTGTTTCCCATCTGCAAACCCCCATCCCATCCCCCCTTACCCTGCTTCTATGAGGGTGCTCCCCCACTTACGAGTGTTTATTTATGTATTAAGACTGAAAGTTCAGCTAAGCTAGTGTCACTTTCATAAAACTGTTATTTTTTTTCCTTTAGCATTTATATATTTAATTTTCTATTTTTACTATGTGGTCCAGCTTTTCCAGCTTCTCCTCAGGAGCTGTCCTCTTGAGGCGCTCTGAGGCTCTGATTCCCAAACGTGCGCTTTCCTTGGGTCATCTGCTGTTATGCATCTTGCCACTGGCATCTTGAAGATAGCACTGCCTGCCTGTACTGGATTTCTTGTTTAGATCTTCTGTCTTCTTTATCTTGGTTTAGATCCCATGACCCCAGCTGTCCTCCATGCTCTTGACACCGTCCCATCGTCCCATCGATGGAGGTCAAACCCAAGGCTTCATGGTAGGTGACCTCTTTCCCACTCAGTAACGCTCCCCGGCCTAGTTTAGTCCCTGCCTGAGAAAGTTAAACTTTGTAGACACTTGATGACACATTTTTAGTCTCTCAAATACACTGACAACTGGTAGATAACACAAAGCACATAGAACTTATATTGCACACCTAAGTAGAGGAACCTTGCATATTTTGGTGTAGGACTCAAAGTGAAGCAAGAGGGCTGACTGCATGGAGCTCAGCAGACAGAGGGCTAGGGGCTCGGGCCTTCTGGGGAAGGGAAAGTGGAGCAGGCTGTGCAAGTTCGGTTAAAGTATCACGCAAGAGCTGTGAGGTCACCTCTGTCTAAGCTTGGTGTCACACCAGTCTCTCTTTTAATAGACAGAAAGGACAAAAGTGGGTATCTACTAGGAACCCCTGTACCTCTATCCACTGTCTGTGAGTGAAGATAAGTGTAAATGTCTTCTATAGAAGAATAGCTTTTCAGAGCCATTCCTGTGTGTACAGGTCTGTGAGCTGCTCTTCCCATCACTGTGGCAGCACCTGACTTCAGGAAGTAAAAGTTGATGTTAGGTCACAGCAGGGAAGGCATAGCTGCGGAGCAGCTCAGGCAGCTGTTACTGTGCCCACAGGCAGGAAGCGCGTGCGCACACATGCACGCGCATTTGTGTGTGTGTGTGTGTGTGTGTGTGTGTGTGTGTGTGTGTGAGAGAGAGAGAGAGAGAGAGAGAGAGAGAGAGAGAGGTGCTGCTCAGCTCTTTTGCCCCCTTTTATTTGATCCAGGAGAGAGAGAGAGAGAGAGAGAGAGAGAGAGAGAGAGAGAGAGAGAGAGAGAGGTGCTGCTCAGCTCTTTTGCCCCCTTTTATTTGATCCAGGCTGTGGACAGTGTCTTCCACACACAACACAGGCAGGTCTTCACTCATTCAAGCCTTTCAGAAAATGTCTTCACAGACACCTGAGGTCCATTCAGTCAATTCGACAATTAAATTTTAACTATCACAACATATATACAGTCTCTTTGCATGGCCACTTCTGGGTGTATCAAAGAAGCACATTCGGAGTGAGGTATTCTACTTCTGCATGTCCGTAATGTCTTCGATGGCTTACACTGTCCTTACTGTTAGCTGGATATGAATCCTAGTTTGCAGAGTTTGCCTCCTTCACTCTACCTTCCTTTCTTCCCTCCCTCCTCATAACAAAACGTTGCCTTACAGTCTTCTGTTGCTTGCTGGGTGCTTGAAGCCCAAAGCCATTGGAATTTTCTTTGGTTGCTGTTGTTTAGACAGGATCTTTCTGGATCTTAGGCTATCTGGAACTCTCTCTAATCAGACTGACTTCATCCTTGGGGTTCTCCTACTTGAGTCTCCTGAGTGCCAAGATCACAGACCTGAGCTGCCCTGTGTGATTAGTTCTTCATCCTCCGTGTGTGAAATGTTTACCTCGTATAGTTCTGAGGGCAGTGACTCTGAGGACTTGATGAGCCTTTGTCATCCGGGAACTACTGTCTAAAAATTTTGTTGGTGACTTTCATTTTTTCTCATCTTCTCTTAGTTTTATTTTGAATGAAGATAACTGGATTTTTCTGAACATATCATACAGTGTTCTTATTTTTTCTACTGAGGATTTAATTGCTTTCTCTCCTTTCCTCTCCACTCCTGTCACATTTTCGGTTCATGAGGTTCTTGTGCTCGGCCTTTCTGCTAGATGGCCCTCCCACCTCCTTCCTTTTCCTTCCATGGTGGCTTGCTGGCCTGCACAGGCTGGCTTTGAACGTAGATGGTCCTCCTCCCTTTGCCTCCCAAGTGCTGAGATTAGAGTCATGCCTCCCTCCCTTGTCTCCTTACTTTGTCTTTTATGTAGAGATATCTAAATTCTTGGTGATTTCTTGTTTTCATGGTGGAGTTTGGATAGGAAAACTCTAAATACACAAATAGGACTTAGCAGCTAAAGTTAAGTTCTACTGTTGGGTAACTGCAGATTTCATTTGGAGGCGTCTTACTTTGTTTCTGTGATTGGATTCCCCAGAGACTTCCAATTTCCCTTAAAGTGAACACCTGACTGTTAGCCTTTTGGGAAGAGCATTGGTGGATGGAGCTTTGGTCAATGATAAATTAAAAGTGGCTCATATGAAAGAAACATTTAATTGAGATGGAAAGATGGCTTAGCAGTTAAGAGCTCAATTCCCCGCCCCCACACAGCACTCACAACAGTCTGTGACTCCAGTCACGGGGCGTCTGTTCTCTTCTGGTGAGTTTGTTAACTCTGGGTTAAGTAATACGTACCATCATTTGGTAGTTTGAAACAGTTTGTAGTAAGATGCTCGCACCACTGAGTCAGCACACACACTGCACAGACACACATTTTCTCTTTCTCCTTAACCCCCCCTTTGCCACTTGTTGGATGTTTACCAGTTTACTGCACATCACGGGCCAGGGTCTATGTGTGCTTGATCATTTTGGACGTGTTAAAGGAACTTCCCTTTTCCTCTCTAAAGGCTCCCAAGGTTCTGGTGGCATAAACCACAAGAGATTAGCAAGAGAAAACGCATGCACATTTTTGTATATTCTTCCTAGGGAAGCTGGAAGTTGAGGATACATGAAGTTTTTGAGTATTCTCAATTTTTTAGATTTTAAGGGGAGATTAATAGCTACAAAGAACAGAAGTAACAGTCTGGGGAAAGTCCATCTGGGCTCTGGACAGTGTTATTCCAGCCTTCTTTTTCTGAAAGTCACTATTTCCTGGTCTACAGGTTATAGGGAGAACTTAGGACTGTCATTCCTTATGGAAGAATTTTAGTTAGAGGAAGAACTCCAGAGCATCCCCCATGCTTTGAGGGAGTCATTTAAGGTTGTTCAGCATGACAGCGTGCCCAGCTTTGCAGTGTTACCTCTCATTGCTTCAAACCTTGATTGGTATACTGAAGTCCAGAGAACCATATGTTTTAATGCTCTCAGAGGACCCTCATCATTTTGCAAGTGGGGGAAGGGAGAAGGGCAGATAAGTATATGCCCGTGACAAAAGATAGAGAAATTGGATAATGTCTCAGGAAGATGTCAGCCATCCCATTTTAGCCTGTTCCTGCTATGTGTTTGTTTGAATTGTTAGGTGTGTGGTATGTAGGTGTGTTTGCATGTGAGCACACACGTGTGTTCATATGCAAGTATCTTTCATCACTTTCTAGGTATGATGCAGGATCTCTCGTTGAACCCAGAGCTCAATCCTGGCTAGCCTAGCCATCCAGCTTGCCCCAGGCGGCTGCATGTCTCTGCCTCCCAAGTGCTGAGATTATAGGTGGCTAGCTGGCCACACCTGCCTGGCATTTACTTAATTGAGGGCTGGGCATCTGGTCATCACACTTGTCAGGCAAGTCCTTAATCCACTGAAGCAGCTCCCTTGACTTGCTGTTTCTGTGTCTTTGGGATGATGTTCCCTGATGTTTGCCTTACAACTCTGTTCTTCAGCATCTGAGTCCTTTACCTCATGTTTTTGTTTCCAGAAATTTCTGGCTGTAATTGGTGTGCGCATGCCTGCTTAGAATTCTTGATAAAATAAGTAAATGATTTCAACTATCAAAGGGATTTTGAAATAAGCCTGGCCAATCTCCAATTGGTTTGCAAGTCAGGAAAAGATTTTGCTTATTGTGGGAGGAAATTTTTCATTTTCCTGAAGTGTATCTGTCGTGGTTGAAACTGAATGACCTGTGGTTGCTTGTTTGCTTTTGAATGTGTGGGAAGAGGAAGCAATATCAGATGACATTTGTTTACTCTTTGGGACAACTGGAACAGTAATATTTCATTGTTGCGAATTCTTTAGCAATTCCAGTTATCTGTCAGTGACCCGGTCACTCACATCCACTCTGGTAGGCAGTTAACTGTGCCTTACTCTAGTGAGAGTTTGTTTGGGTCTCAGGTATTATGGGAATGGCCTGCTAAGACTGTCAGTGCCCTTCATTTCAGAGTAGGCAGGCCATTTCATAGCCCACTACTCCACATTCTCCTACCTTGTTTTACTGACAGATACATGCATGACCAGAAGAAATGTCATAGGAAATGACATTTAAATAATTTAAATGATAATTTAAAGTGGAAACAGGACTTCAGAGACAGAGGCAGGAGAATCATTACAGATTCAAACCAAGCTTGACACCCAGTCTCAAAACAAATGAAAAGAAAAGGGGTGAGGAGGACTGAGGGTGTAAGCTTCTGGGTCAGTTAAACTTTTAGATTCCTCTATGGAGGAATACATTCTACCTCCTGGGTTTTGTTCCTTTGTTTGTTTGTTTGTGTGCTGCATATTGAACCCAGGGTCTTGCATGTTTGGCATGTCCTCTAACCACTGAGCGTAATACCTGTGCTTCACACACATGCTTTAATTTTCCAGAAGATATTTGTGGTTCAAGACAGTAACTGTTGTAACTAAAGTGAGTAGATTCCTGAAAGTCTCTTTTGACACAGGACATGTGAATTTTGCGTGGACCCAGGTGGAAGTCTGTGTTCTACATTGTGAAGAACGGTAGTTGTCTTAGTTACTGTCTTAGTCAGGGTTTCTTTCTTTCTTTCTCTCTCTTTTTTTTTTTTTTGTTTGTTTTTTGAGACAGGGTTTCTCTGTGTAGCTCTGGCTGTCCTGGAACTCACTCTGTAGACCAGGCTGGCCTTGAACTCAGAAATCCACCTGTCTCTGCCTCCCAAGTGCTGGGATTAAAGGCGTGTGCCACCACTGCCCAGCTTAGTCAGGGTTTCTATTCCTGTACAGACATGACCAAGAAGCAAGTTGGGAGGAAAGGGTTTATTCAGCTTACTCTTCCACGTTGCTCTTCATCACCAAAGGAGGTCAGGACTGGAACTCAAGCAAGTCAGGAAACAGGAGCTGATACAGAGGCCATGGAGGGATGTTTCTTACTGGCTTGCTTCTCTTGGCTTGCTCAGCTGGCTTTCTTATAGAGCCCAAGACTACCAGCCCACAGATGGTACCACCCACAAGGGGCCCTCCCCCCTTGATCACTAATTGAGAAAATGCCTTACAGCTGGATCTCATGGAGGCATTTCCTTAAGGGAGGCTCCTTTCTCTGTGATAACTCCAACTTGTGTCAAGTTGACACAAAACCAGCCAGTACAATTGACCCCTTGTCAACTTGACACACAAATACATCACTATTAAGCCTCAACCCTTACTTTCTTATTCATCCCCAAGATCTAAATAACTTTAAAAGTCCCACAGTCTTTGCAAATTCTTCCATATTAAAATTTCAATCCCTTTAAAAATATCCAATCTCTTAGAATTCAAAGTCTTTTTACAATTAAAAGTCTCTTAACTGTGGGCTCCACTAAAATACTTTTTTCCTTCAGGAGGGAAAATATATCAGAGCACAGTCACAATCAAAATCAAAATCAAATTCCAGCCGTCCAATGTCTAGGATCCACTCACGATCTTCTGGATTCCTCCAAGGGCTTGAGTCACTTCTCCAGCTCTGCCCTTTGTAGCACACACCTTGTCTTTTAGGCTCCAGATGCTGTACTCCACTGCTGCTGCTGTTCTTGGTGGTCATCTCATGGTACTGGCATCTCCAGAACACTGCAGGCTTCTGATGCAACTAGGTTTACCAACAGCCTCTCATAGGCTCTCTTCATGGTGCCAAGCCTCACCTCCTTTGCATGACCCCTTCAGTCCTGGGCTGTCAATGCAACTGAGGCTGCACCTTCACCAATGGCTTTCCACGGCCTCTCACAGTGCCGAGCCTCAGCTGCTCTTCATGATCCCTTCACGCCTTCAAAACCAGTACCACCTGGGTGACTCTTAAACATTACCAAGTCCTGCCTCGACTCAAGGTACAACCCTGGCTATCTCTGTAACATAACCTCCTCGCTCTCAGAAAACACCTCCCAGAAGACTCCACCCCAATGATGCTGGTCTCCTCTCAATCACTGCCAATTTCCCAGCTATAGTCCCAGCAATGTAAAGTCCTCGCCTTAGTAGTTTTGGCATCCTGTCAATCACAGCTGATCCTCCAGCTGTAGCTAACCAAAACCACAGAATCTTCACAATCAAAATAGCAATGGCCCTGATAAGAGTCTTTAATCTTCCCTCTGAAATTTCACAAGCCAGGCCTCCATCTTCTGCACTGTTCTCAACATTATCTTCCAAGCTCCTACACAACATCCCACAGGTTCTAGCCCAAGGTTCCAAAATCCTTCCACAATCCTCCCCAAAATGTAATCAGGTTGTCACAGGAATACCCCACTCCTGATACCAGTTTGTCTTAGTCAGGGTTTCTATTCCTGCACAAACATCATGACCAAGAAGCAAGTTGGGGAGGAAAGGGTTTATTCGGCTTACACTTCCATGCTGCTGTTCATCACCAAAGGAAGTCAGGACTGGAACTCAAGCAGATCAGGAAGCAGGAGCTGATACAGAGGCCATGGAGGGATGTTCCTTACTGGCTTGCTTCTCCTGGCTTGCTCAGCTTGCTCTCTTATAGAGCCCAAGACTACCAGCCCAGGGATGGTACCACCCACAAGGGGCCCTCCCCCTTTGATCACTAATTGAGAAAATGTCTCACAGCTGGAACTCATGGAGGCATTTCCTCACCTGAAGCTCCTTTCTCTGTGATAACTCCAGCCTGTGTCAGGTTGACACACAAAACTAGCCAGTACAGTTACTGTTCTGTTGCTGTGAGGCAACTTGACACCATGACAAAGGCAACTTCCGCCTGCTTACACTTTCAGAGGGTGAATCCATGACCATCATGATGGGGAACATGGCAGCAGACAGGCAGGCATGGCACTGGAGCAGCTGCTAAGAGTGTACATCCTTACCTGAACAGATGCAGAGAGAGAACGATCTCCAGTGACACACTTCCTCCAACAAGGCCACACCTCCTACACCTTCCTACACAGTTTTACCAACCAGGAAAATAAATGAGTCTATGGGGCCATTATTGCTTAAATCACTACAGTGGTCATTGTAAAGATACACATATAAGAATATCCAGTGGCTAGGTCCTATTAAGCATTTACACAGACTGAGTCTCTGTTCCTCTTCTCAGTCTTCCATCCCTGTCGCCTTTTGCAGGCAAGAGGTTTTTGTTGTTGTTGTTCTTATCCCTAGCTGATGTGATGAAATTTAGGTTAGACTGTACATGGCTAACTGCTGTTTCAGACCTTGTAACCCCCAGTGATTCCCTCAGACATGCTCCTCTTTTTGAAAGAAAGGGGTGGCAAGCGGATTGGGCCAGGATTCTTTATGAGCTAGACCAACATTCTGTGGTATCTGGAAGGACCTTCTCCAGAACTTTCTTCATATGAAAAATCACCTTGAATTGTATGTTCAACAGATTACTTCAGTGAAAAAGTGGGATATTCTGGGTTATCTTGGGCCTTCCTCAGAAACTGACCTGCATTTTTGCCTTGGCATTGCCTACAACATGTATCTGAAATACAGAATCTGTAAATAATGAGGAACCTTTAAAAGCATGGTCTAGAGAGAATTGTATAGGGTTTTTATTATTTTACTTTTGCTGGAGTGAGGAGTAAGCCTGGAGCTGTGTGCATACCAGGAGAACAGTCTACCTCGGAGCCATTACTGTGGGGTTTTGAAAAGCTTCTTCAGGCCCTGGGCCTTGTGGAAGTGAGAGTGAGTGTGTGGTTGAGCAGACCCCTCAACAAGCTCTTCTCTTGGCCTTAGGGGTAACATGGGCAGCCGGTGGTGGGAGAACCTTAAGCTGCTGCCGGTTGCCTTTCCACAGAGCACTTACAAAAGATGGACTGGGTGGGGAATGTACCAGCATGGGTTTTTTTCTGTTCACAGGCTCACAGTAGATGGTTTGTTTTTCTTTCTTTTTCTTCCCTAGACGGGGTTTCTCTGTGTAGCCCTGGCTGTCCTGGAACTAAGGCAAGAAGATCATATTTGAGTCTAGCTGAGGTAACATACTGAGACCTTGTCTCTAAAACTCAAGTCTTTAAAGCTCTAAGATGAGAAAGTTTGTCGTGTTTAATGCACAGTCATGGTTTGTTAAAACTTGTGTGAAAGCTGGGGAACAGTTGTTAGGCAGATGGTCACATAATGTGGGAACAGAGCAACTAAAAAGAAACCAGTGTGGGTTGAACCATTAAAATAGCTCTATGATTCATTAAAATATTTTTCATTTGGGCCAACTTGCTAATGCTGTAATCTTGTTTTATTCATCTTTTGAGAATAACCAAATACGAAGCAGACAAAGCAGCCTGGCAAGTATGATCCCTGTCTCCTCCCGTGGTGGAAGGACAACCGTCCTAACTTCCACATAACCCCCATGATATGTGGTGTTTCCTAAATAAAGTAGACAAAAGGAAGTAACCAAGCATGGCTTTAGAGTTTCTTTATTGGTGAATTTTAGGGTATGAACTTTGTGAAGTAAAAGAATCTTCAGACATTTGTTTGTAGAAGCTGTCGGGGATCTTTGCTCTCTCCTCAGTGACTGATCAGAAAGGACTGTACTTGTCAGTAATACCTGGGTGTCCTCCCAGGAGATTGTCCCCAGATGTCTCTCAACGACACACTTGCCCAGTCCTGCCAGGAGGAATGGCCACCTTGCTTTTCTATCTCTTTCCTAATTGCCCAAAGTAGGCACATAGATATTTTCTTGAGTTGCTTACAGCATTCTATGCCTGAGATCTGACTGAGCCCAGTGGGAAGCGGCTCCCTGGTGATGGTTTTGTCAGCAGGAAGAAGGGAGTGTTCTAAGTCTTTTTACAAGGGTGCAGGTCTGCTCTGCAGCCTACGGTTAACTGATCTAATGATCCCTTAAGTCTCACACCAAGCACCGCTCCAGCGTTGCAGACTGCTGCTGCTTCCGAGGTTGTGGGGTGGCTTCTCAGCACTGCCGCATTTCAGCGCCCTCGCTCTGCACTCTTCCCTTTGTTCTCCCTGCTTCCGTACTTAACCTTCGTGGGTCTTTATTTGCAACAAGACCATTGCATGGGAACCTTTAAGTTTCCTATTATGTTTTGAGTTTGCCCAGTCTGAACATCTATGATGCTGATGGAGTAGAGCTATACACTTTTGTAGAGTACAGCCCAACACTTTTGTTTTCTGTGGTCTTCTTACTCTTGTTTCTTGTAAACTAGACAATTTAAAATTTTTGTTACTTAAGAGTCCAAAAATATCTCATGTTTATAGATATATCCAAAATTGACTCTCTTGGTCCTATCTCATTCCTAATAAGAACAAAGCCCCAGAATGCTCCGCACCTTCAGCAAAGTGGCTTGTTACCATGGTAACAAGGAATCTGCTTATTCTAACTGAGACAGGGTTCTCTGTTCTATTACTTTCAGGAGAATATAAAAAAACCAATCCAAATGCCTTCTTGTAGACCTGATAGTGTGACCTGTTCAGGATACATCTAAATGTCCTTAGCTTACAAATCTGGCAGCACAGCTAAGGTATATTGTACGGGAAGGACAGTCCCTTGAGTTGGGATTCTGTCACCTTGTGAAGACTTCAAAACAGATCCAGATGGGCTTCTCACAGGTACCTGAGGATAACCTGATAACTTCCTGTAAATTATCATTACCATCCCCCATCTTTTTCCTAGTCCACCTTGGAAACAGCTAACTGGTAGAGGTTTAGGAGAATAGAGAATCACGTGAGTGAGACAAACGTCAAAAGTAATTTTACTTGGGCCAAATCGCCCATGTGGGTGAGCCTCACAGTCTTTCATCTAAACATGGTGGTTGAGATTCTGAAGTGCATTTCTCAGATCTTAGCATGGAGCAAGGCTGCTTGTTACAGTACAAGAATAGATGAAGGGATCAAAATGAAGTAATGGTGGATCGTAGAGCAGGGTGGCAGCAGTGGACAGTGCAGCAGTGGCTGACTCTCGGTAAAGTTTGCGGGCAGACCTAGTGGGATGTGTGAGGGGGAAAGGGAGCCAAGAGTGAGGCAGGGCTTTGGGTGTTAACAGATGGAAAAATGATGTTTCTGTTTATTAAAATGGGGGCGACTTCAGAATGTGAGTGGAGCGTACAGAGGGAGTGGGGCTTTTTACTTGGGACTGCTGAGTTTGCTTGTCTTATAGCTATGCGTGTGGAGAGTTAAAACAGCCAGTCACTAACCGGAGAGGGGTTGGGGTTGATGATTTGGTGAGGCATATGGAGAGCACTGAGAACGTAAGCTGACTGACTGCTTGAGGTGCCATGGAACATCTTAAAAACGCAGTGTTCTTGAAAACATAGTGGTAGGTGTATGTTTGACCCACATCTATAATTTCAGAAGGATGTTTAGGGATGTATGCTTGCATGCGTCTTGTGTGTTTCTGTGGGGTTGGGTTCTGACTCCCAAATGCTAGCTAGGATTATAGGTGCGCACCACCGTGCCCAGTTTATGTGGTCTGGAGACCGACCCAGAGCTTTGTGTGTTAAGTACTCAGTCAGCAAAGCCACATCCCAACCATTACCCTGTTCTTGGGTTTAAAAGCACTAAAAATTAAGTCAGTGGGATAACATTTATTTCAAAAGTAGATGGGCCGGGAATACGAACCACTCCCTTAGTTTTTGGGATAGGATTTCTCCACTATTGTATAGGCTGGCCAGCTTTGCAGCTCCAGGGATTACCTTACCTCCCTGGCCCTGGAATTACACTGCCTGTGCTGGTGTTCATGTGAGCTCAGTTCTTCATGCTTTGTGGCAAGCACTGCTGACTGGCTCCCAGCCCCAATCAGGCATCTTTGGGGGAAACATAACTCACTAAATGAGCACCTAGAAATCTTTACGGCAGTCAAGAAAACTATTTCAAATTCAAAGCAATATGAGCACCTGCATGTTAAAATTATTCAGTTGTATCACCTAAAGAGGATATGTAGTAAACCAGTTTGATCTTATAAAGGATATTTAATTAGGTTTCTTGATGCCTTTTAATCTTTGCAGTTTTAAAGGTATGGTTTTCTAGTCAATAATAATTTGAGAAAAAAATGCACCCCATCACACTGGATTCCCATTCCTCCCAGGTCCACCCTCCTCCCTGGTGCCCTCCCCCTTCCAAAAAACCCCCACCGAGTCCAGTTGTATTGCCCATATGCTCATGGGGGCATTTTATAACCAAATTTTTTATAAATATAAAAACCAAAAGGGACATCACAATGATGTGTTATTTCTTAAAATTTAGCATATATAAGATTTTTGCTAGACATGGTGATGCATGGTTGTAATCCCAATACTGACAGAGGTAGGAAGGTCAGAAGTTCAAGGTCATCCTTGGCTATACACCCACAAGGCCAGTTGGAGGCCAGCCTAGGCTATGGGAGATCCTATCTTGATATCTTTTCTTTCCACATTAAATTAAAAGTACCTGTTTTCTACTGCTTGCCTTCCATGGGTTTTGCTCCCCTCAATTCCTGTGTTCCTCTCCCTTATTCTGCCTTCTCCCAAATGAGAGCCTGTGGAAGACAGTGTGCATGGTTTTAGATTTCTGGCTTTCCCATAACTGTGGCAAAAGTTTATAGCTAAGAGCTGGGTGTGGTAGTACGTATCTAATCCTAACACTCTGAGCAGTATCATAGAGCCATGATGGCATTTTTTTTTCTATTCAGGTTTAGTTTCAGGGTTATAAACTCTGCAGTTACTCTATACCATTATTACTATGAGTAACTTTAAAGTTTCAGATTTTTAACATGCTTTGGGGAGTTCTTTCTGTATTATTTCATCCTCCCTAATAGTATTTGGAGGTCTCCATACATGTTTTCCTAAAATTTATTTCAAATCTGAGACTTTAAGAACGGATGTGACTGCATACCAGGATCAGCTTCGGACCCCCAAAAATGTCCCTGTTTGGTTTACCTCTCTGTGATAGCCTGATGTTCTCACCCTCTTACCTCTGTTTGCCGTTTAGCTGAGTGGTCACAGTGTCTTTGTGGGTTTTGTGTTAACAGCATCACTTTATTTTGTGCTCTGGTTGACTGTACAGTAGCTTTCTGAAGTCTTTGACCTAAGTCTGTTATTTGTGTGTGTATGTATTCGTTGTACTTCCCTTTCTGCCCACAGCCTTTACTCTTTGATATTCTGTGTACTTTTTAAATCCATCTCCCAGTTTAGAAGGCACACTGGAAGAAAATGGAGTCTTTGCTTACTGCTGTGCTAACCTCTGAGAACCTAGGCAGGTTCTCAGGAGCCTGAGGGACCAACTGCAAGGGCCATTGCTTTGGTAATGATAAGTAAGGCTCGGAACTGTGGGGTTTGAGGAAGACAAACAATTTACTTGAATGTCCAAGTCAGAGGCTGCAGTTGTTTATACTTGTTTAATGAAATAGAAGAAAATCCCGCCAAGTTAAGCATTGCATTTCTAATAGCCTAGTCTCTGCAGACTCTGCCAGATGCCTTCAGTCTTAACACGACAGCAGTGTCACAGATCTGGAGGTGTGCCTTGAAAATCATGACCTTCTTTGTGGTCTTTATTAAATCTCTGGTTCGTATCTGTTACCAGCTTTCCCTCCATCGTTCTCACCTCCTTCTACACTCAGTGAGTACTGATCTAAAGATGTAAACTTGAGTAGCTGTAGCTGCCCTTCTGTATATTCAGTTCTCTAGTTTTATGTTCTATGGTCATATTATACTTGTGGGGTTTCTTGGTTTGGTTTGGGTTTTTTGTTTGTTTTTGCTTTGTTTAGTTTTTCAAGACAGGGTTTCTTTGTGTCATAGCCCTGGCTTTGTAGGCCGGCTGGCCTCGATCTCAGAGATCCATCTGCCCCTGCCTCCCTGAGGCCTGTTTTATAACAAACAAATAAATACTCTTTTGATACCAGGTTGATTCACACTGGCTTGAACTGAGGTTGATACATGCAGTCAAGGTGCGGATCCCTGTTTCTTCTGTAGGGTTTTATCATTTAGGCAGGTGCTGTGCTGCACACTTGAGCACCCCCCCCACCCCCCGGCCGGGTTAGGCTCAAACCCCTGATTGCTCTTCAAAAGGCTCAGAGCACAGGCAGTATGTGCCATGTGCCATCATGATTGGCTAGGTTTGGTGTGACCTGCTGCTGAGACCTTCACTTGCACGTTGTTTAGCTTTCACTTTTTTTACCTTGAGTACATTAGTACATCTTAGTACATTGAAACTTATGTATCTTTAGGTGTTAAAATATTTTCCTAGTAATTAGGGTGTTCAATATTTTTCTTAGCTGTACAGTCTGTTCAAAGGCAAAATAATGTTGCTTTCACTATAAGAACTGACTTTTTCTTTTTTCCTTCCTCTTTCTTTCTCTCCCTCTCCCCCCTTCCCCCTTCTCTCTTTTTTCTTTCTTTTTCTCTTTCTTGGCAGCATCTTATGTGGCCCAGGCTAGCTTTGAATGTGCTATTTGTTAAGAGGACCTTAAACTCCTGAGCCTTTTCCTAAATGCTGAGATTACAAGGCATATGGCACTCAATGCCTGGCTGGCTTTTTAGGAGTCTGCTTGAATGTAAGCTAGGGCTAGCCCTTGATTTCTTCTCAGCACCTGAGGCAGTTGCAGGTTAGCCTCAGTTTTGCTTTCCAGTAATGTTAAGTTTTTTTTTTTTCAGATTGTGTGATAATAAGCTGTCAAACACTGAGATAAATAAGTATTATTTGATATTTGATGGGACTAAGTATTAGTTCCTGAAGTAAACTCATATTGCTAAATGTTTTCATAGTAGGGGTTTAGTATACCTAATTATTTGCATTTTTTTTATTTTACAAAATATGTTGCATCTTGTTTCATTGTATCAGGAATGTTGATTTATGATGTAATGGCTATGTCTGTCTGTTGGGAGTATCTTCAGACTAGAAGCAACTTGGGGAGGAAAGGGTTTAATTGACTTATACTTCCAAATCATAGTCTATCACTGAGGGACTTCAGGGTAAGAACCTGGAGGCAAGAACTGAAGTAGAGACCATGGAGCAATACTGCTCACAACCTTGGGCCTCCTGTCCAAAGATGGGACCACCCGCAATAGGTTGCCCCTTGCCCATTAATCAAGAAAATGCCCCACAGATATGCCCTGCGGGCCAACTGTGATTGGGAGTGTTCCTCACTGAGGGTCGCTCTCACCCACCGGTCCTCAGCTTGTGTCAAGCTGATGAGAACTAACCAGCACTGGTTAGTCTTACAAGATACTAGGCCTTGAGCTGGTATCATTTTCTGAATGCACACCTCCTTTTTTTGCATAATGGTTGCAGGTTATGAGTGCAGATGTTGAGGGGCTGACAGAGATTGTGCTGGCATTAAGATCTCTAACAGAGTGTGGAGGAAGAGGATCAGCTTGCAGAGTGGCCCCAAGTAGAAATGATGCAGCACCAGAAAACATGTGCTGCTGAGTTACGGAAGGTGGGTGGGGCTGTGTCTGTGTTGCTTTCTTACTTTTCCCAGCGGCCTAGGACTGACTGCCAAGCAATGCAAGGACATAGCACCCTGTTTTGAGTGTGGAAAGGAAAGGGTTGGAACCATGCGTCACAAATTCCAGCAGTTTGTGAGCTGTGGTTATGGTTGCTGCTTTTCTGTAAGATTGACAGTACGGAAGGAGTAGTAAAGTAGTCGTTTCTCTTACCGCATTTCCATTTACTTTTGTCTCCTGGCTTTTCTTCTCCACGTGTCTGCACTATCCATGGCAAAATACTTGAAAGAACTATGAGGCTTTCTCACATCTCCTAGGATCTGAGAGAGACTCAGAAGAGCCTGGGCTATACCTGGGCACCCTGTCTCCGTGTCCCTACGTTTTTTTAAAGATTTGCTTTATTATTTCATGTGTATGAGTGTTTTGCCTGCAGGTACATCCACTGACTACATGTGAGTCTGCTACCCAAGGAGGTGGTGAGCCTCCATGTGGGTGCTGGGAACTGAACAACAACAAGTGCTCTTAACCATTGCGCCAACTTTCCAGCCCCATGTCCCTACATTTTGAAGCTAATTCCTTGTCCAAAAGCTTCTATGGTATCCCAAAACAGTGCCACCAACTGGGACCCACTGTTCTGACAGAGGAACCTATGGGAACTTTTCACATGCAGCCATAACAGTGTGCCACTCTTGTGGTTTATTTTATTAGTAATAGAAATACTAAAGGGTTCTAGATGTGATCTGGAATACTTTCTCATAATTTTGAGTCAGGTAAGTTGGGGTTTTCTGTTGAAGTTAATTATATGTTTTGAAATGAATATAAAATTGCTATATAGAAATAATTTCTTAATTATATTTTATAATATAAGCCTCAAACTATTTTTATGTTTCTTGGTATTTTCTTCCTTTCTAGTTTTGGTGTTTAGGAGTTTGTTTACCAGAGAGTTTATTTGTGCTGATAATAGTTTGGTATTTTTTATTTTTAAAAAGACTCTATGTAGACATGCCTCTAGACACCTCTGTTTGGCACAGTGAAGAATCAGGTGGTGACCATACAGTGTTTCCAGTTAAAACTTGGTGCAAAGAGCTCGCTGCCCACCTTGTCTTGGAGGGCCCTTCCAAGAAAGGCTAGCGACTAGGTTCAAAGTTCCCGCCAGTGGGAGCTCCGTGCTGTAGAGAGAAACCGTCGGTTGGGGAGAGAAACAGGAAACAAAGAATG